>VYXC01009631.1:43241-97086 GCA_013397175.1 Platysteira castanea | reverse complement strand
TCCGCGGCCGCTCCCGGCCCTCCCCGCAGCGGGATCGGCGGGAGCCGGCTCCAGCCCCCGCCCAGACCCCGGGAACCGCGCCTGCTCCGCGGGGCTCAGGCCTCAGCTGGCTGTGGATGTTACTGGGGCTTCACCCTGTCACCTGCCGGGCCAGACCCCAGGTGTGCGCACCCCTGGGGCCCGCAGGGTTTATGGGGGGCTCCTGTCACAGCAGTTACTGCCGGCTTTAAGGACAGACCCACGCTTCCCTGGCTTGACCTCCTACCACCGAATCTTCCTCTCTCCAAGGACAAACCAACCCACAAAGATATTTGGGCACCTAAATCCCCCGATTTCAGTAGGATGTTGGTACCTAAACATATGTATAGGTCTTAATTTCTTTAACGTTTGCCAGGCAATGTGAAATTTCCCACTGGGCTAATGGAGAAACTCCCCAAGAAATGCCCTACAAACTCTCCTTTATTGACATAAAAATGAGATAAAGCAAAAACCCTGACCATTTAGCTGTGGAGTATCAGTGTTCCGTAGAGCTGATGGTTGTGTTTCTGCACCAGAAATTATTTTGCACCCATGACACAAAGAAATAAACATCTAAGAGGAAAACTATTCCTACCCAAAGACTGGTCTGGTGAGGCTGGGCGGTTTGGCTGGCTTAAGTAAGATCGATGCAGTTTGCAAAGTTAGTCTCCCAAGTCTTGGCAAGGTCAGATGCTGAGCCAGGTGACTCCTGAGCCCTCCTGACACCTCCACTGGGGACAACACGGGGCACTGTCCTAAGTTACAATGAAAGATGTAACCAAAAGTATGTATTCTATTATCATCTTCACAAGATGTAGCCCCACTGCTCCATGAAGAGTGGGGTCATTGCCCTCCACAGCTCCTGTTCTTGCTTACACATAAGTGTCCTGTTTCCATCCAGGACAGAGTTAATTTTTGCAGTACCTCTGAGGAGGGGAAACCTGTAGTGGTATGAACATAGCTAGGAAGTTACTCTATACCACCTAACATCAATTGCTGGGGGTAGGGGTAAGGGACTCTCTGGCTTCCAGGGAGAAGGGCATTCTTTTCCAGTCAGGACAAAGCGTGTGGTGTGGTAGGGAAGAGCCGGCTGGTATTTGTCACAGGCTTTCCATGTAAACCATTTCTTTGTTTTTCAACTTTTATTATTAATATTGCTGCTGTTGCTGTTTGTTTTCTTCTCTTGTTGCTCTTTCCAGTAAATTGCTCTTATCTCAACCCATGTTCTTTGATTTTTCTGCTTCTAACTGGAGGGGGAGGGATGGTGTGTTTTGGGTTTTTTTTTTAGTGGGACTACTAAATTGAAGAATTCCTAAACCACAACAAGCCATATATTACTTGGGTTTACCAATTTGCCATCTGTTCTTGGCTCCCAAATGTTTGTTCCTCTGAGCTAATGGCTCTTCTTTTTTTTTTTCCTTTTTGCCAGCATTCCCCTATCTAGACCCTGGTGTCCATCAGAAAACTGTTTCAATTTCCTGGAAAAGTAGATCCTTCCAGGTACATGATCTGGCTTAGCTCTAACAAAAAACTTCAGATCAGATCCTCTCCTTCAGGTGGCTTGTTTAGCTTTTTCCATCCTTTCAAACCCAGCGTTTCTTCTTCTGTATTCAGTAACCCTGCCACGATGAGACAGTTCAGGCGTGTATCCTGTGCGCTGTGGAGTCTCACAGCCCCTCTGATGCAAGGTAGACTGGTATAGCCTGGGTGCATCCTGAAACCAGTGTCTCCCAAGCTAGCATCTTAGAGATTGCTTCCTTCTGTTCTGTTTCTTCCCTCAAGCTGCACCATACCAAAGCAGCGAGAAGCAGATATGGACATCTTTCCCAGACAGGAATGTGTTTCCAGTATCTCTGCTCACTGCCCCTCCAGCAAAATCTGTGCCTTGTGCTTGCTCATGGCTTTTCCCCAGCCCCTGTCCTTTGTCTCCCTCTCCTGCTCTGAGATGGTTGCCTACAACCAGGAATTCATGAAAGAACATTTTATGCAGTCCTCAAGGAGAAAGGGCTACCACTGCAGGAAACTTGAAGATGTCAGTGAAAATGCAGCCTGGAATTATGTGCATGTGGTGATTCCTGTTTAAGCTTGCCTAATGTGGCCCTTTCCTCTTTGGACATTCTTAGTTGTTTGCTACTCTCTCCTAGGTTCATAATATGGCTTTATTTTAATGCACGTATCTTGTGTGCAATTCTCTAAGACCTCATGGGTTTTGGCTGCTGTTTATGCATTTTTTTCCAGAGGAGTAATTATGTTCCACCCCAGCTGTGGTGCCATCTAGAAATTTCCCAGCCTTTCCCTCCCACTGGTAGCCTTTAATACTTTTCTCCAGAGCAACATACCATCCTCCAGTCCCTCAGTAAAAAAACGTGTTTGAGGCAAAACATCTGAGGCAGCTCTGATCTTTGCCCTGTCCTCTCAGACTGTTGCTGTCTCTGAAATGTAGCAGCTTGGTGTTTGCTGTCTCCAACTTCCCCCACTGTGTTTCCTTTCTCAGGTTCTGGCAGAGTTAAATTCAGACAGAAAATACCTAATGGCCTTATGCAATGTTTTCACCCCAAACAAGCCTGGTTCTCCCGGTGTTTGGGAGCCGCAGAAGTGTTATGTGAAAACTTGTCTCCGTCACTGGGAAAACCCATGCCCACCACTTGGCCCAGGGCCTTAGACCTTGCGCAGGGTTCACTGAGCCTGACAAGACCATTACTGTCTCTCTGGGCGAGTGCTGGCCCTGTGGCACTCCCTCACCGTGGAGCCTCTGCATTCCTGCCCAGTGACACAATGGCTGCGGATGTCCTGGGACGGCTGAAGCTCCTGACAGAGCTCAGGTCGCTGCCCATCAGTGACCATGTGTAGCACAGACAGGAGGAGCACCGGGCTGCCACCCTTCCCTGCAGTCACTCGGTGAGGGGCGGTGGAGAATTGCTCGTAGAAATCCAGAGCGGGTCCCACTGCCTGGGGAGGAGATGGGTGTTCACTGTGGCACCTCTGTGATTACTCAAAGGTAATGAATTGATTCCTGGTAAGTTTAGTGTTATCAGAAATTGTAGCAATTTTCCTCAAAAACAAAAAGAATGGTTTGACTCTTTGTCCCTGAGGAATGAGATATATGACTTATTGCCCTGGAAGAGGGAGCACAGTGGGAAAGCAAGTCTGGGAGAGCCAGCTGAGAGTGCTCTGGGTCTGGAGTGCCACGTGATGAAAATCAAAACAAGTCTGCAGCATTATAGGGGCATTAATAGTCACAGAGATCTGCATTTTGCCCTTCAAGGGAGAGAGCCAGGCCAGAAGCACTGGAGCTATTAATTGAGTCACAGGGCAGTAATTTGTACATTTAAATGGTAGAAAGCTAAATATGTTCTGCAATCAGTCCTAGCAAAGGACACTGATGGGGACAGGCTCCTTTCAAAGCCTGACATCCAGCCTGTCTGGGCTGCCTGGCACAGCTCTGCAAGCACAGCTCTTTCTGCCTGGCCCTTACCTTAAAGAGGGCAGTTCCTCACACTTTTTTCTTCCCCAAGCCAAAGGTAATAGCAAGTAAGAATTGAGATGGCCATAACACATAGCTTCCAGCATAAATAAACAACCTCACTGATTTAAAATGTCCTATTGATTTTTGAGGTGTATGTGTTGGCACTTGTGCTGAAATATCTGCACCCTGGACAAATCTGTCCTCTGGCTCTACCCACAGCTGCCTCAGCCAACCAAGTGTTGCCCTTACAGCAAGACTTCAACTGTTCCTTCAGTTTTTTCCCCTGAATGAGATTCGCTTCCCATTTTTCTAGTCTCTGCATTATGCAGCTTCCAGGTGTTGCTTGAGGAAGATGAGACGTTTTTCTGTAAACCTTTCTCTCTGGCAGGGCAAACGTATTGCAGCTGTCTTCCATTATTGTCACTTTGCTTTAGCCCAACTGCTCCAGCTGGTGTCAAGACCAGCTAGGTGTGCTGGCACAATCTCTGCTACTGTATTTTCCCAGGTCTTAGCATACAAGATGCAGAATTAAGGGGCCTTGTCTCCAGTTCTTAGCCCAAATGCAGCATCATCTTTACCAGCACTGTGCTGAATAGCTGTTTGCTTGAGCTGCTCTTTAAAAGACCTGTGAGAGCAGTCTCCATCCCTCCTCACAGTAAGAAACAATGGTTAGTTGGCCTGTTGAAACATCTGAGCTGCTGAATGCAAATTAAGCAGTGGTTAGAGACAAGAATGTCTCTCAAACAAAATGCAAAACATGTGCTGTCTTTTTACAGCCTTACTGGGGACCTGCTGATGATGAAGTGTAGAAAAATGTCTGGCATCAAGTATACCCTAAAGAAAACGTTCCCTTTGCATGTAGTGAAATCACTCCCTTCCAACACTAGCAGAATCCTTTATAATCTCTCCATCAAAGAGTTCTGATCTCTCCCTTCTTTCAGTCTATTTCTTTGGTGCCCATTCCATCTGCTGAAATTCAGCATGTAGGATTTCCCAAATTAACAAAGAGACTCTGTTTCCTGCACATAGGCATTCCCGAATGTAACAAATTTACACTCACTTTGGTACTTATCTGAGCTTGCATTTCACACCTTTCATTTTAAAGAACAGTTTGTGTAGTCTCTAGGGTTTACTGCATGTCTTGTCTTATCTATGGTGTTGCTTCCAGTGTTAATAAAACTGTTTTTAGCACTACACCAGTTTGGACATCTGTATCCAATTTTAAATGAACAAATAGCCAGTTTGGTCTGGGGCTGATCATCCATGTGTGCTCTGGACCTACTGGCAACCTCTGTCTATGCTGTAATATGATGGAGCCACTGCAGGTTTTGCATCTCCTTCCAAATGACAAACATCGTCTCTGTTTGTGGTGTCTGCCAGAGACCCCACAGGTCCTTGTACTGTGTCTTTTCCCTGAATGGCTTCCCTTCTTCACTGGGGGTATTTTCCATTTTATTTCACACGTGGTACCATGTACTGTGCAGTAACCATTCAGGACTAAGGCAGCTGACAGAGGCTGCTCCCTTCAGCATCACTGGCTTTTGAGCACTGTGTGGCAGAAACCTCACTCCAGCTCCGCAGCAGTTCCTAAGCAGCTTTGGCAAAAGCCTCTAAAACGCTCTTATTGCTGAGGAATGCCCAGTCACAAGTCTTCTCTGGCTATTATTCTGTGTGTTCCTGGGATTCCTCCCCCATTTGCAGTAATACCATCTTTGCTCCCTCCTGCCAGAGGGTGCTGGGGCGTGTGCTTTGATTTATTGGCTAGTGGAGAAGGGGATTTGCTGGGATTTTTCCCAGAAAGCACGGCACTCCTCAGGCTAGTTTGCTAACAGCTGCTGGGGCTCACACTGCGGAGACCAGAGCAGATGGCAGGGCAGCTTTTATTTAAACCAGAAAATGCTCTATGGTTACAGGGGGGAAAAACTTGGGAAGAGAATGAGAGAGTTCTCTGAATGTTCTCTGCAGGAATCCAGCTCTAACAATGGCCCTGAGGTCTGGGTCCTCCCACTGCCAGATACTGGCTCCAGAACAATTTATTTCAAGGCTGGGGATGATTAGACAAAATGGAAAATAAGATTCAAGCAGTCTAGCCAAGGACCAGGCTGACAAACTCCCAGAACAACTCTGCTCTGTGTTTGGTAGGCCAAGACTGCAAATATGTTTTCCTTCAAGCTGATGACTTTGAAAATGCAAAAGCCTAGAATGCTGAAGCTGGCAACTTGAATTAATATTTCATAAGAGATGGGACTTTTTTTTTTCTCAGTACAAGATTGATTCTACTGGCAAAGCTTTCACAGCCCTTCACATCCCAGCATAGCACAGAGAATTCACCAGCAGGTTTCGTGATTAAATGTTACAGGAATTATTTTTATTTTTTGTGAGAGAGATCATCGGGTGTCAGAGAGGCTGTTAGCTTGACACTGATTTGATGCCAGGGAAGGCAATTACAGCAGATACACAAACCAAGAACTCCAAGAAGAAGCAGGTAACATTGCAGGGTCCAGTAATCCCCTAGGAAACATCAACCATGTTACTACTTGATGCCAGCAGTTAAAGAAATATCAGCAATAAGCTGCATCTGCAACAGCTTTTCCAAACAAGCTAGAAGCAGTCTGTACCAAGTAAGGCAAAACCAATCAGCTTTTGTATGCATCTGGTGCAGTCGTAGCTGCTTATTCCAATGGCTGAGGTAATAAAGGACAAAACGGCCATTAGACACACATTTGACTCTTGGGAGAAGAGGGAGTAAGTCACTGAAATAGAGAGATTTCACACTGAGAGAGTACAGTCTGTTCCAGGACTGTGATAGGAACAGATACTCCTGAGAAGATGTACAAATCTCTCCTGGCTCAGCACACGCCCTGCCCTGTTGGCAGGCAGTTATTTGTACCAAAGAGGTCCATGCAGCCAAAATCAGTATCCAGGACACCAGCATGGTTTGAGATTGTGTCCACACAGGAAGACATCTGTTGAGTTAAAACCTTTTAAATAGTGCTGCTGAGCTGTAATTTAAGTGAAGAACTAGTTATGACAGAGGCTTAATGAGAATCCCCACTCAAGCTGAGAAGCTAAAGGCAAGCCATGGCTGGCCAGCAGGCCTCATACAGCTCCAGTTCCTGCAGAAGAGCTGTCTTACAGCACACAGCCCCATTCAGAGCTGAAATGTGGTGTTTTGTTGTCACAAGACTTAAATCACTGACACCAATGCAAACAGACATGCCCAGCAGTTTCAGTGGCACTCAGATTCTCCTCTCTGCTCCTGCCTCCACTTCTCACACAGAGGACTCAGTAAAAATTAGGAAAGTTAACCTTTCTTTGTAGGTTATTTCCTATGGAAGCCTATCTGATATTCCTCGAAATTAACTCTGCAACATAAAGCTCAGGAGATGTGATGGGCCGTGGCATGGTCCCAGCTGGTGAATTGGTTCTGTGCCTCCTGGCTGGTGGGTGCATTCATGCTGGTGGCAGAGTCCTCTGGGTATGTCTGACAACTTAGAGATCAGGAAAAGCTGGAACACAACCTTTAGCCAGGCTAGCAGCTGGACATGCACTTGGCCAGGTAAACTTGGTGCCAAGAACATACTAAAATGAATGGTATTTTGTGGGTATCACTCCCTCATGTTTGAGCTGCTCTCTAAACAACCACTAGCTGCATTTGAAGGTGCAAGCTCAGATATTTATTCTTTGAAATTTCTGTTACATCTAAAACATTTGGAAAGACAATTAGCCACCCACTGTAATATTCATAAGCATGACCTTCACCACATTGTAGTGCATGGCTTTATTGTCTGGATGCTTTGTGATCATTTGACCAAAACGCTGTGATTGTTTCAAAAAGCCAGACTCATCTGAATGGAAGCAGTTGTGGATTCACAAGAGAAAGCATTCCCTTCCATGTCCAGTACTCCCCTGGCAAAAGCCAGCTGAGGACATCTACAGACCATCACCATGGAGCTGAGCTCTTATCTGGGTGTGACCACCTTACTGGAAAAGAAAAGGTATTCCAAAATGGTTGGTTCAATCTTTGAACTGTGGTACTTGGACTAAAGTGCAGAAAAGGAGGTGAGGATGGGCATAGGAGGAATTATGTTACAAGACAATCATTAGCTCTATTTAGAGCTCACCTGTTTTCTGCCAGCAAGATGTGCCAATGCCATGGCACTGGAAGAGGAGATCTTCTACTGACAAAGAAGGATATGGTGAGACTGGGCTGATGGGATATGCCTCAGGAATGCTGTCCCACAGAGAGAAAAAACATCACTATAGGCTTCTGTGTAGCTCTCACAGCTGATCACAAGCAGTTCTTCCTGTCAGGTTGTCCCAACTTGCTCACATAGGGAGTGCAGTGGATCCAGATGTGAGTGACGAGGCAATTAGCTTGTGGTTCAGGCAGCCCAGGGGAAGACTCTTGCCACAGCAGGTGCCCTCTCAAGAAGCCCATTGCCTGAAGCCAGAGGCTGACTGATTGCAGAACTGACTTCTGGCTAATTAGGAGTGTGTTACCAGCCACAGATCAAAAGATGGCTGAAACATGCTCAGCGAAGCAGGCTGATGCAACACAATCAAAGGAGCTCTGCCCTTCAGGACACTGAATGAGTCTCAGCTAGGAATGCAGACAAAAGTTCACCCATACTCCTGGAGAGCTGACATACTTTCTGCTCATCCAAGAACCGTGCAGGCTGAAACATTCCCATGTCCTTGTCAGAGAAGAGGAGCTGACTTGTTTCATCTGATCAGAGAATAATATTGTTTCATGTCTGACCAGTATCACACAGTTCTGGGCCAGCCACACTTTGTGGGGTTTATCCTAATACTGGTTTTAATCCCTTCAAGTCCATTTTTGGACTGCCAGAAGAGAGCTGACTTTTCACAAAGGCTGCAGCTTTAGCCACCTCACTTGGAGACCTTCCTGTTCACCGAGTGCATTGAGACAGTGATGAAGACTATGAGGATCTGTCTTGCAGGAGCTGGTAGCACATACAAGGTATTATTGACTTCCTGTGTCCTACTGTGACTGTGTCTTTTTCACCTGCACATTTATTCCAGTTTATCGCAAAGTTGTGAGATATATATATATATATATTCATCAGGAATATGAGAGTAGATAGAATAGGAAAAAATTATCGATATTTTGGACACCACAGGCCTGCTGAATACCAAATGGGAGAATGTATTCTTTGGTGATGGTATGTACATTCAGGAGTCAAAGGAAATGTCAAGATTCCATATGTTTTATTTTCTATCTGAAAACTGTATACTCTTCTCCTTACCACAACTTGCGTTGCCTTGCGTTGCCTTGCCTTGCCTCCTTCCAGCCACCCTCTTGGGGTCATAAGAAACAGGACCAGAGCAGCTCCTGACCTATCTGCCCTCCTACCTCATGACCATAAGGAGGAAACACAGTGGTGTGCAGCACCTCTCCTTTCCCAGTGTGTTCAGCACAGCTGGCACATCTGCCTTTAATCACCTTTCAGGATAGGGAAAATCCTTCGGTAATCCCCTCCTCATAATTGCAGTAGGTGGGAAACCATCCAACACAGATGTATCCACCCCCACACCAGTCTTCAGCGTGAGAAGTAGATGCACCAGCAACCCCAGAGCCTTCCCTTGCAATGGTGGTTCTTGAAAAGCAGATATTCTCCTTCCTTGGGGCTCCACTTGCCGCAGTTTGGTTGGCAGGAACAGTGCCCTGTCCTGAATTTCTCTCCTGACAGATTTGGTGTGAACAGCTTTCATGGCTATGCCTTTCTTTCTCATTCACTGACCACCAAATTAGGAGCCCCTGTGCCCAGACAGTTGCTTTCCATAGTTCTCTAAAGAATGATGGATGTTTAGAACTCCTGGTTTTGTCCTGCATGCAGAAAAGGGCCAGGGCAAGGCCGACAAACAAAAAAGAAAACTGGAGTCTGTTTTATTTTTTCTTCATCTGGCCAGTGACTCATTTGGCACTGGTGTCTCAGAGCTCAAAATTAAAACTTAGATATGATCCAGTTTGCAACCCATAGAAGGAGGCATTTCTCTCTCTCTGTGCCAGGACTCTCCCAGTAGGCCACAAAGGGTTCAGCAGACAGAATTTTTTCTGTGCTGTGTATAATGAAATTATATTCACCACAGTTTCTATGGGGAGTTTTTGAGCTCCAGGTTTATTTCTTAAACAGCCACCAAAGATTTTATTGCCAGAACAAATAATTAAAGAGAGAATGGAGAACCTTGTCTAATATAAGTATCTCAAAGGAGATAAAATGACAGGTTTTAGTCAGATCATTTTGTAGGGATTGTATCACAGAGATGATACAATCAATTATAGGGCAAATTTGTATGAAGCAAAGGTTTTTAAATGTTACACCTGCTTACCCATATCAGAAATTCCTTAAAGTGCTCAAAACTAGAATAATTACCCATTAAAATAATTATCACTTAGAAATGAAGCATTAAAATAAGGTAATAGAATGGGAGCTGTCAGCCTGTGTGATATATGTGTGATTGAACTCTCTGGGTGGATCCATTTTCCAGTTACAATGAAGCCTGTGCTAGGAGCTACCATTCTTAGACAGCCACGGATTTTAAAAGAACATCCAAATATAGCTCTATTATTCCATGTCTTTTTCTAAAAAAATGTCTCCGCTAATTCACGAGTCTCCAGGGCAGCGATTCTACACAGGCTTCAGACTACTTGTACTTCGGAGAGTCCTGCCTGGTATTTTTGGTACATCAAAGCTTGAATTCTAAATTTGAGAGCAACTTGACAACATTAGGAAAATAAATTAAGCACATTGAGATGGGGAATGGCTCCTTAGCAAGAACAAATATAACTGCAGTCAGGAAGTCTTTCCCCTTAAGGAATTACATTCATAACCAGAACGCAAAATAAATCAGCTTGTGCAAAAGTAGAGCAATCAGCTCATTCCCCAGCATAGAGATAAATCCAGTCCCATGAACTATAGCTGTGTCACCCAGCTACATTCTCCCTGTTCTAAGCACCTCTGCACAAGGAAGGACAAGCACTCACAAGAGCCAGGTTCTGTCCTGGACCTCTCACAAGGGACCACTGATTTCAGAAGGCAGTAAACTCTGGATGGTGCTAATTGCACAGATAAAGTCATTACTTTCAGGGAACATTTTTCCATAGTAAAAAGCCCAAAGCCCCATTCTAGGAACTGAGATATTAAATAAGGTTCAAGTCGTCGCTTCACCAAAGATTCATGTAAAGAGGCTTTTTAGGGCTCAGAACCAATCAATTAGCCTCTGTTTAATATTTTAAACTCAGAGAAAAGCTCATTTTTCTCTTCAATTTTTTTTTCTCCGTAATGCTTAGGTAAACATCATACACAGCAATATTCATGTACCAGAACCAGCTTGGTTTATCTCCTCTCATCAAAGCATGTGTCCGTCAGAGGCTTCGGCACAGGACCCTGTGTTCAATTACAGCTTCTGCCTTTCAGCTGTATTAATCAAGACATGACAGAGACAAGTGGCTCAATGCTTCTTCCCATCCTTCACTTCCTTTCCCATCAGCCACTCTCATCGCAGGAATAGCTGCAAAATTGGTCAGAGTTGTCCAGGTTGTTCTCCTTCCTCTAAGTTTACTGGAAAATACTTGTTGATTCGGGCAGTTTCACATAGGTCATTTAATGCATTTCATCTGCAGCAGTGCCAGGATCTGTTTGTACAAAGCCTTTTGTGTGGGGAGCTGCCATTGAAACTGATCAGCTGCGGAAAATTTAAATACTCAGAACTTTGTGAACTCTGTACAGAAATAGAAGTGAATCTCCAAGAAAAGAAGAAAAAGTTCATTTTGGACAATTCCAAAAGAAACATTCCAGTATCTTGACTCAGTTGGAAAGTAATTAAGATAATCTGGAAATCAGATTCAAAATCTAGCAGGAAAGAAAGACTCCCACTGTTAAGAGAAACAGCCTTGCAGGAGATGTTGATATATAACACATATTCTGGTGTAACGGAGAACAACTAGATTGTCTGTTTTAATAAATAAACCCTATATTTTCACTCATTTACAGCTCTGCCTGCTTTCTTTTCTTCTTTCGTTGCTTGTCATTGTCCCCACATACACATTCCAGGCAGGTCTGCTGTAAATCCTTTTTCATCACACTGTCACACTTACTGACATTTCAAGGACATTTCATTTGACATGTTCAGAAAAACATTACTTCACAGCCTTCCAGGAAGAAGCACCAATGACTGTCAGCATTTGAACTAAAGTTGTCCCATCTCCAGCAGGACCCAAATCCTGAGAAGCAACATCTGGAAACAGAAATACCAGAAAAACTTCTAAAGGCCCACACACAGTTCAGGTTCACCTGTGACACCACTTCATGGCAACAATTCACTCACGACTTGGTGTTGTAATTTAGCACAAGCTACCTCATTATTTTTAGCCTGTCTTGTCTGTAGTTTTACCCTTCCACCTGCAATTTTGCTCATTCTTGACATCCCTTGTTGCTTCCTCAGCATGCAGCCCTCCCCGGTTCCTCTTCTTCCATTATTGTTCACATCACAAACTCACTGAGATTGCATTCAAAAATTATTGCTTTTGTAAATTATCAGCACTGGAACCTCACCTAATGTCATTCATAGTAGTCCTTGACAATTAACAGCTCAAGGCCATTTAAAGTGCTGGAGGATATGGATTGCTGTTGACAAGTTAACAGTGTAAGTTCTTTGAGATAGGGACTACTCTGCCAATAGGTAAAAATGTGCATGAATAGATAAAAAGATGCTGATAGTGTCAATATGGAGTCTAAACAGCAAGGAGGGAAAAGGGAACTGGCCCTTGAACTGTGAGACATATGGCAAAGAGAATAATCAAAACTGACCTCTGGTAATGGAGTGTGTGATGCGGGACTTTAAAAGGTTTGGGGAAGATGGCAGAAACCAGATGGTAGAGCAGACCCTAAATCCTTGTGGTCACGTGGATGGAGAAGGTGGGTGCAGCTGTGCATGAGTGGAGACCCGTGGGGGACAGCTGTGCTCCTCTGCACCTGCTCAGTGCTGCGGCTTTCCTGCTGAACCCCAGCTGTGGCAGTGGGTGGTTCTACTTGACCTAATGGGTTTAACATACGAGGTTTTCTCTATTCAAAGCACACCGTTTGCAAAACAAAAACATGATATGGCACAGAGTAAAAGCCCTTATTCTGTTTTGATCTGCTGGAACAGCAGTATTTGGCAACTGCAAAGAAGAAAATTTTTAAAAATGCCACTGTAGACTGACTAGATACCTGTGTCTCTAGTTATTATTTCTCTGCTTAAAAAAACCCCAAAACCAACCCAAGTACTGGATCCAGATTTTCTTGATCTGCTAAAAAGGCATTTCCCTGATGATGGATTTTGCTTTCTCATCATATCCTCTTCTGTGTGAATCCTGTCCTTGTAATATACCAGCACCAGCTGTCATAGGTATCAGAAAGAAGTGAATCAAGGACTGTCATTGTTCCCTTGCTCTCCATCACTCTTCCCTCACTTGCTTTGTTTCTTTTTTTGGTTTGAAAAAGAAGAATCACACAATCGATGAAATGCCAACGTGAGATTCGCTTTACTGCCTGCCCTCTGGAATTGCAATGAAATCGTGAAATCACAGTCTTCAACAATATGTCATTGATGGCCTTTGAAAGTAGGACAAAAAAGTCAATAAAGTCTCATTTCTTCAGAATGACTTCTCTGTTGTTTTTTCATATTTGCCCTGTGGGATGTTTGGCAATTTGTCACACAAGCACACATAACCAAGTTGACTTATCACACAGAGTTCTTTAAAATAACACTGGAGGAATTCAAGGATTTTACTTAACACAATATTGTGAAGAAACACATCAGGGTTCTGTTTGCATTAGCTATAATTCCCTAATGTCCCAGTGGGTCTGTTCAGCTGGAGCTTGCAATTAAGCTAAAGTTGTTTATGCAATAATTAAGTTTTTAATCATGGATATTTTTTAGTTTTTTTCTATTTGGGGAAAACCGTTATTTAAGAACCTATGTCCACATCAGTGGTCATCTTGGGTGAGACAAGCATCTCAAAAAATGACTAAGATGATACTGAGGGCATTTTCTATGATACCAACAGTTGTCACTGGTGCCTCCTGTGAAGTCTACATTTGAGAGAGTAATGAGCAGTTCAAAGCCCAAATTTCCAGCATGCCCAGACCCTGCCTGCTTACATGGCCAGTAAAGAGAAGCCATCAAAACACCCTAGGGAGGTGCCAGTAGATTATGGTTTGAACACAGGCCCCACTCCTCAGGCAGACTATACAGAGCCAACACTGGGAAGTCAGAGGTTGAAACCACTCCTTTGGGTATCAGTGTCATAGGAAGCATCTGAGCAGGACATGGAAGGGTTCAACCACCTGTTATGTTAATGCTTAGCCCTTGGTAGCGCTGTTGGCTGGACAAGTTTGTTCATAAATAACCGTCCAGGTTGGTTTTATTGCAGATTGTTTCATTTTTACTGCCTACGTAGAGCAGGATTCCAGCACCACAACCCTCTCCACAGTGAAAACCCTCTCTGTTGGTCTCCCAAGTAGCCCTGCATTGGCATGAGGTTGTGAGTCCTCAGCATCCTACACCTGGTGCAGCTCAGTCCACATGGTTTGCCCTTCCTACTGCAGTGGTGCCGGGCACAATATTTCCAGAGCCATCAAAGCAGTGATTCCTGTGCCCCAGCAATCTCTGAGCCCAGAAGTACCCCCCAGGCTTTTCATTTGGGAGGGAGCTGTGTTCCTGGGGACAATTGTCCATGGCATTGGCTCTAACTGCGCAAGAACACCGCTGGGCCAAATCGTCAACTCTTGTTCACTATCTCTTCTGGGCCTGTTTACCTTTGAGTAAACAAAGTAAATGAATTGAGCAAGAGACAGACAACAAGGTACAGCAGAAACAGTCTCTGCCCTCCCTTTGAACAATGCATGAAATCATAGCGACCTCACCCTTACTGAAGGCTTTCTGGTGTTACCTTAATAAAAATAATTATCCTAATTGCTCGCTTTAAGTACTCCAGGTTGACAATAGTTGTGTCTCATAAATGAAAACATGAAATCAAAAAAATAGACGAAGCAACTAGTTTTATAAAGGAAAGCTTAATCTAAACATTAAATCCACATCACAGCAGTTAAGACAACATGAAGAATGAGGCTGTAGCATCATTATCAAACACCACAAGTTAGAAGTATTTCTTTCGTACTGAAAGCTTCATCATTTTCACAAGCCTTTTGGTCCTGTTTGTGCCCTGATCTCGTCAAAATGAGGGCTTTCAGGGTCTGTGTGCCACCTTCATAGCACCTGAAGATAGTTATAGTACCAGGGGCAATCCACATCCAGTGGAGAATATCCATTCCTGTGAGTGAGACACTAACAACTTGCAAAATTTGGTGATACAGCTCTTCCAAATGGTTATTTTCTGCCAAAATGCTGATCATCTGGGATTGTACAGCCTGGAGAAGCTGAGGCTCAGGGGGGACCTTATTGCTCTCTACAATTACCTGAAAGGGGGTTGTAGCCAGGTGGGGTTTCTCTTCCCAGGTAACAAGTAACAGACAAGAGGAAATGGCCTCAAGTTGTTCCAGGAGAGATTTAGATTGGATATTAGAAAAATTTCTTCATGGAAAGGGTTGTCAAGCACTGGAATAGACTGCTCAGAGAAATGGTAGAGTCACCATCCCTGGAAATATTTAGAAGATGTGTAGATGTGGCACTGAGGGACATGGTTTAGTGGTGGACTTGCCTGTGGTAGGTGAATGGCTGGACTTGATGATCTTAAAGGTCTTTTCCAACCTAAATAATTCTGTGATTCTGTTTCACCTAGAGGACCACAGCAGAAGGAAGAGCTTGCACTGCAGCAGTAGGCTGTGCCGTGGCAGGGCAATAGCGATGTCTGCAGCAGCCTGTGGTGACACGGGGAGGAGCTGGCAGAGCAATGAACTCCGTGTCTCTGCTGTGGTGCTGGCCTGGGGCAGGTCTGCATGCCCGACACTGACGTGGTGGGTGCAGAGCCCGCTCTGCTCAGCCGTGCCCAGAGCAAACAAGACTTCCTGGAGTCAGCGTACACTGATGGAGTGGGCATTTCAAGCCTCATGAGAAGGCCTGAGAGAGGCTGTGCGCACTCTCCTCAAGGGCAAGCACGGGAAGGCTGAAGAAGCTTTCTGTGCTGTAAACCAGTGCTGGCACAGAGCAAGCTGACAGCAGCTGGCCAAGGGTGTGCCTCAACTGGGCACTCACCGAGGGTCCCACAGGCTCCGAGCAGCCCCTGACCCAGCACACGGGGCCCCACTCTGCCTGGGCCTAAAGGATGGCAGCTTTATAAGCAGCGCCAGGTGATGAGGCACAGGAGGCAAAAGCAGGTTTGTTTTGATGAGCCAGGAGTCCCATCAGACCCACAGCCCTCAGTCTCCCTGGGAATTCCCATCAGGAAGCAGAAATAGGGCCTATTAGCTCTGCCTTATTTGTACATGTCTGAGTCCTGACTAGTTGCTGCCACTGACCAAGAACATTGAGTGCATCTTGCAGGGGAGCCCCGCTCTGGGGCAAACTTTATGAGTTCCTAATTTTAAAGCACAGGTTTCTGAGAGTTCGTCCTGTTCTTGCTTCTTTCCCCAGTATGTCACTGCCAGGATGATCCAGCCATGTGACAATAGAGGCCTCGATCTAAATTTCATCCATTATGAAAATTTCAGGCCACGACATATCTTCAAGAACATATCCCTTTATATGACTGGTGATGCTCTGATGTGAGTCAGTCTGTGAATCACAGGAGATACACCTAGAAACCCAACTAGACATGTTCCATTCTGCATTGTTAAAGAACTATTTTTCTGTCACATCAAAAATGACTCTATTCTTTCAGTTTGCTACTTTTGCCCTTCCCTCTCCCTATTACTTTTCTTTTTTCTTCATAAGGGTTGCTTATTTGTCCCTGACTGGAGGCACATCCTGCCACAGGTCAACGTGCCAGTGCATTCCTCTTGTCACTGGACTCAGGGGTGCATGTGGGACCAGGGGGAATGCTCTCAAAGGCTGGGATACTCTTGGTTCTCATGAATGCTGCAGCAGTGCCCAGAAACCTTTGCCAGGAGTATGTGAAAATTGCATACAAGTATGCTTTTAAGAACTGCACTGTGGAATCCCAGCTGGGGCTCTTGTGCAACCTCTTTCTCATCCTAAAGGGAAGATTCATGCTGGAATATTTTGCTGCAAAGGGCCTAAAATGTGCCAAGGAGTAAAGTGTGAGTGCAGCATCCCACTGAGGTGTACAAGCACCACCTGTGCTGGGGATCTGTGGGCCATGAAGGACATGTCTCCTTGTGGCTGCGTGCCTGGGTCCACACAGGGTGAGCCCGCACAAATACATGTCTGGGAAACAAACTCCTGGCCTGGGCAAGCAGCTCTGTTGCTCATGAGAGCAGAAAGTTGATTTTCTTGGTGGTAAGTTTAGTTTTTCCATGGAAAGCAATTCTCTGTGCTTCTGAAGTGTGGAAACCAGATAGAGAAAAAAACCCACTAGGGATGGGAAAAACTTTCTCATTATTCTTTTATCCAGTGCTAAATCAATTTACATTCAGCCCTCTTCTGGCAAAGTTTTCAAGATGAACTGGTAAAATCATGCTGGGGAGAGAAAAACAGTTTTCCCACAAGTGCTTCAACATCCATCTTTCCATCTCTCAACAATTAACCTACCTGCAGAGTGGAAATCAGCTGCAGGAGGAAATATCCTATTCATTTGGTAGATACAGATGTCCAAGTAGAGAAGAAGAGTCTACTCCTGCTGAGGCAGAGGAGTCACCTGGGCACTCTCCTGCCAGGGACAAGCCCAGGAGGGACCAGGCTTATCTCATGCTGCAGCTCCAGCAGGACTTTGCTTTTCCATTTTTGCAGACAATTTGCCCAAACCTGAGTTCATTTTTGCCTGCAAGTTTGGAGGAGGTGTCCCCTGCGGTGGCATGATCACAGTCCCAACCTTCATGACCACATTCAGCCAAGCTGCCAGCCCTGTTCTTTCTTCTTGGACTGCTTTTGTGGGCAAAACACAAAGGAACATGGGTACCTTTTCCCATGCTGGATGGGCTCCCTGTCCCTCCTCATTCTGCTGAGCTGGTGCTTTTCCCGGGCTGTGGCTGCAGAGGGCACGGGAGGGTCCAGACACGGCTGGGCAGCACTTGCTGTCTTTCGTGTTTTCATCACGGTATCCCAGGAGGCAGAGGAAAACAGGGAGTGTTCAAGCCAGAAACTAAAGCTAGTAAGAGTAACTAGCACTGTGCAGGAGCTGGAATTCCCATTTTAGTGGGGAATTCCCCTGTTTTGCAATGGGCTACTATTCTTTGCTGGATCAAAACCAGAAAGTTTTGGAATTTACTATAAAACTAAACTTGGGAAAGACAAGTAGATCCTTTGAAATCTGTCATAGTGTTTGTTGTCATTTCAACAACTGACAGGGCTTTTTTGTATTAAATGTATTTCAGAATGTGTTGCCTCACCAAAGAATAAGCCAAGTGTTTCACCATGCAAGGGTTGAAGCAAAGTAATTTTATTACTTTCGTGCAGTGCTTCCTTCCTTGCTTCCAAGATTTTATTCAGTCTTTTCCTCTAGATATTCCCTTAAAAATTTCCCTTAAAATGATACCTTCTCCTGGAGAAAGGAATGATATTTTCTTCTGTTTTACTACTGCTAACAAAGCTAAGCAATTGCAGCTGCAAGTGTGTCTCTGGCACTTCCTGAATCTTGAAAAACAGTCCTATGGAAATAAAACAGACACTTTTTCCTTTCTCCTAGGTTTTCTGTCCTGGGAGGGGCTGGAGGTATGCCCTAGTGGCACCTCAGAAGGGAACCAGCACCTGCCCAAGCCTCCCTCCCATCCCAGGGTCCTCGCCAAAGAGAAAGAGGGACGCAGAGACAATCTATTGAAGGACTACAACAATTATTCAAGCTGGGACTGACTTAAAATTGATGACTGTGGGAGCGGAAACAAAATTCAGGCTCTGAGCAGATGCCTTTGACAGGCTGACAGCTTAATCTTGGAGGAAAGCAAGCCCTGATGGATCTATCAGCCAGGCCAGCTCTGCATATGTATTTAGGTTACATGTTTTCAGTAAGAAAAATATACAAACACTTTATCCATGTCCTTAGTTTTCCATAAATCATGATCCTCCTGCAGCGAGGAGGTCCTGCAGACTCAGGTGCTCACACCATGGAATGCACCTCACTGGTGGCGGGAAGGAAGGAGGTTCATGGGTTTGGGGTGTGTCCCCCAAGGCAATTGGTAGAGTGAGATGCACAGTCTGCATCAGCTTGTGAGATGCTGCTTTCATTTAATGAATTTTAAATAACCACATTCTTGCTTGATGCACTGATTCCCATCCCAGTTCTCCCTGGCAGCTGTGCCCAAAGGCCTGGTCCCCCTCTGGTTTTGGTGGGCACGAGAACCACTGCAGTGCCAGCCATCCAGTTGGAGAAGGAGCACTCCTTCAACAATGTAAATGAAAGTTCTTGCTTTCTTTCTTGGCCATATTTGTTACTTCAACTAAGTCATTCCCATCTGAATTCCTGAAAGCCAAGTATCCTGACCTACATAAGGCACTTTTTTAATCTTTATGAGGAAAGTGATGGGATCATTTCTTTGTATAGGTGCCTTTGTGTTTGTACGAACTGCTTCTCTTCATTTTAATTATTCATTTAATATCCGCTGCCACCTGAAGTACACTTCAAAGCTCCAAAACATGAGCTAGGTGCATATAAATTTCAACATAAATCAAAGCAAAGATGAATCTCAGAAAGCCATAAAAGAGCTGCATGGAAAACCTTCCTTAACTATCCCCACTCACAGCAGGCAGCTGTGATGCCCCATGGTTTCTCCCTGGTAGCAAAAACACTTTGGAAGAATGGTGCTCTTCCAGTACCAGCCCCTACTGCAAGGATTACAGTGGGATGTAGGTGCCTAGACAGTCCAAAGGCTGTTATTTCACAGGTTTCAATGAGATATTCAAAGCTGTCCCATGAACAGTGTCCACCAAACACACAAGGGACCATGAGTGCACTCTGGTGTCTTGGCTGTGAGTAGAGATGGAAAAGAGTGCTGGATCCTATTCCTCTCCCCAGGATGTGACAGCTCCTTCCAGTCCCTTACCAGCCTTCCCGGGGACCACCAGCACCTCCAACACCTGGGCAAGAGGTGCTCTTTGGATGGGTCAAGTCGAGTTTTAAACCCTTCTGTGAATTAGCTGAACCAAGAAAATGATGATGGCTTTCTATTTTCCTAGTCCATCAAGTCAGTAGAGGTTTCCTTCTACCCTGCTGGTCTTGGAGAAGCCTCCCTTTTCTTCAAACCATTTAGCTGACTTATCTCTTCACTGCTTGCCCTGTGCTCAGCACTCTTCCATTCCTAGCACTCCCATGTGCATTGCCATGTAAGGTATCTTTTAGGCGACATTCCTGACATGCATCCAAGTCATCTCAGCTGTCTTTTCCAACACTTCAGTAACACAGCAGCTTCTATTAGCTGTTTCCCTCATTTTATTTTCTGCAGCTCTAGCCCAGCTGGCTTCTCTCCGTGGTCCCATTCCTGAGTTGCTGCTGTTCTCATGCTCCACATCCTGACCCATTCAGCAAAGCCGTCTTAAAAGCACCCATTACTGACTTTGGCAAAATGTTGGGAGTGCACTGCAGTCCTTGCAGTTTCTAGAACTGTTCCTCTCCTGGTGCTGGTTTCACAGCTCTAATCACTTCCAATAGTTCTCCACCAGGTTTTTCAGCTTCTCCTGCCTTTCTACCTCCCAATTCAATCTTTGCCTCTTGCTGTTGGTTTCCATTTAACATGATTTTCACCTGCATACTGAGCCTCTGTCCAAGCTTTCTGATCTTTTGGTCGCACCTTCTCCGTTATTCCCTGCAGGCCTTTTTTCATCAGTGGTACCAGGTCATCAAGACAGCTGAGCCGGGGAAGTGGCAATGAATAATTTATCTGACAGGTGTAGCTCCTTTGTGTGCCATGGCATAGCTGTCAGCGGCTTGTGTTTCCCTGGACTGCTTCCAAATCCTAGCCCCATTTAAAAAGTATGTTAATCACCAACAGTTTTATTAGTCACTCACAGGCTCATCAGCCTGGGGGAAGCCAAGCCCTGGCTCTCACCCAGTCCCGCCAGCAGCTGGGTCTTGCATCTGGGTCCAGCACTGGTGGCCAAGCAATTTTGCCTCTATAGGTGCCTTGCTGCTGCTGCCTTCCACTGGAAGAGGCTGTTGAGAATTTCCCCTAGGGGTGGAAAATCTTTTCCCCACACACCTGTGGAGGCAGCATGGCCATTCCTCATCCCTGAACATGAACAGCAGCGTGGCTGGTCTGGGCGAGCGTGTGTGGCAGCTGGCTTCCAGAGGGATTTTGGGAGAACCTGGAGGCAAGGGACTGTTCATGGTACACAGCTGGGGGCATCACCCAGCTCCCATCATGGGACAAGCTCCTGATAGAGACTTCTCCATAAGGAGCTGCATGGGCTACCAGGTAATTTTGAAATCTAATTTCATCACCAGTTAAGTCAGGAGAAAAGGTTGTCAGGAAGCTGAATAGCATGGGAAGGTGTCTGACTCTCAGAAATGCCAAGGATTATTCAGGGAAACCTGTGTGCTGGCCACTTTTCTCTGAGTAATCCTTGCAATGAAAAATGGATCTATAAACTGAGCCCAGCCCTTCCTCCCCTTGTAACCCCAGTCACAACAGACTGACAGACAGACAGACTCACAACAGACTGACAGACAGATAGACAGAACGTATGCAAGTGAGGGAGCATCGCATGTGTAGCTAATGGGTTGCCCTCATTCCCTGCAGGGATGGCATTTTATTCCCTCTTAGCTTCAAGTGCTGCCTTTGCAGCGGTGGACTGCAGCGGTGATTAATAGGAGGAAGAAGCCCATTGACCCAAACAAAAGCCCATTCCAGTAAATGGATGCTGCCCATTGATTTTTCTGCATCCTTCCTTCCTTCCGTGGTCCAGTGAGAGACAATTTCCCTAGAGCTGGTCTGCAGTGGGTGCTGCCGCTTGGAAACTACTTGGGTTGGGAAGGTGGGAAGTGGAGGATGGTTCAGATCCCCCCACCTTTGCATCGCCACTGCCCCATGCTTTGGGTCCAGCATACCATGGCTTTTTTCCTCTGAAACTATGGGTACGTACAGTCACTCCACGTTATTTTCCGAAATCATTGTAGTGATGAACACCCATGGAAGAGGCTGTGCAGGCCCCAGGAGGGGGATACAGCTGGGGATATAAACCCCCTGGATGTGGTAGGGTTTACCCCAGGGGTCTGCTTCACAGGTCACTGATTTGGAAAGTCTCAGGAAGGGAAAAAGGCTCCTGGAAGAGCAAGTCTTGGCAAAGGAAGGCTGCTCCTCTGAGGGGTCTGAAGGAAGCACAGTCACATCATGCAAACAGATGTACGCACAGTTGACTCCATCAGCTGGGGTCAAAAGGACTTTCAGGGTTTCAAACCTGCGTTTTCTGGCATATCCTCATCTGGTTCACAGGAGGTCACCAGTCAAAACCTGGTCATCTTTCTGCTCTTGAAAAGCTTCACTGTCATGTGGAAAAGCTTCATTGTCACATGGGAGCCTGGAGTTCCCGTCAGTGTCAGCTGGCATAAAAGCTACCACTCCAGACAAATATAAGATGTATGCAGCTTCTGCATCATTGCAGACAACAAACTGTTTGCCTGAATATTCACAAACTGGAACAGGCATAGCTCTAAAAAGGGAAGTAAAAAGACCAAGGGAAACAAACACAAATGCTAAGCAACAGCAGAAAAAAATACTTGAAATATGCTGAATACCATCCTGGGGCTGTTTTCTCTCCAGATGAAAATAGCTTTCAAGTCTCTTAATATTGGCTAGATGTTAGGATGCAGCAAAATGGCATCTATAAGTCAGAGTAGGTTACTTTTCACCTGGAATGTGTTAAAAATGTTATTATAACAGTCTAGAGAAAGTTAAGGTTATTAAGCCACCGGCTCTTGGAGCTAAGCCTGCAACACAGCTTTATTCCCATAAAACCAGTGATGTGGCAAAGCAAGCCCTGGTAATATCTAAATGTGCTTCCCCCTGCAGTCTCACTGTGAGGCTTATGATGCTTGGCAGCTGAATACGTAGTGTGTTTGAATTTATGAGATTTGGAGTTATTTCAGGGTAAAATCTCACAAAGATTTTTTTTTTTAAAGAAGCCTACATGTCTAAAGGGTGAGAAAAACAGAAAAGAGGATAAATGAGGCAGGAATTACTCTCAGTTATACAAAATATTGAATTCAAAATGGAAAAACCCTTCCTTGCTGCACTCCATCCTCCTGCAGCGTGGAGTCCATGAACCCAGGGTGCCCTGAGTTCAGAGAGCACATCCAGAGGGGAAAAAAGGAGCATTTGTCTCCTCGTTCTGTGCCAAGTGGTGCCCTGGCCTCTGTATGCCACGCTTTGCACTCGCTGGCAATATAAATCAGGATTTCCCAAGCTGTGGTCGCAGCCTACGCAATAGGAATTGAAATACTGAGCATGTGGCTGCCTAAAGGCAGGCAGACCCCAAGACAGGGGCAGGCAGGGAGGGAGGTGAAGGGCCGGGCTCCTCTGACCTCACACAAAGTGCAAATGCATTGCCCTGATTTGACCACAGGGAAATAGGGGGAAACACTGGTGCCCCCCAGGCCAGCCCCAGGCAGCTTCTCCCCCACCTCTGCCTTTCCCGGCTGTCCAGCTCAAGCTCCACTTTGCAGTCAACGATTTCCCTCCAGAACTGGGTCCAAAATCTTATCACAGCAGAACTCATCTCCTATTTCCCACCTCTGTCCCCAGCTGGCATCCATCTACCCAGCAACTCCAGTGGGAGATGGGCCATCTCCACCTGCGGGTGTCATGCCCCCAGCTCCCTGTGTGGCCATCAGTGGGTCACACTGGCAGTGATTAACTCAGTTCACACTCCTGCCCTCCCCGTCTGGGTCTCCAGACCTCTCACCCACCCAGCCATCCATTACTCCTCACGTCACCTGTCTGATCTTCTCACTGCTGGGACCGACACCTGCCTGCCAGACTGAACAACGGCATCATCAGAAGCTGCAAGCAGAGAGCAAGCAGACCCAGCTTGGGTGCCTGGCTGGTGAGACAGATGCCTTATGTGATGTTTTGGACCTCATTTCCTCAGAAATCCAAGCTAAAATTGTTTGTGCCAAGACAGCAGTGGTTTCTATGATGATGTGAAAGGGTTGCTCTGGGCTCACTGCACGTCCTGGGCAACTGAGAGCAAAGGGTTAAATAATACATATATCCAGCAATAAAAATCTCCTGTTAATACAGACTATGGCTGTTATTAATTAATTAAAATATTTTAATTAATAAAATATTGTTAATTAATAAAAGACTATTATTATTTCTATGGCTGACAAAGAAATCCATTCCTGAGCACAGAAGCAGAGTCACAGAAAACAAGGATGGAAAAGCCTTTAAAATATGAATTCAGCCTTGTGCTCCTTAGCTGGCACCCACTGCCCCCAGCCCAGCCCCAGAGTGGGGGTGTCTGACTGCTGCCCAGTGACTATGCATCCACCCTCCTTCCATGCTTCTGGTGGCTTGGGGAGCCTTCCAGAGACATCCTCATGGCCAGCAGGCCCGTCACTCATTACAGCACTGGGTCCCAGCTCACCTAGTGCCCATGCTTGCTCAGCTTCCTTGAAAAGAATCAGTTAAGCCTCGTTTAGTTGGTCCTCCCTTGCAGAAAAAGCTGTGCACCATTTCAACCCAGGACAAAGCCTGTTCTGCCATTTTTATCCGTCTTATTTGGGAGAGGAGGCAAGGAGGCCTGGAGCAGTAAGGCTGGGTGCAAGAGTCATCCATCTTTTTCTAAGGAACAGCACTGCTGCCTGCCAGGCTCATGTCAGGCATTATCTGTGGGCTGTTTCTGACTTCAGGAGAAGAGCAGAGTGATCACTCTCTTGCCATGTTTCCTTCTGCTTCATCTGGCAGTGGTCACAGCAAAACAACACAAACAACTTGCAGGTGGTCCGCAGCCCAGAGCCCCCCTAAGCTGTAGCTTTCTGCTTGCCTCCTCTCACCCGCCTTGCCAGAACAGACAGGGACACCCAACGTGCTCCCCGAAGAGCACACCTACAGCACCACACAGCTAAGATGAGCAGCAGCCCAGCCCATCCCCTCCACCCCAAGGATAAATTATCCCAACCCTCCGTTTTCTCCTTGGAGGAAGGCACAGGAGGCTTTGCCCTACAAGGTGATGACAGACTTTTAGATCTATGGCACTAAAAGAGATCGAAAAGCGAATTAAAAAATACCAATAAGAGACATGAATAAGACCAGCATCTTCTGTGTCCAGCCACAAGGTCAATAGGCCAATGCAGGAAGAGGGATGCTGGGGCCATGCCAGCAGCAGCAGGCAGGGAAGGGGCCAGAAGCCCCTCTGAAACTTGCTTGGGGCAGCTTCACTTCAGTGGAGCCTGTTCAGGAGCCCAAATCCCTTCTTTTCTTCAGAGCTTAGCTGTGGCTCTGTGCCACTGCACAGAGATCAGCCTCAACAAAATGTACTTTAAAAATAGATGGGCAAACCCCAGGGGCGGTTCCTCAGGCAGGGAAGGGGCCACTGCTCATCCCTCCTTCACTTTACTGCAGCCGGCGTGCTCAGCACTGCCGGGGATGTGTGCAGCCACCCCTTTGTGTCTCTCTGCAGTCTGCTGGTGCTGAGGAGGCAGCAACACCGCGCAGAGAAACAGGGAACAATTTCCTGCAGCCACCACAGCCAGCCGTGCCCTTCTCTGCAGGCAGAGCGTCAGCAGCCCAGCCGCCTTTCTGATCCGGAGCAGTCTCTGCCATCATGAAATAGCCAATAAAATAAAGTTTTTCATATAAGCAAAATACACCCTGGGGTGAATTTCCTCCCGTTTTATCCCTCTTCTTCGTGGTTTATAGGAGGTGAAGCACATGCTGCACCCTGACACTCATGTGCTGCCTTCAGGATGCTCTCCCATGGCAGGAATATGCCCATCTATCAGGGCCAGACAAGGGCACACTAACGGGCTTTCTGTGTTCCTGAAATCACAAAAGAACACATGCCCTCTGCCAGGAGTCACAGTTGGCTCCTGTCGAAAACCAGGGACACTAGAAAAAGGAAGTGGCTCGGTTAAGTGGCAGGGGCAAGGGGAAATTTCCTGGTGTTCCAGCAGAAGCCTGAACTGAGGGATTTTGCTTTTCAGCCAGAATTTCACCCGACTGCAGCCATCCTCCTGGCTCCCCCTTTGACATGAATCTCAGTCAACATCTCACTCCTGTAATTGGATAATTATGTCAATTATGAAGGTGAGGGAAAATTTTTAAGCTTGTAGGTGCCAGTACAGCCTCCTGGAGCCAACCTCTCACCACACAGCCAATGCCTGTGGCTCGAGAAGCCTTCTGCATCAAGGATGAAATTCGCCCCTAGGAGAGACGTGCCAGAACAAACCTATGTGCACACACGTGGTCTGTGGTTGGGGAAGGGCCAGAGCTGAGCTATCACCCACTCATCCCCTGCTGCCTGGTTTGGAGCTGCCTCTGGGTCTGTCTGAGCCCAGTGAGGCTCAGGGCTGCAGTGGTGGGAAGCTGCTGTCTCTGTCCCTGGAACTCCACCACGTGTGGCTCTGCTGCATAAACTGCTTTGAAATAGTTTCCTGCCCTTTCCTTACAAGCAGACAAGCAAACCATTTGACCTGCGAAAGCTGTGGTGTGCGCCACATGCCCCAGTCCGTGTCCCTGCTGCGGAGCCTGGGAGCAGCACTGCAGGGACTGGCAAGGGCAGAGAGCTGCGGGGGAGGCAGCAGCCCCTGGCATGGGGCACACTCCCAGGGGGAACTGAATGGAGCTCAGGAGGGTTTTCCCCAGGCATTCCACGGACATTATATCAAGGTATAATCTAAAGTCATCTGACTCCAAAATCCAAAAGCTCAAAATCCAGCTAAGCGGTAGCCAAAACATGTTAAAGGGAGTAAAATGTCTTCAGTCACCCCTGCTGCCCGCTGCAGGATGGCACAGGAGTAACTGGGCGTACAGCACAGCCAGGGACAGGAGGGGGATCCAGCACTGACCCCGCCTGTACCTTCCAAAAGAAACACTGGATTTCCACTGCACAGGCTTGTAGTGAAGGCTAGGAGCACTTTGGGTCAATTGTAAACAAGGTCTTTCATTCATCAGGAATTGCATTCTTGTTATGCCACCAATGGCAAATGGTGATATGGCAGGGGCTGGAGTGGCGGCATGAATTGCAGCTTCCAGGGACTGGGCTTTGCTGCGACAAAGGAGAAGAACACCTTTGAACCAGCAAACTGAGTTGAGGCATGGGAATTCGAGGATTTCTTTCAGTGCATCCAGCTCAGCTGGCAAAGCAACGAGCTCAGCAGTCTGCAGCAAGAGCAGTGAAGTCACCGCAGATAAGTGATCTCAGAAGGACAGGAAGGAATGTATTGATTTAGGGGCTTGGAGACCACTTTCATGCAGAGGATGCACAGGAAAGCTGGGGCTGTTTAGCAGAAGCTGTAGAGGTGTTTTTTTTTGTTTTTTTTTTTATTTTGAAGCTATGAGATATCTGCCAGAGGTAAAAATGGCCTGGACAGGAAACAAACTGCTTCCTACTTCTGTCTCATTACCCATGTATTTTTCTGGCAGAATCACCTGAATTTGAGACACTGTTAAATGTAAGAGGGAAAATAAATTACCCTTTTCAG
Source organism: Platysteira castanea (assembly GCA_013397175.1). Classification (NCBI taxonomy): domain Eukaryota; kingdom Metazoa; phylum Chordata; class Aves; order Passeriformes; genus Platysteira; species Platysteira castanea. Next base: position 69,886 of record VYXC01009631.1, on the reverse strand, counting down.
ACTGACCTTTCTTACATTTACCTTAATGTGGATTGCCTGCCTCACTCCAGTCTAGAAGGCAAAAGCTTTTAAGTATGCAGGGGACCTCACCACCTGCCACACAGAGCCACCATCATTCCAGGCAGGGCCAGAGAGAGGCTTTCTCCTCCTCTTGCCCACTGCATGCACATCACTGTTTTCCTCCTCTGTCCCAGCAGAGCCTCCTCAGAGGATGCTGCAGCTATTCCTGCTCCTCCCATCCTCCCCAGGGCCACTTCAAAGAGCAGGACTGCCCTTTCCATAGTGACAACCCATTTTGTACTTCTCCCCAGTTTTAAGCAAGAAGATTTCTGGAAAAAGTTATGAGTAAATAGCTTTTGGACCTAGCAGTCAGCCACATCATTTGATATCACTGCTCACACTGGGGCCATTTGTAATTGAAGTATCTCTAGGGTTTTTTGTAATTGTCAGGAAACTGTTTGTAAATAGATACACACGAAATGAGTCTGGGGCTGCTGCATGTGTGAGAGAGTAAGTAAATGCACCAGGCTGTAGTTTGTAGCTCCAACAATGGTTTGGCATTTTGTTAATCTTAGGACCCTTGGATACTTCTGGCAGGGGCCTCAGGAGGTCTTTAGCCCAACCTTCTGCCCAGAGCAAGGTCAGCTTTGAGATCTGGCCAGAACACTTGGGGTCCCGATGCGTCTTGTAAGCTTCTGGGGACAAAGAAATAGGGCACCCTTCCCCGATAAGCCACTCCAAGGCCTGGCCACCCTCACACTGGACAGTCAGTTCTGTGGCAAAAGGCTATTTCCAGCCTGACTGCCCCCAGCCAGGCAGTCCCCTGGTCTGTGTCTTTGCAAAGGGACAGGGTTTTGCATTTGTCCCTATTGAATTTCCTGAGGTTCCTGCTGACCCATTTCTCCAGGCTGCCTAGAACTCTCTGAATGGCAGCATAATCATAGAATCATAGAACCATTAAGGTTGGAAAAGACCTCCAAGATCATCAAGGCCAGCCTGTGACCAAACACCACTGTGTAAACTAAACCATAACACTGTCATCTCCAGCTGTTTCTTGAATGGCTCCAGGGATGGTGACTCCACCACTTCTCTGGGCAGGCTGTTCCGATGCTTGAAAATCCTTTCAGTGAAAAAATTCTTCCTGATGTCCAACTTGAACTTCCCCTGGTGCAGCTCGAGGCCATTTCTTCTCATCCTGTTGCTGGTTCCCTGGGAGAAGAGACCAAGCCCCACCTGGCTCCACCCTCCTTTCAGGGAGCTGTAGAGAGCAACAAGGTCACCCCTGAACCTCCTCTTCGCCAGGCTAAACACCTCCAGCTCCCTTGGCCCCTCCTCATGTGACTCACTCTCTAGAACATTTCTCACCTCCGTTGCCCTTCTCTGGACTTGCTCCAGCACCTCAATGTCCTTCTTTTAATGAGGGGCCCAAAACTGGGCACAGGATTTGAGGTGTGGCCTCACCAGCACCCAGTACAGGGGGACAATCCCTGCCCTGGTCCTGCTGGGCACACTATAATGACAGAGCACTTCAGTGTCACCTGCAGACTTGGCAAGTGCCCTCTGTTGCCTCCTCCAGGCAGGTAATCAGTGGCCAGTGTTTAACAGGACAGGTCCCACCACGGCCCCTGGTACCCCACTTACTGGGCTGTGGGTGGAGCACAACCCATTAACCTCTGATCATCCAGACAGGTTTTTGCTTTTACTCCAACACAGCAGAGAGTAGGAAGAGGATGGTAAATTTGAAAAGCTGGTCTTTGCTGGCATTACTAACTTCTCCTCTCTTCACAAATTTTGTCCTCTTCTCAGTAACTATTTAGAAGCATCCTAATGATAGTCTTTGTGAGATCAGTAGCTTTCTTCTGAAGAGAGTGGACATGACAAAGCTTTAGGAGGAATAAAACAGAACCTGTGAAGTGGTACTATAATCGCCTGGACACATAAAAGTGTCCTCAGGTCCCATCCACGGCTGCATCTGCACCATGGGCAGAGGAAAACAACAAGCCACCAAGAGAAAGACTGGTGTCTCCTTCTAGCCCCTTGCAGGAAGTCCTCAAAGGAAAACTGTGGGAGGGGAAGACTGATCCAGCCTGCTGGCTTACTCGGATATCCAGGGGGATCTCCCTCCCAGGGGGACTTGACTCTGGTCTTGAAAAGGACAGAGATACTCTGCATTCAGAAAAGGGACAAAGTCTTTCACCGGCAAACTTCCATCAGAGCTCTCACCACGTTTGGTACACAGGCCAAATGCAAAAAAATGGAATGACTGGGGTCAACAGAAAGTGTTCTGTGAGCTACTATGGGAACAAAACGAGGCCACATTTCTCAGTACCTTTTTCTTTTCGCTACTCCTCTCTATTGGCAGTTCTTGGAGACCAACCAAGTCTGCTTCCTGTGCTCCTCATTTTTCAGCATACACCTAAAAATCAATAGCCTTGCACTGGCTGCTTCTGTTAGTGCATCATCATTTCCTGCAACAAGGATAGCTTGACAAAATGAAGTCTCAGCTAATTAAAGATTGCAAAACAGTTGTGTTGACAACTGGGTCTCCAGCACCCTGTAAGCTATTTCAAACAATTTCTTCTGGAGGAGACTCTAAGAGATCTTAGCTCCTTTGTGAATCCTTCTGCAGTTGCTACTCCTGTGTGGTGCTCAGGTAGGACTCTGTCCCCCATCCATTAGGAATTGCTTTGGTTTTAAGGATGCGAGTGTCATCCGGGTTCAATGGGCTGTGAGCCCTTTGCATCACTGCTGACACAAAGGCACGGAAGGCTCCATCCACATGCAAATTTCCCATCTGTTAATGCTGAAACCTCCCTCATGGCACATGCAGTCCTTCATGTAAATGAGAATCAGCCTTTCTGATTTCCAAAATGTTTTCAGCAGAACAGGGGCCTGCTGAGAGAACAACACGCAATTGCCAAACAGCTCCCAAGGGTTGACCAAGGCAGCCCAGTCACAATGTGGAGCCTTTGAAGGGAAGGAAAGAAAACTGTGCAGCAATTTTCAGTTTGCTGATAAATCCCAGGGTAGTCTGGGCAGAGGAAGACTGACCAAAATTTATCTGGCAGCCGTAGCTCTCAAACAGTCCAACAGGCCAGCTAGGCTTGACAGATTTAACAGACCAGTTTGCACAGCAGCATCATGTAACACACGAGCTGCAAGTATTCACGTAAAGGGGGTCCTCAGGTTTTTGGACAGAGGCAAAAAAGCACTGAGGGACCAACACAGGAGTGAAGCTAAATAGGGCAAAGTCAGTACAAGCTCCTCTCCCATCTGCCTTTTTCCTAACAGGGACATTATGTCGGCTTAGAGTTGTATTCACGTGCTCACAGAAAAGTCTCTCTTCCCTCCTTCTCAGCACATGGTGAATGCAATCCTGCAGCTTGGCAGAAGCCAAATGCAAAAAGCCCAAATGAGAGGATATGCTGGAAGAGGAATCTGAACCTGGCTGTGAAACAGCTGCTGGTGAGAGCAGGCAGCCCTCTGGTTTGGTCCCCAGTGTTCCAGTATGGTAATTTACACCAGCCCAAACTCAGTATCACGTGATGCACGTGCACACCAGCCCGCCTTCCCATCTATAGTCTAAAGCCTTTTATATATGGTCTTGGAGTACAGCACCAGCCTTATTTCCTCCTTCCCTGTGGGATGCAGCTCTCAGCTGGTTTTGCTGAACCTTCCCAGGAATTGCTTAGTAATGACTGCACTAGCAGAGCAGCTATTTCTGTGCACACAACTGCATCGTGAAGATGCCTTCCTCATAGGAGGAAAGGAGATTGATTCCTGCTGCTGCAGCTTGGCCAACCAAATCCTGTTGTTGCCACTTTAAAAAAAACAAAGAGTATATAAGTACACAGACCACTGGTACAGGACCTATGCAGAGACACAAAATGGGGAATTACTATAGAGTTTTCCTAAAGAAATTCAAAGACCTGCCCATTCATATTTTCTTGTTAGCACCTGAAAACCTGGCAGCCTCATCCAGCGTGTGATTTAGAGCCAGAGGTGGTGACCTCTGCCTCTGTCCATGCTCGGGCCACAGTCCCAAAAGGGAGCAGTGATGGAGTAGCCATAAGAAGGAAATACTGCTTCTCACCACAGCAGGACTGATGGTCCAGTGTTGCCAAGATGTCACACCACACAGAAAGGTGATTTCTCATGTTGATCAAGTGAATTCAGTGCTCAAAAGAGGTGTAAAGAAGGGACATCACACAGGAAAACAAAAAATTTTTGTTGAAACAGATGTCAACATTGTGGCTGGATTTTCAGTCTCTAGGAATGAATAATAGCATCTATTACAAGCTTCTGCATCTTTAGTGTATCGTACACAATCTTTTTTTCCCAGTTTTCAGTAGAAAAATACTGTTTTCATTACAAAACTAGGACCAAAAGTCAAGCTACTTTTACAGTACTGTAACGGTGACTAAAAGTGCCTGCTCTGGTAATTATCATTTGGTGAGACCTTATTTTCACCCTTAGGAAAACATCAGTAAGTACAAATACCCTGATGCAGGACTGGCAGCAGGTAAGGAGGGAAAGTCCTGATCTGCGGGTGCTGTGAGTCCCTTGTCAGGACCTGACACGAACGTCAGATGAAAAGCCACAGCCTCAGCTCCCCTCACCAGTCACTTCTGTGCTTCCTTATAAAACCAGCTCATCTCCCTTGGAGCATTTCTTAACACAAAGCTCTTTTCACCGGTAGAAACTGTACTTCTGTAAAGAAACAAGCTCGAGAACTGCAGCTGTAATGGGCTATCAGATGTCAAAATTCAGCACCTGTATCCAGGGATCGATATAGCCTCAATATGACAGTCTGCAAAATCCCAGAGTGCTGGAAGCAGCATTATTTACTAGCAGCCTTTCATTGCTGATGCTGAGACACTGCGGTAGCCTGCTTGCTTTCCAAGCTGAATGGCACTCAGCCTTTTTCCTCCTCTTCCACTACCGTGCTGCCTTTCACCTTGGAAACTGGCATCTCTGACAGCAATGATGCTTCAGGGGAGTTGAACGTATGATCTCTTTCTCGGTTCACAAATACTTCGTTTCAGCTTTGGCTCACAACCCTCTTGGCTTATTTGGCCTGACGGTGCAATGAGGGATGCCCGCATTCCTAATTTAACCCTCCTTATGCAGGTGAGCAGGGCTGAGGCAGCTCCACCACTGAGGCTCCACTCACAGCAGCTGCTGAGCCCCTGCTCCCTCCTCCCACACTTGTGCCAGTGGGGCTGGGGTTGGCCGAGACTCTCTGGCCCCACACAGGGCCAGGAGTTCTGGAGGGCTATCAAGTTCCATTGTCTTCTCACTCAGCAGATAATAAGCTTCAGTGTGGGATTTTGCAAATCCCACTGGCTATCATCAAAGAAACATCTGGTGAGTCAGGGAGCATTCATCCCAGGGGCTAGGGACTGAGCCACTCACGTTTAAATACCTCTCAGTGTCTGAAAAGGTGAGTTGTTGAATGCCAATTATGTCATGCTCTCAGAAGCTTCATTATCTCCAGGCTCTCGTGTTTGCCCTAACCCACCAACATGAAAATGTCTTTTGTCTCCTTTTTTCATTTTTTCTCCTGAAAAGGAGAGGTGTCTCTCCAGGTTTTGGAATCAGCCTGCAGGGACCAGAGGAACCAGTCAGGTTTTCCCTGGCAGCAGCGATATTTCACTCTAAGGAGGATGCTAGGAATCTCCGTGTTTGCTTTCTGTGGCCAGCTCTTCCCTCTTGGAGCACAGGGGAATACCTACACCTGCCCTCCAGGCAGCTATTTCCAGCAGAACTGTTACCAGAGCTGACTAACTTCTGCACATGGGTTCCACTTTCCAGGAAACAGGATGAAAGTTCTTCACTAAATCAAAGGGACAGAGTTAAAGACTTAGATACCACAGCACCGACCCAACATCTTCAAGACCAGGCTCCCTCAGCAGCCCATGAACTTGTGCACGCACGCCTTGCCACAGACAGATCCTCCCACCCATGCACAACCCTGCATCACTGATAACCCAGCCCTCCTCAAAGGCAGGGTGGGCGTTTGGCACCTACACAGGCAACAAGCCACCACACCTTCAAGCTGCCTTAATTTCCAGAAGTAACAAGAGGCTTCTCAGTGCCTGGCTGCAGTCTCCAGGGGTTAACCATTAACTTTCAGGTGAAAAAGAACAGCCAGGCACACACAGAGTATCTACCAGGAACAAAAGCCTCCTCAGCCTTTTAACCACCGGGCAGAAGAAATTGTGTCTTTGAAGATGAAACCCCCACACTCCTGAAGCCCAGGGGGAGGCAGCAGCTGCCGGGCCATGGAGGCGAAGGAGACCAACAGGCCTGGGCCTGGTACCCTGCAAGACCTTCTGGAAGCTCAAGTCCCCCCACCCCGCTGGTGGCAGCACACCTCCAGGGAGCTCATGGGAGCATTGGATTCCTGAGGAGTTACCGGCTCAGGCATGGGTGCGGGGTTTGGGAATAAGAGTGGGCAGCGAGGCAGCTCCCTGGTAGTCAGGTTGAGCCATGCAGCACTGTGGTAATCAAGGTCACTTCTCGAAGGGGGCTGGAAGCACAGATGAGCAGTTGTGCAGCCACGGGGAGCTGGCAGAAGTGATCTGCACTGACTGCACCTCCCCAGCGGCTCTCCAGGGACAGGGCTGCCTCAGGCTGTCCCAGCCCTGCAGTCACATCCCAGCCTCCCAAGCCTGAGCTCAGGATTATTCTAATCATCACAAACCTTGAGATGGTAAAATGCACTGGCAGCTGAGCAGCCCTCGGGCGAGATCCTCCCAGGGCAGCTCAGGGTGCTGAAGCCAGGGCCTGTGATCCCAGCTCTGGTCCACTGGAGACAAGGAGTTCCAGCAGCAGAGAAGTGGAATAGGGCCGGGTCCCAAACCATCCCCACCAAGCTCTCTTCCCCTGCCTGTTCCCCATGGTCCCCAGGGTAGCCAGCGCAGCACGAACAGAACTTAGGCTGCTCTTGACCCACATCTGCTCTCATGATTAGACCTGGAAAAGCAGCCCAGGGGTTACAGCCTCCCTGCTGCAGGAGGGCCAGTAGCTCTCACGAGTTTGATAGCCACTGAGGTTCTCTGCTGCAACACAGTCTTACTCAAAGGAAGAGGCAGATGCAGCTGGAGCTGGGGGTGGCCGGTGTCATGAAAAGTGGGTCTGCACTTTGCACAGAAACTCAAAGCATGTTCCTCTCTTCTCGGCAGTTCAGACTACCATCAACAACCAGAGCCAAGGAGGAGTCCTGTCTGCAGGCCAGAGGAGATGGCTGCAGCAGGATGCTGCATCCACATTGGCAATGTTTTTTTCCAGTCCTTACTATGGACTCAGCTCAGTGGAGCAGGTGTCTGGTGGTGATCCCTGTCCTCTGCAGCCAGAAGCACCAAGCTGGGAGAAAATCAGGATGATGCGATGCCCAAAGACCTTGGTGGTGAAGCCAGAGAGTCACTGCTCAGGGCACAAGAAAAATAGAGCCTGAGGCAGCCTTCGTATCTGTTTGTTGAGAGCAGACCCTTCCTTGGGATGCTGTCAATCAGGGTGACAGGAACCCAAAGATTTGGCTGGCATTGCTTAATTAATGCAAGAGTGCAAGAGAAGACTCTTGCCTATTTGCTTTCCAGAGTACCCATCAAATTCACTGGAACACTACTCAGCTGGTACAGTCCCACGGACTTGGTGGAGCTCCCCAGTCCGGACACCTGCTGACTCACCACACTGACATTTCATCCCACTCAAGACCTCTGGGCTTTTCCTCTCACACGCTGGGCATAGTTGTGACGACTTTTCACCTGGTGAGGCTGCAGGGTGCCCCTGAGCTCCCTGCCAGCTCCCGCAGAGCCGTAACCTTGGCAGCACCGGGGATTAACGACCCTTATTAAGGGACGTGAGCTGCACAAATTAAAGACCTGAAATCCAATCTTTCTTTAATTTAGCCAGCACAGGTAACAGACAGATCAAGGTAAGACATACACCAGTAGGTATTTCCCTCATTCTGGAAGTCCAGTATCATCCATCCAACATAGAGTTGGCTTCCAGTATCACAGATTTTTTAAAACATTGATTTTCCAATCTAACCTCTACAGGCAATTCCACTCTGTTATTCTGCTCCCCAAAGATTGGTGCAAGATTCTATTCCCCTTTTTTGCCAGGCAACAGCTGAAAGTCACATGAAGTGACAACTTGTCACCCCTTCTGCCTCTCATTCACAGCCTGAGCTACTTCACCCTGGCAGTCACTTCCTGACTGTGGGCAGTGGTCACCTCTTTCCCACAGTTGTTCTTTCTTGCATGGATAGCTGCTGGTCCATTTATTTTGACCAGACATTTAATGATTGATCCTATGGTAGGCACCTAAAACTTCTCCCATTGTTTCCTCCTGAATTTTTGTTCAAAGAATAGATGAAAGTAGAAAAAGGAAAATTGTTGTTTCATCCCACTACCTTGCTTCTATCCAAACAAAATAGTAGTTGAAGAGTATTTTCTGTTAGAAGAGTCAAAACATTTACTACCTGTAAATTCAGCATCCTTGGAATTGATAAAATCAGGGTGCTTGCATCTGGCACCACTCAAGAGGCATCAACTTCTGCCCCAAGGAACTGTAGTTCACATTCTCCACCAGCTAAAACACAGTAAATTATTCCCTCAAGCCTGCTCCAGGAAAACATCACCTTGACTCTGACCAAAATTCGTTCTCAGGAAGCAGAAGGTGTGTAGAGATAAACTCCTGCTGGAGTACACGATATGCTGGCCCTGGGGCTCACATTATGCATTTGCTTGTACATAGTGGAGGTGGTAACATGCCAGAAGTATTCTTCCCCTAAAAGTTGGGCTCTTCACTGAAAGGTAACATAATGTCTGAAGGACAAAAATACTACCTTGCTGGGAAAGAGTTTGGCATCACTAATGTTGTTAATTCTGGAAATTCTATCAATTTTCATTGATACAATAATCCATTTTACTTTTATATCTAGTTCAGCTGTTCTCCTCAAATTATTTCTGGTGGCAGTGACTGCCATTCATTTAATGAAAAAATATTTCTATCAAATCTGAATTTGTCACCTCTGCTTTACAGACAACTGTAAAAATTGGGCCTTTAAAGCTAAAAGACAAAAATAGAAGTTCTCCATCCATTTTCTCTGTGTTAATCATGACTGTAGCTATTTTAACATCTCATTCTCTTCAATCTCTCTGTAGTAGTTCTGCTGTCTCACTATTTTTGTTAGCATTTTCAAAATCCTAAGGAACTTGCAATACAAAGTATCTGCCCATGATGCTCAGAACTCAGACATGGACTGACACAGGTAATTTCAAAAATAAGAGTTGTAAGTATATTTTGCTTTCTCTACCTATGCTGTTCTTCACATTCCAAACTGCAGCTTGTCACTGTGATCCACTCCATAAAGTGGAGCTTGGTAAAGTATCATTACAGTCTCGTTTTTTTGGTGAGCTTGACTTTCATAACCTTCATTATTTGCTATTTCACTGGTCATTCCTTTTCCAGATTAATTAAAAAACCCAAGCCCTTATCAATTAAAAAAACAAAAAGCCCAGCAGAAGTCAACAATAAACTATTGGAAAAATCCAGAGCATAAAAAGGGCTTTGTAATTATACAGTCTAGTGTAATAAATTGGCTCTCACATTTTAAATCTCTTCACAGGTATGTACACGTGGCACAGAAGGACAAGTATGCCTTTATTATCCTACTTTATGAGGATTGTTAACAGCTTATTATCATGAACCATATATTACCATCAGCCTCCTGAGTGACAACAAACCTTTTATTGTGCTCTGAAAACAAGCTTGAAGCTCAGAAGCTATGGCTAGGATAAGTTATCTAGGAAGAACCTCAGTACTTCAGCAGAAATAAAGGGGGGAGGAACTCTCCTTTAAGAGTCTTAACAGATCTTGGCATTTCCTCTGATTTAGGCACAGAATTCCTCCTGGTTTCAATATTGTAACGGCTCTTAATTGTCTAAATGCCAATTTACACGGGACATGTAACTCAAAATCTGTTTAAGCTTACCCACTTAATCAACATAAACTTAGCAAGAGTGTTTTAGATGGAGGAGTATATCCACCCCTCTATTTGCTTCTTGAAGTAAGTTTTGTGTAAGAAATCTTATCAGAGCACAAACAGAACTACAAAATACACAAGCTTTACTTCTCTGGAAAGCAGCAGCAGCCACTCCTGATTTCTGGCTGGCCCAGAAACACCTGCCTGCCTTTTTACCTGTGAGAGAGGTAGGAAGTTTTTACAAAGTGCGGTATGTTTCTCTTCTACATTAAATCATTGTTCCTTCTGTTGCAAATGCAGTGTACTAAGGAATGGTATCCAGAAACTGCGGAGATCAGCATTGAATTAATCTTGATGCAGCACCTTAGCAAAGCCTCTAACATTACAGTTGGCCTCACTTTCTTCCTCCAGCAGCTGAGCTAATCCCCATGACTGTTTTCATAGTCGTAATTTTACTATCCTTTAAGAGAATGGAAGTTGTAGAGTACTCTCATTGCTACCAGATATTACAGAGTCACAGAATGGATCAGGTTGGAAGGGACCACAGTGGGTCATCTGGTCCAACCTCCCTGCTCAAGCAGGGCCATCCCAGAGCACAGGGCACAGGATTGCATCCAGATTGTTCTTGAATATCTTCAGTGAGGGAGACTCCACAACCTCTCTGGACAGCCTGTTCCAGTGTGTGGTCACTGCACAGTAAAGAAGTTCTTCCTCATGTTCAGCTAGAACTTCCTGTGCACCAGTTTCTGCCCGTTGCCTTCTGTCCTATTGCTCAGCACTGCTGAGCAGAGCCTGGATCCACCCTCTGACCCCTCTCTCTGGATACTTACAGACATTGATGAGGTGCCCTCTCAGTCATCTCTTCTCAAGGCTGAACAGACCCAGCTCCCTCAGCCTTTCTTCGTAAGAGAGATGCTCCAGTCCCCCAGTCATCCTTGTTCTTCTCCATNAAGAAGTTCTTCCTCATGTTCAGCTAGAACTTCCTGTGCACCAGTTTCTGCCCGTTGCCTTCTGTCCTATTGCTCAGCACTGCTGAGCAGAGCCTGGATCCACCCTCTGACCCCTCTCTCTGGATACTTACAGACATTGATGAGGTGCCCTCTCAGTCATCTCTTCTCAAGGCTGAACAGACCCAGCTCCCTCAGCCTTTCTTCGTAAGAGAGATGCTCCAGTCCCCCAGTCATCCTTGTTCTTCTCCATTAGACCCACTCCAGGAGCTCCATGTCTCTCTTGTCCTGAGGAGCCCAGAACTGGACACAGCACTCCAGACGTGGCCTCACTAGGACTGAGTAGAGGGGCAGGATCACCTCTCTCGACCTGTTGGCACTGCTCTTCCATCCTAATCCACCCCAGGACCCCAATGGCCTTCTTGGCCACAAGGGCTCAGGGACAGCTTGTTGTCCACCAGGACCCCCACAGAACTCCCTCCCTCAGTCTGTGCTGGTGCAAGGGGAAGAACCCTGCAATTGCCTTTGTTGAATTTCAGACAGTTCCTCTCTGCCCATCTCTCCACCCTGTGAGGTCCTTCTGAAGGGCTGCACAGCACTCTGGGGTATCGGCCACAATGTTACTCCTCACATGTGTGATTGTTTGTGATTGTTTATGATTGATAACACACACAGTGGTACAGGAGACAGATGTGGTCCCTTCATAGTATTGCAGAATAAGAAGGGCTCCAGATCATCTTGTCCTTCCCTTCCTTCATGACATCTATTAACTCACCCATAGGGAAAAGATCATTTCCATCTAGCAGTGAAAATCAAATGTCAAACTCTTCAGTGTATTATCAGACCATCCAACAGCCTGACCTTGCAAAGACTTAGCTTTAATCTTTTTGGTCTGCTAGGATCCACTTGACTCTAATCAAAGTAGAAGAGAAGCATATGTGTGAGCTTTAGCAAGGCTGGGAAATGTGGGATTAAGAGCTACTGCTTTTGTTTTGGCAAATACACAAACCACAATACAAAGCATACAAGGAAAAAAGCACACATCTTTTAGCAATCCCCCTGCTCCAGTTTTCCACCCACCTCACACCACAACAGAAATGCTCTTCCAAGGGCAGAACTCTGACAATTGATGGGAAAATTCAGGCAAACTCTTCTATCCACTTTCTGCAGGAGTCATTTTGGCATTCTTTAAATGCCAGGCAGTATTTAAGGATTTGCTTGGACATGTGCATATATGCATCTTATTCGTCTTAACAAAAGGGAACTCCACATACTTTGCTACAGAACCTCACCAAATACTTCAGCTAGAAGCTACTGGATTTTCATGTGCTTATTCTGTATTAAGTACCTGGCTATTTTTTCAAACCAGGATTACATCTCATACATTTGTTTTTCAAAATCAATGCATTTGAAAGACTTGTTTAACTAACCAACCATGTCCTGTCTCACATAATTTCTTTTCCGTGTGCTATCATAGCCATTTCCCATCTAAGTCTGTGTTACTTGGGTGGTCAGCATTTTGGAAAAGGCAAGTCTACCACACTTTTTTCTTTTCAAAGAAGGTGGTTTGTGGCCCTACAGTTTCTGCTTTAGCAACCACACTGCATAGTAAAAGGAAATGCTCCCCCCCACCAAGATTAATTTTGGTAATGAGCATGTAATGGTGTAATCTCAGTTCCCAGCACCTCAAGGGGTATGTGCGTGCTCTTTGCTGTCAGTAAATGAAGGTTCAAAAACTCAACAGTACGAGCACTTGGCTCCTGTGAGGCACACAAGGGTGTGACACAGCTGCACATTTGCAACTGCTCATGCTCACATTCCTCTTCAACAGAAAAAGACTTCCAGGCCACTTATGAAGTGAAAGGAAAACAAAAATTGAAGTGAAAATCCCCTTAGCATTTTTCAGCAGGTTTTGTACCCCCTCTTTTTTTTTTTCTAAATAAATAAAATGGAGTCCTTACTTAATTTCCAGATTAAGAAGTACTATTAAAGGCAGTTACAGACCCAATTACAACCCTTGAAACACCACTGAAATGCACTACAATATTCTTTTATTTAGTTTACAGAAGAGTCTATCAGTACAGGTTGCAGAAAGAAAATGTTTAGTGCTATTTACAATTTGTTTTAAAACTCTGCTCTATACAAATTTAATTCTGATCAGTATGAACAATATTTTTGTAAATCTACTGCATATAAAGCATTTCATCAAAGCGGTAACAATGAATAAAATAACCTGTTTACATTTGAATGATGCCAATCATTCGGAAAAACAATTACACAGAACATCTGTTAGAGTTGTGGACACTTAAGTACAGAACACAATGTCAACCTGTGACTCAGTTTTTTAAAGGCTAAAGCTATTTATATGGAATATTGTTCTATTATACTACACGCCAATCTATATTTAACCTCTATAGTTATGTATTTTATAAGATTTTTATTAAATATATTCTACACATATTTGTAATTTCACCCAGGAAGAATTCCTCCCCAGTGAAAAAATATAAAATCTTTTATACTTTTTAATTTTTATTTATTTTTATTTTTTTACAGGTTTAGATGAAACTAGCTCATGCTTTAGTGCTGTGCAAATTTCTTTAGCATATCAACATTTAAATTATTGATATGAAATAAAAGAATGGCATCCTTTTCAATTATGTACGCCTTCAAAAATCAGCTTCTGATTTTAATACCATTGCAAGCACTAATACCAAATGTAGATTACATAAAGAAACAAAACTAGTACTATGGAAGAAGTTTTTTCTTTTTGCTTTTTAAATTTTAATAATTATTTTGAAATCTCTAATGAGTAAGCATGACACTGGAGTCTAAGGTACAGATGAGAAAAATGACTGAAAAACACCAATTGCCAATATTCAAATACATAAAATTGATTAGTAAATGATGTTTTCTAACATTTATGCACAATAATAAAAGCCTATGAACTACAGGAAACTACCCCTCCCATATTAAGGCTAGGAAATGCACTCTCTGCACTTGTTTGTGCTGTCTGAATAAGCACTCAACTAACACACGAGATCGGAGTGCACACAGTAACAAAAAAATCAGTTTCATCAGCCCTCTACAGAGTGCTTTTAAATTACAGGCACATAGTATTTTTTCTTTGTTGCAGTGAAAATATATATAGTTAGACTTGGTTTAGTTAGTATTCTGTGCCAGTTTGGCCACCGAGGTTGACTTAGGTAGAATTGACTTAACAGTTTTTCCTTTGATTTGGCCATAAGTGAGATTTGTTTTAATTATTAATATACTATTTTCCAGTGTTGCATTATACATTGTGGGTTATTACTAGATGTTTCAAATATTGTTAGAGATTGTTGATGAGAAATATACTGTCAACCATATTTAGTGCAAATTGCATCTAGAAAGCTTGACTGGTTAGATCCAGTTAATGCAGATTTTTGTGGTAGCAAAAGGATTCCTGCTATGGAAAAGAAAACAAACCTTTCTGGAGATTGAATTCTTTCAAAGAGTGATGTACTGTAAGATTATTCAACAAACAAAAAGGAGGAATTGAAAAAAATAAACAATTAAAGTGTTCATAGATCTTTCACTTTTTTAAAAAAAAAAAGACTAATGAGACAGTGTTCGTGTATTATTTCAGTTCCATGGATTTACAGACAGGCTCTTCCTACAGGTGTTTGAAGCAAGGTAGGGCCTCTTCTATTCCAGCAGCATGAAAGACAAAGACTATATTACATCACACTTAGCAGGTAAAGCTAACAAGGTTTACAGGATTACACAGCAATTGCTTTCTCCAGTTTTTTCACGGTTCCTTTGACCTGCAAAGAAGAAGGAAGTTTTACTTACATGCCATTTCTAAAGCAATGAGGCTATTCTGTGTGAGAGCAGGCTTAATAAAAGTCTGTTCGTTATTATTTTCAGTAAAAAAAATATTTATTGTTATATACATGCATAAGTAACAGAAAAATAAATCAGGACTAGTTTTTAACAATAAAAACCAGAGCTTCTAATGTCTGAGTAAGTTTCTGCACTATATAAAAAAGCTAAACCGGAAAGTTAATTTCTTAGTTTTCTGTAAATATATACAAAAGCATTCCATTACTTTCTTCACAAAAGAGCACAAGGACTTGACTTTTCTCTATTATGAAATACTCAAAAAGCCTGTAAGAGACCTGACCAGGTCTCTTTGCCGTGTACTTGAGTAAGAAATTCCTCTAGTGCCCCAGCCTACCTTGAGAGTTTGGTTCTGGCAGTGTCTCTCTAGCCACCAAATGCATCACTGTTGTTTTGCCAAAAGGAAGTTTTAATGCTGCAAAAGGAGAAAGGGAGAATTATTAACACATTACATCAGTCTTTCTTTGTCCAAAATACCCACTTGAAACTAACTATAATTGGATTAACACCTGTTCAAAAGTTCGTACTATTAGGTTTGAACTGCTTACTGGTTAAGTTCAGTAAATCAGGGACTCAGGGCATGAAAATAATCACTTAAAACACTGCATTCTTAGAGACATGATACTCCTGTTAGGAAACTCAGCCTTCCTCTTTTGAGTAAAAAGTGAGGTGGGCATTTTTGCCTAGACTTGGGTGTTAAGCACTCTTTAATAACAAGGATGCAAGAAAGTTGCTAAATGGCCACCGAATTGTTATTCCTGAGATATCAAAACACGGAGCCTCTACTGCAAAACAGATTTTCCTAAAACATATTTTGATCCATGACATGGATTTTTTGAAATACAAAATGTCTGCATCTTGCCTTTTAATATTAATCTGTAACATCAGCTGCATGTGAAAAATATCAAATTTAAAGCTTTTAAAATTAGGTACAGTAGTTCTCACAATGCTGCCTTTGTGAGCTTTAGCAACAAAAGTTTTTAAAAATGGCACTTTCCACAATTCCTTCTGCTTGTGCCTGAAACTAAAATGATAATTTTAACATTCCAATTTAAGTATACAAATACACTGTATACTTAGAGTATCTTCCTTGATTGTTTTTCTGAGAACTACAAGGCAAGGATTCTCTTAAGTTTTGTCCTTCCCACCTTATAGTGGAAAAAAGTCAGTGATAAATTTAACAAGAATTTAATCCTTAATATGAAAATAATTCTGATTTGAGTAGAATTTGTGCTATCAAACTCAAGCTACAGCTTTTGTTTTCACATACAGTGAAATGGCATTTTAAGTGAATAAATGCATAATGAATGGCCAATAAACCTGAAGGCAACTGAAACAAAAAATGCCTCTGTTTTACACTACAGCATAGACTAAAGATGCACTAATAAAAAAGTAAACCCAGTATTTAGTAATTAGGTATATTCAATACAAGCCTCACTACAACACTGCTATTAAATCATGTTCGTTGCCTACATATTTATTTGAAGAAATCCAAATTATGATTAAAACACAGGTCCAAACACAGGTGTAAGCACACAAAGTGATACAGAACTCCACAAGATTCTTCGAAGCAGCTGTACTTTGGGAAAAGTGATCTCTATGGAAAGGCAAATCTGAAAGTTTCTTAGTCTACTTGAAGCACTGCCTGTGCCTGCAACTAGAAGCTATTGATAGCTTGAAGTCTGACAAAGATGATGTATTTTGGGTACTTGATACCATGACACAACTGAAAACTCTAACAGACTGTTAATATGAGCTTTGCAAACTCCATGGAAAAGGATTGTCTTCATAACATAAGGCCTTGAATTACAAAATAATCACATTTGGAACATCTTTCATAATATCAACACATTTCAGGAGACTTGATTAGTGAGTTGTGGAGATTATTTACAGTAATCAAGTAGAACTGTGTTAATATTTGTATTAACTAATTTCAGCTAGTAGTTTGCACAGTTTACACAAGTTCTTGCTAGAAATTTCCAGCTTCTTGTTTGGAGCACCATGACAGCATCTGAGCAGCCTAACCTATGCTCAGTAATCCTTTCTCGCTCTTCTCTTTGTGCTTTCACCCCTTTCTCTCACTTAAACCAAAATTGTATTTAATTCCTTTCCCAACTATTCAATTCCATTGTTGTTCTGTATTTTCTATTGTCAGAACTTACTTTTCACCCCCTTTTGGAACGTGGATGGCACATGGTGGGTTAATTTCCCTTCCCCAATAAATACGGAAGCAAATGCTGCTGATTACCATTATCTACCAAGAAATGGAGAACTGCTGATTATGTATTACTTCCCTAATTAATATCATTTGAAATGCAAACTGCAGAACAAATATTTAGCTAAAGGATTAAATCTCCTGTTGGAAGCTAACAACAGACTCTGCCTTGCTAGCCAACTCCCCAGCACTTTGCACAGGCGGGACACAACAAAACAGTGCAGCTCAAGCACTGCAGGGAAGAGCAGTGCAGCTTTACAGAGGGATCTGTTCTACACTGCTTCCAGTGCCATCAGTGCTGCTATTCTTGTAGTGACAGTCCATTCAGAGAAGGTATCAAAAGGGATGCTTTCTTGAAAATAAAATTTTTCACTCAAAATGACTTTTTTGTATCAATTTCTCATTTTTGAGGCACCTTAGTTTATAGGAGTCTCAAACTCAGAAGCCACTACACAAACATGTAAGGTAAAAGTGAACAAAAATGGACTCCAGTTAAAAAAGAAAACACCAAACTGTTTCCTTGGATACTTTGGTTTCACTGGATGATAAAGTGATTTTCAGTAGGTCAAAATTCCAGTCAATATTTCCTAATCAACTAAAGCAAATATAACACTAAGTGCTACAACTCAGTTTAAGAGAACTACAGCTAGGAAACCTTAATGAAAGTGTATTATAATAGTATAAGAAACTAAATATTGTGTTTAGCAAGAAATTTCCTCCCCCCTCCACCTCCCTTTTAAAGGTAACTAGTTCACTTAGGGTTACCTTTAATGAACACCACAAACTGAATGAAGTTTTTTTTTTTTTAAGAGTCTTTTCAGGCTGTTTCATGAATTCCTGTTCCCCTTTCAGCTGTGTAATCTTACTTCTGATAACTTCATCAGTACTGAAGTTAAGCCAATGTTTTAGGGATTCTTTTTCTTAAAACAATACAGCAACAAAAATATTTTTGAAAAACACTAATATACATGTAAGATCCTTGGGGTAAAAACACGATGATTAAATTGCAACGCATGAATGATTAAGAATGAACTAAAATGCCCTGAACCCAAGTAAGTGTTCAAAATTCATAGACCTAAGTTAATGCAAGAGTCAGCAGCATGCAGCTATTATTTTTCGCCTTAACTCATTAAATAATATATTAAATATATTTTATAAATATTCAACATATATTTAGGTTAAGACAAATGTCACTAAAGGGAAAAAGTGCTGGTGGTAAAAAGCAACACTCAGATGAATGGTGAAGTAAATCCCATTTAACTATCCTTGCCTGGAAATGTAGGGTAAGACTAGCATCTTTAATTGCAGAGATGATCCAAGACTTAACATTTGTCTTTCAACTCTACTCCAACTGCTACTAGCTGCACTCACTGTCACCTGGTAAAAATACAAATTAAAGAGTGAATAAAAATTTCAGAGTTCTTCCAGCTGAGCTGACAGTGATCTTGTTTGTATACATAGAAGCATTAAAAATTTATATATGTGGAGAGTAAATCTATTCTACAAGTACATCACTAGGCAACACTGGGAATGGTAGAAAGTGAATCAATAGCTATATCATTCCAGTCAATTCTTCATGCAACATCACCACAAGGAGTCCAGAAATACTATTTTGAGATTCTTCTTAACTTCAAAAACATTCTATTGGTGATTTTGTATTATATTATATTGTCCTTTCTGTACTGCATTCAGGTACCAAACCATGAATAATTTGAACATACAAAGTAGGAGCATTAATTTGTTTTTAAATGGGCACAGAATGGAGAGGCTCATATTGTTTAGTCATTGATACATCTGCTATTCCCATTGGCAAATGCTACCTACAAAAGGAAAGATGACTTAACAAATGTGTGTCACACCTCTATCAAGGGTTCCCACCAAAATGCGTAATTGTGGGGAAACAGTTGCCACGAGGGGGCACAGTTGAATCGCATTTCCTTAGCAAACGAAGTGAAGCCATTTACTGTTGTTTTCACATAACTATGCAATTGTAACCCTGGGAGAGCACTGGACAGCAAGAATGCTTCCCCTCATTCTCATTCATAGGGTGTCTTCCTGCATTGCACTAAGATTTAAAGTATTGTTTGACCAATTATCATAAAGTTTATCAAGCGTTTTAAATTACTTCAGATATTTATTAAGTAGCTTGTCCTGCAAATGCAGTGTAAGAGAAGTGGAACAAAATACTCCATTTAGAAAGACAACAAATAAAAGCAGCACTACAGTTTCTTTGTGTGTTAGGAAGCTTGGCTTAGCAGGTGGTACCTCGCAAAGTTTAACAACTCGTGGTAACAAGATGGAAAAATATGCAGTAAGGTACAATGTCACTCTATGCACAAGAAAAACAGTATAAAGCAAGACATACTGTGATCTTGAACAGTAAAGTAGTATTCACCAAACTGTAAATAAATATCCCCTTTGCCTAACTGTAACATGTATAATGAAAATTATTTTCATACCTCCTAATGTCACATTGCCATGAAGAAACCTCCCTTGATAAATAAGCCGCAAGATATTTGGACTGCTGACTTGTTCTTCTTCCCAGTCTGAAGAGACAGAGAATTTCCACAGTTACATTGTAATAAAAACATCTTTTGTTATTTCTCTCACCTTTATCCAGGAAGAAAATTGGGAACAGGACTCTTTTGCATAAAACACTAAAGAGAGAACACAGCCTAAAGGTACAGGAGGGTCATTCAAAGGCAGCACTCCTGAAGTCTACTCTTGAATTTATTATTTGACACTGGGCCTTGAAACACGTAGTTTTATGTCTGCAAGTATCAATATTACTGATGTCACAGACTGCAGGATATATTTAGCACATACACAAGTCCTAAAGAAAATATTTCATACATGCAAATTGCTTCCTGGTTCTTGATATCCAGGCCATTCTGAAGTTGCCCAAGTCATACTCCTTGTCACCAGCTAATTGACTAACTGGAGCTGCTCTCCAGCAACGGGAAGCTGCCACACAGAGCGAGTGCGCATGTGATGGGTCACTTGAAACAGGACTCTGAGATCACAGCACTGAAAAAAAGCTCCAGAGGCAGCTCAGTGCCGTTCGATGATGGCCAGATCCAACCAGTTCCATGTCTGGAGGGGGCAGTGACCTGAGCAGATACCGACCGCCACCACAGAGCCGGAACAGAGGCTCTCTCAGAGCAGACACCCACCAATACGTTTTAAGGAGCTTCTCAAAGGCCAGTCTGTGCATGTTTCTATGTGGCAAACAGTGGTTCAAAAAAAAGCAAGCATGCATTTTCCTATAATGCTTAAGCCATCATAAATAAATGATAAGCTTAAATGGTCTTTTCCTACTCTTTTTTCCATTCCCTGTCACAATGTGAAGAACAAATAAATGTGCACTTTGCTTTCAGAACAAGTATCATAAAGCTTTGAAATGTTGAACTTAAATGGTCTCTCTGGGAATACAGTGTCTTCTGTTCCTTAGATGACCAGATATCTGGCAACAGTTGTTCACAAATGTTCTCTCTTTCTGGTTTTGTAGCATTTATATAGCAAAATGAATATTCAGCAAGGGATCAGGACAAGCTACAGAAACCAACCAGTTCATTGGGAACATACAATTAACATACAGACAGTAGCAACTGGCACCACAAAAGGAGAAGAACGGAAAAGGGTATAAGGGGAAGCATTTGAAACAATAGCCACGGCTGCAGGGTGTACGGAGAGACATCTGATGCAAAAAGCAAGCAGGCAGAGACGACGTGGGCAGCAGGAGCCATCTCAGCTCCAGACCACAGCAGGGACAAGGCTGGTACCAACAGCAGAAGCTGCAACACTCCCAGGTGCTCCCATGAGCCTAGTTTATAAGATTAGATCAAATTAGGCAACCAAAGCTATTTGAATTTCAAGTATTCCCACTCAGGGTCTGATTCAATTGTCTTGCAATTCAAGCACGTGCCTGTTCTTCTATGCTGTGAAGTGGGCTACATCAAGGATCTGAATTATCACACTGCTACCATAAAAGTTTTGGTTTGGTTTTTTTTCACTCCATACAGTCTGAACTCCACTATACTGTGGCTGTAAAGAGGAGAAATCCAGCTAGTTGACAGCGCCATAATGATGTAAAACCACAACCAAAAGAAGACAGACTAGATTTTGGCACAGGTATTTTCTCACTGTTATGCTGCCAAGTTACCCATCCTTTTAATTTCTGCTTCTTGGCTGGAAGTCTGAAACATTTCTTTCTGACATGAATTCAAATTTTAATTTCCACCGATGACTAAATGAGCCAAGGACTCACTGAATGTACCTTTTTATTTTTTTTTTTTTAGTTCAGATAATTGCTCTACAAGAAAGATGTTAATATTATTTAGCAGAAAATGGGGAGGGGAAGAAGAGAACAGGTAACCTATCTAGATGATATACATTAAAATAAATTTGGCGTTTTCTACTGCAAGTCAAGAGATCCTTAATTAAAAACTGTATTGCCAAAAGAGGTGGGGAGAAGTTTGCCTTAATCCTGCCAGTGTGTGACTGAGGTTATTTCATCCCTTTTTTCCCCACAAGATCATGACAAGTAAAAATGCTGGTAAAAACAATTGCATCATCTGTGTTTCAAGGATACTTTAGTCCTCATCAAGATTTCTCAGTCCTGTGGCAAAGAGGAGCACTCTCAGTCTAAAAACAGCCAGTGGGCTAATGTTTGTGAAAATCTATATGCTATTCTGAAGTGAGATGTCTTTATTCTGTCTTTTAAATTGAGACTATTCTTCTTTGCAAAGGCTATTAAACATTCATCCAAATTTAGAGCACTCCCTCAGGACAGCAGGTATTTGAACTGAGGTTTCCATGTCTGGTTTCACTTTTTTTTAAAGAAGAGACTTTAAACTCTCGGTTTCTTCCCAACTCTAAACTCAGAATCTGCAACTTTCAAGCTCTTCAGAAGACTGTAAACATGACATCACATGTTCAGGCACAAACTTGAGTAAGAAAAAAAAATCCAGTTCTGCCTTTATTAATCCAGATAAATGTACACAAAGAACATTGGGTTAAGACAACTATGTTATAGGCACATATAAAAATGTACAGCACAGACGCTAGGTTAACCTATTTTTAAAGTGTTTTACATCTGCATCTACTACTTCAGAGGACTTAAAACCTCCTCCTTCATTACGTATTTTACTAAATACATAATACCGCATCCCAGCAAATCAAACAGCAAGCTGAACTTTTTTCCCGACCTCAAAGAACAGTTTAAGGCCTAAAATACTGATTATCAACATTAACTTTTTGGCATAAACTATCATCCACCATATGTCTTTGACAAAGGCACCACAGAAACAGATAGTGCAATGTTTTAGTTTGTCTAAATAGTAGTCTTTTTAACATCAAAACAGTAACCCAAATGAAGTCCTGTACCAGAAGAAGCATTTTCTTTCATCGTATGTAATGCTATGTCTGTGTTTTGGCTATTTTCCCATGAAATCATAGTCAGGGAGAACAGAACCACTTTGTTTTGGGGAGCTATTCACATATGTGAATACACATCTTAAGTTCTCAAGCCCATTTTCCAAAGCCAGTATTCCTGCTCGACACCAAGTATATTCACATAAACAACTTCCAGTCTTTTAACGTCTCTTAAAATGGGCTTTTATATGTGTTTTTTCTATGAAAAATACCAGTATTACAGATCCTTTCCAAGATAAGTCAGTAAGGAAAAAGTACTTCAGACTCAATTTCACTAACACATTCCTGTGACTTCCCATGTTTTATTTTAGCTGTCCTCACGTAAGAGATTTTATATCTCCAACATTTCCTCACACTTACTAGATCCTCTAACATGATTGATCAAGAAAAGTGTTGAAAGACAGGGGGAAAGAAGTACTTCAATTTGGGGAAGCAAATTTTAGATATAAAGTAGGAAACAGTCCTGACATCTAAAAATCTGCCCAACTGAAGGAACTGTGAAAAAGAAGGCAAGACAACTGTATTTCTATATAAATCTGTGTCCAGATAGTGAATAAACATACTTAATTTGAATGTTGAGCACAGAGATCAGTTTATCAACACTTTTGTCTGGTTATATAGGGAAGCTCCTTGCTCACCAGTTAAAAAGCCAAGGCCACTCAGCTACTCACCCATTGGCCAGTTGTCATACACATGTTTTGCAATATCTGCAGCAGAGTCATTCGGTGAAAACAGGAACTCTTTTGTTTTCCCGCTTACCAAGATGAGGCGCAAATTTATCTGGTAAAAAAACCCCAAAACATCGGTATTAGGAAAATTTACAGAGAAGACTTAAAATATTTCTTTTTTTACAGTTACTAAAAAATTGTTGTTGATTTTGGAAGACTGATCCAAATGATTTGAGAAAACAGTTTAATATGTTAACATATGTTAAAAAGAGGGTCAAAGAGGTCAATAAAATGTTGTTCACATACCCATAATCTAGGAAGATTAAATTCTAACAGCTGGCATTTTTGATTATAAACACCAGAAGATTCTGTTAGTGATTGAATCAACTGTGCCAGTAAAAAATAGCTTTCAGTAGGTTAGAAAGATATTCTAGCAAGGACACATAAGCAACTCCTGAATGAAGAGGAAGAATATAAACCTGAAAAATTATCTTAAACGGAGAGCATTAAAATATCAAAATCTGCTCCTGAATAGCCTGTGAGCCTAAATAAAAGCCCTAGAATGCTCCTTCCCAATCTCGCCAGTGTATCTACAAAACATCAGGGAGTCAGACAGCATCCTTCCTTTCTCCCAGCTGCCAAAAAGTTTGAATCTCTCCGCCAGTCTTCTGAATCCAAAACTTCATCTCACCACTGTCTTTCACTACAAGCAAAGTGAGGCCCACATGCAACACAGTAATAACATCCCACCATAATTTTTCTTTCGTTAATTTCCTCCATGTAACTACCAGCACCTTCGGCCATAATTGTCTTCTCTTCTATTTGCAAATTACTGAATATAATTTCTTTTCCATATAGCATTAAAATAACACACATAAAGAGTTCAGTATGACATTATTTACAATGCAAAAGAGATTAAATTTTGGCTCCTCAAGCAACTGTTAGCAAGGTCACAAAATACATTTGGGTAGCTAGCACTTAGCAATGCCCATGGCAAGCAGGAGTCTAGCTGCTGTTGTACTTCGACCTCCAAGACCACATTTCATCAACTTTCACTGAGACTTTAGCAGACTTAACTGCTTGGATACTTTTTTCCAAGCCACACTCCCAAGCTGTAGCTCTCACTTTAAGGTATCCCAAGCTGTAGCTCTCACTTTAAGGTAAGCTGCAACAGAGCTTTCTTTGTTGGAATTCAGTAAACTGTTTTCTACATCAAATACCAAGTGAAAAATTTACAGAAATGTCCAAGTTTTCTAGACTTCTTGAAAAGATCCCAGTGCATCACATCCACCGAACGTGACAGCTCTGCCTCAGCTACCTACTCTCCACTTATTTTAGAAGCTCTTTGGCAGATCGTCTATTCCCTCTTGAATGCTTTGGCTTGGATTCATCCTACCTGTCTTTAACCACTTTGGATACCTAATGGAGGTATCCAAATTACAATCTCTATCATCCAGCACACTTCAAGGTCGATGAAGGCAATGACCCCTCC
Source organism: Platysteira castanea (assembly GCA_013397175.1). Taxonomy (NCBI): domain Eukaryota; kingdom Metazoa; phylum Chordata; class Aves; order Passeriformes; genus Platysteira; species Platysteira castanea. Next base: position 45,258 of record VYXC01009631.1, on the reverse strand, counting down.
TAAAAGCAATTCAGTCTCTATTTCAAAGTGTAGCAAGTATAAAAAGAGTGAGCATAAAAGGCTAGGTTCTCCTCCCTGTCCTCCTACTAACACCCTTCAAAAATACAGGTTCTCCCATTAGCCCAGGAAAGCAGCCAAGTCTCTGAGAAAGCACCACAGCCACCCCAAGAGTATCATTGCATCCCAGGAAATCACAAAAAAAAACCGTGAAGGAGAGAAACTGAGGAAACACTGCTTAGTCAAAGACAATTCTTCATAAAATTCAGAATACATTTGGCTATACACATTAAAGTTTTATTTGCTTTGAAATTTACACAACAGTTAAGGAATTATTTTCAAATCTCAACGCTATTTAGCAGAAAAAGCAGATCAAGTTCTACTGTTCCTGTTTACTCCAAAAACCTGACTACTGTGATGAACTACAGTTTCAAAAAGTTGGACTATGTTCAGGTGTTGTTTTGCTTACATTGTCTTTCAGTTTCAGTTCTTCCACTCTCTTCACTGTCTCCAGCTGTGTATGTATAGACAACACTTACATATATGGTTTCTTTAGCTGGACTAGATAAGCTCTATCTAGCTGCCCTAGATAAGCTCTTCAAGCTTTCTCTAGTGAGACACCTATTCCCCCTTTCATCCTAGGAGCCTGTCTCTGCACAATTTCTTCTATTTTCTCCTCAAACAAATGATTATTTCTGAAGCATACTAAATGATGTCTCACCAGATGCTTGTATAACACCACCAGTAATTTCCTCTGTCTACGGAAAACATCTTCTGTGACTGTGTCCCAAGAGCACATACACCTTCTTCATAACTGCACCGCGCTGTTTGCTCGCTTACTTTGTATCTTTTTCTACTTTGATCCTTTCAATTATTCAGCCTCCAAGCTTTTATCTTGCCTGTATCACCCTAAAGCACACAGCTCCAAATTTCATCCCACTCCTATTACTCCAGCCCTCAGAGAGAAAGGAGGCTAGGTGTAAAGAAATACTCTGCATCATAAAGATGTTTCAGATTTCCCCCATGTCTGGGCACCAGACCTAAGAAATCCCCCCACAAAGTTCTTCTTCCTCTCTACACTACAAGCACTTTTCAAACTTCATGTCATCAATGAATTCTAGCAGCAAGATGTCTTTACGCTTACCTTTTTCTTTAAATGAATCAGGAAACATCAAAATTCATCTGACAGTTGTTTCATAATGAATCTAATAACAAGCTCTCTCTGAGCTGCCTCCCCTCCTCTTAGCCAGATCCTTTATATTAGGCTCACAGACACACAGTTTCTCTAATACATTTTAATTTCTCCTATTTAACCAACAGTTTGCAAAACAGCACCACATCCGTTACTAAGTACATATTCAGATGACACTATGAAAATGTGCATGTAGAAATTAAGTACTTTTCATCAGCTTGCCATCCTCCGGCTTTTGGAAGTGTGGTGTACTGCATTTGATTCCACTCTCTCTATACCTCGTTATCTTTAATTATTTTTTAAGCATGAATGCACCTTATTACAATACCAACATGCTGCCAAAAATTTAGGAAGACCGCATCGCAAACTGTTAGTTGTACTTGGAATGGGCTGCCTGTTTAAAAGAACAAACAAACCAACCCCAAATGTTAAGCACCAGTGCCTACTGTAGCATCACAGCAGCCCATTTGCCTCTCTCTCCAATTCCCCATATCCATTTCCTATACCCTAACTGGCTCATGAGACACTCCCCTTAGCTTGCTCCCTCTGGCTAAGCAGCTCCCAAACTCTGAATTTATACTGTTTATCTCAGGATTTATTTTGCTTCATCTGTGTGTAGTTTAGCTGTGGTAGGGGTTACCTGTTTTGAAGACCATAGCACTTTCCTAGGCAGTAGACATAATACCAAACCATCCCCTCCCTAGAACTACCTGATTTGGATCCTACAAGAAGATGACTTAAAAAAAACCCCAAAAGATTAGCCCCGCTCAGCACTTAAAAATATGATTATGACACTACATTAATATAGAAGTGAAGTTCTTCTTCTTC
>VYXC01009631.1:0-43144 GCA_013397175.1 Platysteira castanea | reverse complement strand
GGGGGGGTGGGGAGTGAAAAATGTTAGATCCTTCTCTCCCCGCTTCCTCCCCAAGATGGATAAGGTTCTTGTTGCTGAAGAGTGTTCTCACAGTCTTACCATGAAATATAAAAGGGACAGTGAGATAAGATAATAACTTTACAGGGTATATTACAAAATATTTGTAAAANAGTTGTACTTGGAATGGGCTGCCTGTTTAAAAGAACAAACAAACCAACCCCAAATGTTAAGCACCAGTGCCTACTGTAGCATCACAGCAGCCCATTTGCCTCTCTCTCCAATTCCCCATATCCATTTCCTATACCCTAACTGGCTCATGAGACACTCCCCTTAGCTTGCTCCCTCTGGCTAAGCAGCTCCCAAACTCTGAATTTATACTGTTTATCTCAGGATTTATTTTGCTTCATCTGTGTGTAGTTTAGCTGTGGTAGGGGTTACCTGTTTTGAAGACCATAGCACTTTCCTAGGCAGTAGACATAATACCAAACCATCCCCTCCCTAGAACTACCTGATTTGGATCCTACAAGAAGATGACTTNATATTTTCATTAAAAAAAAAATTGCCACACATCAGCAGAAGCCCAAAATTAATTTTTAAGTCAGTCAAGCAGATGTTACTTCAAGTGCAAAGAAACAGCTGTTCTAATGAAAGGTTCAAGTATTTTCTTATTTATAGTACAGCATGCCACCAACACATTTAGTTTGCATGTTTGTCTCTCTCTCTATATATATATATATCTATATTTATGTTTCTCAACATTGGCTTGAAGGAATCTTAGTCTTGAGCTGCGTATCNTTGCTCCCTCTGGCTAAGCAGCTCCCAAACTCTGAATTTATACTGTTTATCTCAGGATTTATTTTGCTTCATCTGTGTGTAGTTTAGCTGTGGTAGGGGTTACCTGTTTTGAAGACCATAGCACTTTCCTAGGCAGTAGACATAATACCAAACCATCCCCTCCCTAGAACTACCTGATTTGGATCCTACAAGAAGATGACTTAAAAAAAACCCCAAAAGATTAGCCTCGCTCAGCACTTAAAAATATGATTATGACACTACATTAATATAGAAGTGAAGTTCTTCTTCTACCATAACATTAGGGAGACACATTTCTTTTCATTCTCATTACTGAGTTCTGAGATTACCAGGCACACTAAAGTGAATACAAAAAGGAGATGAATATCACTGAAAAATAACCAAAACTAACTTGGCTTCCTCGAAAATTTGATTAAGTCATACCTTTACAGTTAATATACACCATAAANCTATATATATCTATATTTATGTTTCTTAATCTTGGCTTGAAGGAATCTTAGTCTTGAGTTGCGTATCACACTACCCCAAAGGGTTTGAAGCAAATAATCCCAAAACTTGCCTTTAACTTTAGAGTCTTATCTCATTTCCCTCAAAAATATTGGGAAATTTAACAACTTGCAACTGCTGTACCACTTAATTTTGCAAACAAATTATAGGGGATCTGAAAAAAATATTTCTGGCAAAATTCCAGAAAGCTCAGAACTAAAAGAAGAAAGAAAGAAAAATAAGAGCATATGTGTATACACATTTACTCAAAGTGCAGAAAAAAACTCTTGGTTAGGTAGAGGAATGTTGACACAAAAGCACCAAATTATAATTTTTCAAGTTAAGGAAGGAATCTTAGTAATCTTAGCTATCCTGTATCCTATTTCCTACATTAAAAGCCACCAAGGAGGTTGTATCTATACCCCTTGTATCCTTAAAGCCCCTCCACCTATTCTTGCCAAGTGTCTTGGTCTCAAGAGACTTTTGCAATTCTCATGGCCCTGAGAAGTTTGTTCTTCAACTGGGGATGTAACAACTGTCCTGATTATGGTTTTTCTTTTTTTCAGGGTACCAAAGGGAGTTCCAGCCTTTTGCTACAACAAAGTGATACGGATCATATCCTCACACTTCTGCATTGTAGTACCAACTGCAACATTACTGCTGAAAGCAGTCAAGGGCAGCCAGAGTATCAGAAGGATTAAATACAATTTGCAGACTACATCCCCTCTGCACAGTTATGTAATAGCACATTCTGTTTGTGATCTCGAGCATGCAAACCTCACCCTCTCCCTCCACCCCAATCTCATAATCACAGCTCCAGTAACTATCCCACCAGTTGCACTGCATACACAATAAAAATTCCCAGTGTAGATTTTATTCTGCAAACAACAACAACAAACCCCACCACCAAACAGAAAACCACCCCAAAATAAAATTATATTTTTGAAAAGATTATAGTAACAACTGTGCCACAACTTTTGGAAGAGAAATTTGGGTCACATATATGCTGATGTAGACTAAGTTGTTTTTTCTTTGTTCTAGGCATGCAAAGTTTGTTCATTCTTTAAGGCATACCTACTAAACTTCTCAGTGCCACAGTGCTTCTAATTTCACAGCTAATGTTAAATAAATGGGAAGTCACTTTAACATCAATAAACATTGTCTAGGTTGTAAATTTCATTTCTTAATGTTTAAGTGACTTCCCATCTATTCAGTTAAACAAGCTACTTTGTTATCAATTCTGTGCTCCAGTAGCAGCTTAAGATTGCTCCCTATCTTACAATTAAAATGCAGAGAAGGAAAAGTGTCATATCACTACATACTATGCAGCCCCAAGTTTAAACTTAGTGCTTTTCTTTAGCTGTTTTAAGATTGGAATACATACACAAAGCAATTTTTTCTCAACATCCAATACGCTTACTTTCTAATTCAAGTTCATTATTGTAAGAAATAAGTTGGTTCTCTAAAGACACATAAAGGTTTCCTAACGGCTCTAGGCCAAAGAGAAACCTCCCAGCTCCACTTTTGTGACTGAATTCCACCAGATTTACATATGAAGTTGAACCAAGCTCAAATAACAGTCTAAGCATCACAGCAGCATCACACAAGCCAAGTCAGCAGGGACCTGCAGGTTCTAGACACCAGGTCACTCCTGGAAATGCATCCACCTGAATATAATGAACTTCAGTATTTACACACCCTGGAAGGCTGTTGTAGAACCTGAGCTGTTTCACTTCCGAAGAAGAAAGCATCTGAGTGCTTTCTTCTCATTCCCAGCTTAAATTTATTCTTGAATAGGTTACACTCAGGGATGCCACACCTACATCATGCTTTAGCCAAAAAAACCTTGGGGTTTTGATGGCTTTCTTCTATATCTGCAGACAAAGACACACTTTGCTAAAATTAACAAGCAAAGGTTTTCCTCATTAAAAGGCTGGCCCTTGGTGGGAACACTGCCTTCAAAATTCTGAAGTGCATCAGGAGAGATTAAGGTAACTGGGCTTGGGTAGGCCTGGAGGGGACCTATTAGCAGCCTTCCCATGCTGAAATTACCAAAACAAGGATCTCTTTACTGAGGTCCAAGACAGAAGACCAACAGACAATGGTCACAAATGGAAACAAGAGACTCTGAACTGTGATAAATAAAAAGTTTCCACCCTGAGGATCTCAAAACAGTGGTCACTCAGAGATGCTCTGGAAGCTCTGGCCTTGTGGATATTCAAGATCTAACCGACCAAGCCCCAAGCAATCTGGTCTGAATTCAATGGTGACCCTGCTTCCAGTAGGAGTTTGGGCTAGAAAATTGCTCAAGGTCCCTTACAAAGTGAATGATTCCACGATCCACTTTAATCCATATCTGCTTTAGTTTTGTTTAAACTTTCTTAAGTATGCATAATTAGAATGATACACAGTATTTCAGGAATTTATAAAATGATACTAGAACCTCCTTAAATCAACTGCAAAAGCCTCTCCATTTTCAATACAAACATCACAACTGTCTTACATTTCCAATGCAGTAATCTCGCAGTGCTCTTGTCTAGCCCAGTTGTTTCTATGACATAAGCTTTCAAGCTTGCATTTCAAAATACAGCTTTTAACCACCCATGATGCACAGGATATTTTTATTTTACTTCAATTAATTCTGTTCCTATTAATTGAGTCTTTGAGATAATTCCATCTCCACACAACACTACAATCATCTTCTATACTATTCATCATCAACAAATTTCATCAGCATACTGATTTTCCTTGTGCTAGTGGCATAAACAAAAACAGTACAAAGACAGCTGGTCCCAAAATTATCTTCGAGGAATTCCACTAAGCATAACTGACACCTGACACTTACATCCTGAACACTGTACCTTACCATCTTCTCCAGCCAAGTCACACACTCAATCAAACCCTGCCTTCCCCAGCTGATCCCTTCCTACACAACATCAACTACTCACTGAAGACAGACAGATTACACCCCTTTGGCATTGCCCTCTCCTTCCAAAGGAAATTGGCTGATGAATCTGTCATGATCTAATTTTGATAAATAGAAATAATGAATTTTATTTCATTATTTCTTACCTGCTCCTTCTCAGTATCCTTCCCAAGATGGTTACTCATCTGTCAAGTTCAAAGTCTCTCTTCACATCTTTTCACTTATCTAGCACCTGATATTTTCTAACTTAATGTCTTCAACCTGAAGAAACACCAAGCGTGCAAATTCCTCAGATACACTCCTTATTACTAACCCAGTACATTTAGTTTAATCAGCATCTGCCTCCTTGAAATCCAAAGCCTTTACATATACTCCTGCTTTGTTTATTCTTCCATTTGACTTTAACTGTATCAGCTCATGGTCATTGAATCTAAGTCATTTCCCCAAACAGCCTTCTGAGGACTTCCAGAACATTCTGGGAATTTGAGACACATCTAGAATAATAATATTAGCTCCTTCTCAGCCAAGAAACTAGCTGGTAGAGGGACTGAGGTGCACAAGGTATGAAAGTAAGAGAGCAGAAGTATAAATTTGTAGCCCAACAGTGCAAGCATTCTCAGCGAGAGAGAAGAGATCCTTGATCCTGGACTCATCTTCAAGAATCATTTGGTAAAATAAATAAAACTACAGTTCTCATGAATCACTCTTCTAGACACCTATTTTCACCAGATACTTTATAGAAGATACAGGTAACTTAACCACACTTCCTTAACTGAACACCTAAAATTTACACTTGGCAACACTGAGAAGCCCTGCATTTAGCTTTGCTCTACCCCTACAGCACCTTGCAGTTCCTATAATAAATTTACTTCATATCATGTCAAAAAGATTGACATGGAACACGAGAAGAAACATAAATTGTCCACGTGAATGAACAAAGCTCTGAAGTGTTATTGCCAGCTGCGTCACTCGTTCAAAGCCACACTGCTTGTGAAAGTAGGGCAATCCCAACATGACAGCAGGTAAATGTGACAGCACCCTGCATCACTCTACTCAAGACTAAGGTGAACTTCATACCAGTTCCAATGATACACTCACCTTTAGATTATTAAAAAGTGAAACAAACATGGTTTTATGTGCAACTGCTTGCTCAAACAAGGAATGGCCAAGGCAGCTTTCCACTGCTAAAAATTTAGTTAGCAAATATCAGAAACTTGAAGTGAAAAGAAAGATAAAACCAAAGAAAAGCAAGAACAAATTTTATTTAAAGAGGAAAAAAAGCAAAATCCTATAAGCATTTAACGTGGTAGCTATGCTAGAACTAGCTGTTTCTATGGAAACCATGACACTCTTGAACTTAAAATCCTAGTGCTTGGTCACACTTCATCCATTTCCTCACTTCAACTCAAATAACACAGGAACAATGGCAATATTATCCTATGAGCTCTAGGGTTATGCTTTCCAAAGAAATATCTAGGAAACACTGTTCTTCAAAATAAATGAATACAGCCACTATGATAAATAACCAGTAAAATAAAATGGATTTCAGTCAAGTTTACATACCGTTTCCTTTACTATCCTGACTATTTGCATACCTGAAACAATTCTGGGTAGGTTCGGTTTTTTGGGTTTTTGTGGAGAGGGATGAGGTGAACACAACACACTAATGTGTCTGCTGAAGGTAATAAGGAACTAAGAATTTTCACTGAAAATTAATTTTAATAAGACGGTAAAACCAGAAGAATAACTTTTTCTTAAAACACACTGGTTCTATTAGCAAAAGATTTTTTCATGATTTAATGAAATAAGACTCCACCATGGAATAATTTCTCTCCCAGCAGTACAAGAAAACTGAGGCAGTCCTTTACCTGAAATAAGGCAAGTGATCAAGTACCTGGCCTTCCCAGCTCAAATGGAATTTTGGCTACTGTATCCCAAGTACATACTCTAGTCATAAACTGTCTCCTGCTACCCCTCAAGAGAATTCACTCTGACAGGAAGACTCAAAGACCTACTCTGATTATTCATTAGCCATAGTCAGGGCACATGTTATAATTGTCTCAGTCTGTCATGATGGTAATGTGCAGATTACATGACACAGGAGACATTTAACTTGTCTTTAACATATGTCAGAAGACGAGGAGACTTGAAATAAATAGGTAGTAAAAAATGCAGAAAGTAAGCCATGTGGCATTCAAGTTTGCTATTTTCAAAGTTCATCCTTTCAACTCAGTCTAGAATAACTGTATTTTCACTGAGGAATAAAGTGACTGAAACACAAAACGGAGAAATTTATATACTCAGGTTAAGATGAAATTTTGGTAGAGATCATTTTAACAATTGGTATACCACGCTGAGCCAGTCAATTCCAAACACAAGAGTGGAAACAGCAGTAAAATTGCATCAATGTCAATGCCCACAACAGAAGTTCATGCTTGCAGGCTGAACCAGTTAGCTCTGGTCAGCATGGCCACAGTGAGCTGGCTTGGGAACTATGGTGGTTTACAGCTTCTGTTCTCAGGAGAGACCCGTAAAACAGGAACCAGGCCATCCTGCTGTGACATATCCTGGGGGTCCCTGGCCTTTAGTACATGGAGTTAGAGCTGAAACTCCAACACAGGCATTTGTATGACTTCTTCAGAACTTACATATAATAATAGCAGAGAAGGGCATTCCAGGGTTTCTTTCTGAAGTGGAAAAAATTGTGAGTAGGAGAGAGAAAGAGAAGAAGGTGCCTTTTTCTATATTTTCAATTTCTGTCTCCCTAAAAATATCTTTTAATGACACACATACCAATGTTTGACTCCAGAATTTAAAAGTGAAATCAGCGTGTACCATCTGCGTTACCATTCTGCCATCTCTTCTCAAGAGCTGCCCCTGGATAAGCCCAACACCTTGTTTTCACCTTCTCCTATCAAGCTGATATTTGAAGCTTAGAAGTCTACCACATAAATATGATTGTTGGTAACTCCAGTCACTTAAATTTGGATTTAATTCTGATATAACTCAGTATTTGTTCTAACATGTTCTGTAGAGAGAATGTTTATGCATTATTTTAAAATATTATTTAGGACAGTTCAATGGCATCTTTTAAACGACCGATGCAAGACCAGCAAGTCTGTGAACACTTACATTGCGAAATGCCTAACATCTCCAATTTGAAAGTGGACACTACTGCTGCTGCTAACAAAGGAGAACATAAGATTCCAAGGATCCAGTTCCATACATAATTACTTTTTCCAAGTGCAAGTGGCAGACAGATACTCTCTATCTCCTCATAATCCCCAATCAATTATATTTTCTTACCTTTAACCAACTTTGTAGGGCTCAATTTGATTTAACCATGTATCTAGAAGATTACCTAGATTGGAAGGTATTACAATTTTATAACCCACACAGGTCATACCATAGACAAAAGTTAAAGTAGTCTTCCAGTTATAGCCTGGATGAAAACAAACATCAGCTTCAATTTGACCAAAACTGAAGCTCATTGAGGGGAAAAGAAGTGAACACAAAGAAAACATTAAAAATACATGAAAAAATGGACATTTCAAGGGAGCTGCTATTTACTAGAGTAATCAAAACAATTATAATTGCAAGCAGCATATATTCATGGATATCATCTAGTTCTACATCCTAATTTTCAGGAGAAAAGTTTGGGGGGGTTTTTTAATGTTTTCTGTTTGTTTTTAAACAAAGTTTTAAAACATGATTTTTCATATTAAGTTACCTAAATTTAATAAAGATGCACTGGGCTTTCTGCATTCCTGAGCTAGACTTTATTGAAGAAGTCCAACTGCTTCTCCCTCGGCTTCCCCTTTCCACCATGTGAGACAGGAACAGCAACTAAGGATCACTTCAGTGTATATATTCATGTACATGAACATATACATGTAAAGACACAAGTAACTAGCCAATTCAGAAAACCCCCTGGGAAATTTGTAAATAAGGAAAAAACCCCCAAACATAAACCAAGCAAAAACATACAAACCCACAAGAAATCACCCCACTGTCCTGGAAATGAATGGTTTATTCCTTATATATGTGAGCATAAAGATTCATGAGATCTTACCCATGAAGATTAGAGCGTGAGATTATACTTTTCCTCAGAAACAAATTGATCTCCAACACAAAGTCTATTTTTAAAATGTGCTACTATTCAGGCCCCCAAAAAGGGACAATGACAACGAAGTACAAAAATAGCCTGATTTGAAGCAGAAGAAAACTAATACAAGAGAAAGGAAACAACCCAACCTTCTGGATCCAATTTCATCTTCTCTTTTCTCTTGTACTAACTGTTGCATTATATGTTTTTTAATATAGTTTACTGTGCAGTACAGAAAACACCACGCTGTGACTAAGTAGGAGATTATAGCTAAAATACTATTTGCCATTTAAACTACACACAGCTTGAAAAAAATATAACGAAAGAGAAGTCCTTCCATAAAGATAAATGAAGAGTGACATGGTCCTCTGGAAGTCCCTTCATACCAACTCTGAGCTATTAATAAGTACACTGAGTGAATTAAAAAAAAACTTCCCTAAGATTTTTCAGGACCTACATCCCAATGGAAATACCAGTAATAGGAGGTCAAGTTTGCAGTTTCTCACTTCAGAGTCACTCTGCTGATAGGTCTTTTAACTTGGTCAGCACCAAAGTATTAAATTTTTCAGGCCTTGAGAATGCATGTTGGAAAGTAGAAAAAAAATCTTAAATATCCTTTAAAACATGAAAGAGGAAAAGAGCTGCACCTAGACTTAGGGATGTATTTCAGTTCACTTGGGTGGGAGTACCATAAAATTAAATTTTTATTAATAGCTACAAATTCCTAGCTTCTCTGGGCTTACTGTGTATCATGGCAGTCAGCCAAAATTTTGCCATTCCGAAGCACTATATAAATCACTGAGTTGTGATAATTAATGGCAAGAGACAGGACATTATATATTTTTGTCTCTGATGAAAAATATAGTTCGCATTTTAATCAAAATGGATATTTCAGTGACCAGAGAGCTCATTTACTCTATCAAAACCAAGCAACTCAGATATGAATGAGAACACAACCTTTTCTAATTGTTTTCCTCCTAAAATAGCCCAGAGGAAACACTGAATTATGTGATAAAAATCAAGGATTTTGATGCTGATCCGAATTTATTCAGAATACAACTCTTCAAGAGCAAACAAGTTGACTTTGACCTCTGCCTGTACTTCTCAAAACAGAATAATGAACGCTCTTTCTTTCCATTGCTTCCTTCCTCAATGACTTACCCTTAATGTTCAACAAAAATTTAAGCCATGTTTATAAAAAGCTTACATGTTTTTCTTCTATTTAAACATTATGGCACTAATGCATCCCCAAGCTAAGCTTGCTGAAGTCAACTGACTGAAGTTAATGGAATGACATCACAAATAAGGTCTGATCCAGTTATTTACTGTGCTCTGCATTCACTGTCAAACTAAAAGGCACAGCTTATCCACCTCTCTTTCTGAAACCAGTCAAGTGCTTGTGTTCTTCCAACCAGCTGGCAGTCTAAGAGTAGTTCTTATCCTGTTTCCATCATGAAGAGCACTAGCACATCCAGACTGTCTATTAATGACTTAAAGAGTCAAAGCTGCCCTTTCATTTTGGTCTCCTCCTTTTCCAGAATTGTTAAGCCTTCCATAGAGTCAGAAACATACAATTTACCAGCTGTTAACTTACCACTCAACTTCCTTGGATGATCTAGTTCCTTATGCAGTATCCCTTTATGACTACCCCATGGCTTTGTGAAGTACTTGCCACCACAGTAGGCAAGTCCTTCCAAAGCAGACTGTGTCTGCCTGGCAAGGTACTTTAACCTTTTTCATCCACACAAGAGTTTTCTTCAAAGAAAATCAGATTTTAGTGAAGATGGAAAAAAAATTAATTTCTAAAAGAAGCTTTTTAGAGTTTTCTTCTATTTTCCTTTGCCTTATATGCCCCGAGTCTACACAAAAAGCATCAAATTACATAAAAATGCTTCACTGCAGCCCTTCAGAAAAATCTATCTTCATATAAATAGCACAAATTTAAGATCCAATTGATATTCAGGCACCTTCTAAGCATAAATATCCTCTTGGTCTAGGCTCTCACTAAATCCTTACCACAAGGAGAGAACAGTGATGCCTTCTTGAAGGCAATACAGTCTTTTAATCAGTAGTGATTATAAGCAACACCAGTCATGGCTCTCCGTTCTTACTGTATCAACAACTACATTATAACAAGCCATCTGCTCTGTGTCAAAGCAGTGAGTAAGGTTGGCTTCTGTGAATCTGGGGCAACATGTGTTCTAGCTTGCATCTTAATTATGGTTTGCAAAACACTATGTATGGACAACCACAGAGGTATGTCATTGACAGCTCCCCAAGTAGCTATGATTCTTACCTTTAAAGCAAAAAGGAATTAGTATTACTTCCCTGAACTAGTTTGTTTGAATCTACATACATAGGCAACAGGAGAATACATAATTTAACACACTTTTCTTCTCATACATTATGACTTTTGCTGGAATAAAATAATTTTAGACCTAAGTCATATTCCAAATCCTAAATTTTCCTGTCCTCATGTTTTCACACGTGGTCAATACAGCTAGCACACAGTACGCACCACCTCCGCATGTCCAAGTCCCTGAAGAACTGGAGATGACCTGATCGGAGATGACCTGACTCTCTCTCCTCGTTTTTTTTTTCTTGTGTACTCAGGCTGTTAAGGTTTTTAGGATAGGTGTTTGTTATGCTTGACATATAATATTACTTCCAGGCTACAGGACAGATGCTGATTTAAAATTAAGAGTGTTTTATTAGTAGTTTCACAAATGCTATAATAGGTTTTAAAGACCCTCTAATCCTCTATTTTCATTAAGGAAAAGGCATGACAATGTAGCATCAACTGACCACATTATGAAAAATCTCACTGGTATATAACTAGCTATAGTTAGAGGAGAATGATTCCCCAGACAATTACTAAACTTTTGTATTTATCTCAATTGAAGAATTACTTCGATGTTACAGGAAACAGAATAAACTCCCGCAAAAACTAACAAGACAGAAGGCTGTCTTTCTTACTGAGGTCCAACATGTTCAATTCAAGAACTGTGGACAGATCTCCATGTCAGCTATGATGATCAATCTTTAACACAAATCACTATATATATATATATATATATATAATTTAAAAAGACACCCTTTCATTAGAGGGAAGAAAGATGCTATAGTTTAGAATTTCCTGTCATGACATAATAAAGTTAATGGGACCATGCTTTTGGAGAGAAGAGGATAAGAATAGAATTTAGCAAGCTCTCTGTCAGGAGACACAACATCCATTAGTATTAATCTTTTTTTAGGGAAATATGTACGTACATATATATTGGCTGAATGTCAATTCTGTGCATACAACCTGATGCTAACAGTGTTATGGTTCAAAAGTTTCCAGTTATCAGACAAGGATTTTCTAGCTAATTACCAAGTCAAAATCACAGCACAGTAGTAGAATTGTAGATATAACTACTTCTTACAAAGGGTCTAGCACATACACACAAGACAGCCTAGAAAAATACAGCTGCTCTATAAGAAGAGAATGAAAGTCCACATAGTCTGATCTATTCCATTCTTCCCTATCAGTTTGGGAAGACAAATAATTATACAAAGCTGAAAGGAAGATCTGGCATTTAGAAGAAAAGTGTATTTGTCATACAAAACAGCTATCAAGAAAACTATTGTCTGGAGTTGTGCATGGCTTGGGCAACTATTCAGCAGAGAGTCAATCAGCATCAACCTGCGACAAGTAATACTGTCCCTTACTGGTGCCAGACACAGCTATGGCATCATCTGCTTTTCACATTCACATTCTCATTCACAAATTACTTTTCAGCAAACATAATGAATTCTCATGTGCATATAACCATTTCATTGATTACTTCAACAAGCAAGACTTGCAACAAACAGCCCGTCAAATCATACAAAATAAGTGTTGTATGAACACCATGCAGTATTTACACAACATATCAAGGATCTGAAAAGCTGGATAAGCATACATTACCAGATACTGTCTAGGATCTAAACATCACCACATTACACCAACATTCAATCTTGTCATCTCCACAACACATTTGTTAGTGTGCTAGCTATCTGACAGGTGAGTACCATGTGGGACAGTTCAGTTCTCTTTTAATCTGTACTGTAAGTGATGCTCAAAAAACTTTTTAAATTCAAGCTTTTTAATAAAGCTTGAAATCACTATAATGCAATTAGACAAGGTAGCGCAGAGAGGAAGAGTGGAGGAAATGTAGAAGTGGAAAAAGATGACAGCTACAAAAACTTGTGGAACCTGGAAACTGTCTCCTTGGGAGAAAAACCAACCAACCAACGAAATCCAAAGCAAAACACAAACAGAGAATAACTAAAAAAAAACCCACAAAAACCCAAACCCAACTCAATTCCAGACTGCAAAGAACACAGAAGTAACATTGGCAAGGGAAACAGAACAGCAGCAAAAGGACAAAAATCAAGAACAGTGGTGATGAACACGGCATGGAACGAGACTGATGGCCACGAGCTACAAAGTTTGTAAAGCTACATGAAGCCTATGAGGCTCTAAGCCATGAAAAGTAACTGGCCACAAATATTGATGGCCAAGCAATTAAAAATAAGCAAAACCAAGGTAATAATTGAGTCTCCTGAGTTGCAAACCTTCCCAAGAAAGAGCAGTTAAATACACCTAACATGATATGCCCCAAATAAAAGCTTGGCCAAAGTACCTCTGAGGCAAATGTTTAGAAACTTTTAATAAAGTATCAAAGTTATATTCTATCCTGGCAAAAACATATTTCACATTTTAATAACTGCAGCACAGAGAATTGTAACAGACCATAAGCAAAACTCCTCTCTTCAAAACCCATGGTATTTTGGACCTTTCCAATACATGCCTCAAAGGTAGGATTAAAAAGTTTAATTAGCTTTTTATGCAAGTACTGAACCAGCTGATCATATTCACCTTCCTCCCCAAGTGCGTCAGTAAAGGCATCAGGGTACTATTTGCTCTCTGAAGAAGAGTCCATTATCATGATTACCTGCCGAGAGTCAAATCTCAAAAGCCTTGGTGTCATCCTCTCAAAACAATGTAGGACAGGTCGCATGAATGCTCTATGTTATACAGCCTAGGCATTGCACTCTTGTACCCATCCATACTCTGGAACTGAGAACACACCTGTTCTCCCTAACCCATTTTCCCCTCTTTAAATGTGAAGAAAATGGACTTCCTCTATAATAAACTAAAATCCTTACATTAAGAAATGTGATATTACTTACACTACACACATTTATATACATTATACCAGGAAATATAATAGATTAACAAAACAGAACCATTCTTCAACGCACTAAGTATCAAAACAAGAATAAGTCTTCATAAAAAATAAGTCTCCATAAAGATATGATATGAAATGTCAAAACAGTGAACAAACAGAAGTGCACATAAGAAAATTAATTAAGTAATAAAAAAGTGACTAGTGTTGCTAAAAACCACTAGTTTTTTAAGCATTATACATATACTGAATCGATCTGGTTGCATTATAAGGAAAAATAACTCACATGCAATGCCACTGTGAAAAACTAAGATAAATTACTCATAGAATTCAGTTTCACTAATAGTGAGAATATTAATAATACATACAATATTAATAATCTGTGCTTTCACAAAGATAAAAAAGTTGAAGTATTTCAATCTTACATTCTAGAATGCTTGTCAAGTCACAAGTTTAAACTTCTCATGAACTTCTGAGATACTTCCTTTGCAACTCAAATATTATTGGCATTTTTACAAAAGGCACCTCTATCTTTCCCCATTAAAAACTCTACTAAATAAACAAAAGAGTAAAGTCTATATACCAGCAAGCACTTCCATAATTATTAATTATAGTATTACTTCTTAGTATTAATTCAACCTACAGAGAATACTAACTTGCAGATGGAGCCTTATTTTACCACAAACCTATTCTGGATATCTCAGAGAAAGAAGTAAAATTTTTATGGAGAGTCTCATTTCCACAGTGCCATAATTATAGAAAGTTTTCCTACCTTCAGTGACTGGTCTTGGCTCTCAAAAATTAACAGCTCTGTTTGATGTATATCAGGACAATCATTTCACAATGATTCTTACTAAATTACATCTTTTGTCTCATTAAAACAAACTAGTAAATTCCACTGAATACTTATCTCGCACATTCTCTGTGTTCTTGAAATCTGACCATTAATCTGCCTCACTGTCCAAAGGCAATGTATATGGTTATTAACTCCTACAGCATTTTCCCATCCTGTTCTTACCTCAAAAGAAGGATTAAGCATGTTTTTCGTGTCCGAAAATTAAGTAATTCAGCAGGTAGCATACCCAATTTTGGTCTATTTTGAAACATTGTATTTAATCAAGAAAAAGTAACCTATCATCCCCAAACCAGTAGTTTTATCCTTGCATATACATGAACTTCTCACTTCTCTTCAAATTTAAGGGTTAATTACAATTCGCAGCTACTCAGACTCCATTATTTTCTCAGTTAATGTTTAATAGTAAACATGATTCATAATATGGTCTTTCCACATATAGATAAAGTTGAAGTCAAATACAAGTGCACTAAGGTGCACACTGGGAGGTTTGAGAAAACATTAACTTTGATCTTTCTTTAAATAGTGATAATCATTACCAAAAAACCACACACACATACATTCAGAGAAAACACATTTCTTCAGAACTCTGCAAATTGCAACATAAACCCAAATGTTTCTTGCCTACTAATTAATTCTTTTGTGGTTTGGTAACAGAGGGAACTTGCACAGAGGGAAGGTACTTGCAATAAGCTAAATTACTATAGGGACATAAATCAAAATAATATTTTACCCTACTCTGCTTCACAAGCTACATTCACAGACACTCATCAGATAAAGACTTCCAAACTTTCCAGAGGAAAATACTATGGTAAATAATACTTTCTTGTTATTATACTGTTTGTTTCATCAAGGAAGGAAGTGTAACTGACATTAAAACCACAAAAGAAAAAGTCATTATGACTCTTAATTGATTATTTTTTCCCCTCTCTCAACAAACTAAGCTCTGAATGGACGCTGAGTGTCCAACACTGATTCAACAGGAGAAGTTACAAGTGAGGCCCCTACATCATTTCCATGTGCTTGTAGGTGGGGGTGACCTGAAGTCTGACTTGCAGCTCCCCAGGCTGCTGCTTCTGCTGCCTCCTAACAACAGGCTGAAGCCAGACAGATTCTCCTACAGAGCTGTTACTGCTCTGTAGAAAAGCATTAAGAAGAAAACCAAAGAGAAATATTAAAGATGACAAGCTGCTAAATGGACCCCCTTCCATTCCCTTCTGTCTCTCCAAAACCACACACAGGCTGTCATATGATTTGTCTCCTGCATATAAACGAGTGCAGACAGAAACACTAGGAAGTACATATGGGGAAAAATTATCCTATAGGCAAAGCAGCAAGATTAACAGTTGGAACCATAAGTTCATGACAACAGACCAAAGGCATAAGCCACAAATTGAGAAAGGTTTCCATTTCCATTCTGAAAACTGTGCGGTACCTGTGCACACTTGAAATAGTTTTAGTTAGACATAAAGTCCCTGGAAAGGAGTGTAAAAGTACCACTCTCAGTACATGCTCCTAGTTTGAGCATAAGAGAAAGAACAACATTTATTTTTTACCAGTCTTCCACAAGCAGCAGTTCAATGTGCAGAGAATTGAACTGAACAATCAGCTTCCAAAATTAACAGATTTTAAAGACCTTATGACTTCTGATCCAGAGTGCTTAGTAAGGAGAAAAATTTTAGTTATTCCAACAGTACTTCAAGAACTTCAGTACATTTTTATGGTAGCTTCCTTTTCTTTTTTCCTGTAACACTTAAAAAGTGTGCTCTGGCATAGAAACTCTACTACTAACCAAAATGTTTTCCCCTTTGCACATGGTTCAAGTACGAAAGCAGTACAAAACACAGAATAAATATTTAATTTCTTGAAATAACACTGCTTGTTTCCCTTTCCAGAAAAGTATTAAGTGCTTGAGACCTCTAAATACATATCTTTTAAGAGATTAGATACTTCTATGTAAAATAAAGGATAAGAGTTGTTTGAGTTTTTAAATGGCCTCAATTATTTCAACTGCTTCAGAAACAACACAATTATTTTTTTGTTGTATAAAACTGCAGGTTGTACATATGACTCTAATCCTTCCAGAAAACATTTTTAGAGAAAAACAGACCCAGATTCACTGCATTACTAACACATACAGTGTTAGCAGCAAAGAGATAGTTAACACTGACTGAGGTTTTCCATTGAAACCTTCTGCACTGATCACACTTAATATTCTGAGACCTATGTCTGTGACACTGAAATTTTCTATACTATTTTTCACTTAAGATAAGGCTTGCTCTGTATGTCCAAAAGGAGGGCTGGAATGAAGTAACGGCTTCTGAAAAAATTGAAGAAACAAGGAGAAGCACTTCCACTTATTTATAAAAAGCAACTTTAAACTAGTTTGAAACTACTGTATTAATACAAATGGAAAGGAACCTAAAGGCCCAGTGGTAATGTCTGAGTGATGTGCCATCTGCTCTTGTGATACCCCACATGGAGTACATGCCTACAATTCTGGTGTCCCCAAGAGAAGGACATGGAGCTGTTGGAGCATGTCCAGAGGAGAGCCACAAAGTTGCTAAGAAGCCTGGAGTAGCTCCCTTATGAAGACAGGCTGAGAAAGTTGGGGCAGTTCTGCCTGGGGAAGTTGTGTAGAGACCTCCTAGTAACCTTCCAGTACTTGAAGGAGGCCTTCAGAGAAGCTGGAGAGGGACTCTTCATCAGGAACTGATAGGAACTGATAGGAACTGATAGGACAAGCAGTTATGGGTGCAAACTGAAAGAGGGGAAACTTGAGTTAGAGCGTAGGAAGAAATTTTTCACTGTGAGGGTGGTGAGCCACTGGTCAGGTGTCTCAGGTTGCCCAGAGAAGCTGTGGATGCCCCAACCCTGGCAGTGTTCAAGGCCAGGTTGGATAAGGCCTTGAGCAACCTGGTCTGGTGGGAGGTGTCCCTGCCTCCCCATGGCAGGGGCAGTGGGACCCGGATCATCTTTAAGGCCCATTCCAACCCGTTAATGTTTATGATTATCTAGCATAGCTACCTTCTAACTCAAGCAAAGAAAACTAACCTGTTTACACTTGTCTTGGAAACTGTATCAGAACACAACATTTAGTCCTTCCTGAAAGAGATACATTTTAAAGGGAAGCTTTGCAACAAGTCATCCTTTGCATAGGTCATTATAGCTGACAGCTTTCTGGTAATTAATTCATTGGCCCACATTGCTGTCTGTAGCTTAGGTTTATTTCCTAGTTCACAGTGAACTAGATGCAACTAGATGAAGAAGTAAATACTATTCAAGAGACTAACCATCCCCAACAATACAGGTAAGTATACAACACTGAAGAAATTTTTCTAGAAGCATTACATATCATATTCAGCTTCTCTCATGAATCATCCCATACAATTAACTTTACCTTTTCTAGGAGGGTGAGTTCTTGCTTCTTGGGAAAAACAGTACAAATCACTAGAAAACACATATTACATCATCATTCCTGTTTGACTGGAACTTGTCAAGAAGCCAAAAACCAATTTACTCTCAGAAGGTGAACAAAACCAGCAAGAAACCACTCTGATGACCATTTAATCCCTAGTCATCTGCTGTGATCCTGGATGCTCTTTGCTCTCTCCACCTCTCACAATACTTCAGCTTCCTATCAATTTTCTCACTTACTTTCCTAACTTTTCCCCCTTCCAACACTGTTTTCTCATTATCTGCACCCAGTCCAAGGAGACTCATTTGTGTTCATACATTTATTTGACATTGTGCATTGAAGCACCTTCTCCCAATTTAGTCTCTTACATACGTGACAGTTCATTTCATCTGCAGGTAGCTCAGTCTCAGCACAATCCAAAGTAAGCCTGTATTTTGCCTTCAAACTCTTTCCTTCTTGTACCTATTCCTACTTATTCTTACTACTATTGTCCCATTTTTCTGACTTCTGTGAGTAGCTGCTGGCCAGGACTCACTCAGGAGCACCTTACAATTTTCAGTTTGCCTTAAATATTATATTTGCCCCTTATAAACATGGACAGATGCTGTCCACCTTTTCCTTACTTACCTGTATCACAATATTGCCTAGAAATCAAAGTCTAGGACACTTAACTGTTACTAGAATAAACAAGCTGTCCCTTATAACTCAAGGTTGACAAGAAAATACAAAACCCCTACAGACAAACCACAAAGACAGCACTGCTGACTATTATTATGCTCAGTGGTCTTAGAATAATACCTATGTGTTGTCAAAATCCTTGCAGAAACTTGCAAAAGATATTAAACGGGTTAAAAAAAATGGAAAATATCAGTTTTGCAATAGACATATACAATACTCTTTCTGAACAGAATGCACAGTATGGGATAAAGGTCAAGATGTACTCACTGGATCACTAAGTGCACGTGCAGCTGCCAGTGAGAGACAAACAATCCAGTAGCAAACAGAAGTGTATAATACAAAGCTAAGCAATCTATTTTTCATGAACTAGGGAAGAAAGAGACAGTGAATGGACATATTAAGAATGCAAACATTACATGTATTATCTTTGCAGATCATTCTGAAAGCTCATAAAATGAGTCAGAGAAAAGAATACTGCAGCAACTGAAAAAAAAAAATGAGGAGAACCTGGACAGTACCAGCTGAAGGGACATGAAAATGTAATTTACTTAGAGTTCCTATGAAAGAAGAATCTGAAAGCTTTAGATGAAGATCTTATTAAGGCCTCTCAATCACACCCATTCAAAAATGTCACCCAGATTACAGGCCCAAGTGATGATCAGAAAGCTGATACTGCTCATGCAACCAGAACAGAGGTAAAGCGAACAGCTTTAGGCCCAGTTCTGCTCAAGTTAATAAAAGATGTATCAGAGGGGCAGAGATTTTAGCTGGACCAAAAGACAAGCCTGGACTAGAGGCTTTCACACAAACCTGGCAGCAGATGGTTCTCTGTGAACAAGGAAGCACTTGAGAAAGTAGCAGCAAGGAGACACAAAAGCAAAGATGGGTACACAAAACACAACTGAGCAAAGTACCAAGGACAGAGTGTTTTGAAACCTCTACAAGAAAGTCTTGAGTGAAAGAGTTTGAGCCATCTAAAGCAATAAAAATATTGCAGAAAAAAAGAGAAAAGAATGTCACAGTATCCCTGAGGGACAGACTTCCTTAAATCCATTATTACCCCAAGGCTGTAATTTATTGCCAATAGGAGATATATACAGACATCTCATTTAGATGTTTGTAATAAGTGTAATATTTAATGAATATTGGACAAAGACATATGATGTAGTTGAAGATTACATTTCTCTCAAGTATTCACAGGCACTAGAGTGGGCGCAGAAGTTGGAACAAGAAGTTTTGAGCCTCTTTCAGTTGTTCCTAGTAGGACAAAAACAACTGAAAATTACACCAGATAAAATTCCATCTTCAGGAGAGTGTATCAATACTAGTATTAACACAACAGAAGAAATTCTCTGAAGTGTGTATTAAGATGTTTCAAGGAAGTGATTAAAAATGTTCACAGCCTTTCAGGACTCAAAAGTCAGAGAGTTTAAAAAAAAAATTACCAAAAAAAAAAATTAAAGAGGCTCCAGGAGAGGCAACTACATATGGAACACAAGACAAAGAGACAGCATTCCTGTCAAGGTGGGTTTCGAGAAAAAAAATATGGCAAACCATCTGGATACAAAAGGAAGGTATTCCAGACTGAATCTTAATGTAAATCAGTTAACTGTAACCCTTTCTTCCATTTCTGTAGTTGTGTTCTTTAAATCATTTATGTTTTCTATTTGAAATATTATAAATATGGTAGGAGGATTACATTTTATCTAAACTTAGATTTAAGTAAAAATAATTTCCAAGTAAACCTGAATACTAAAGACATGAAGCAAGCTTATAAATGAGCCAAGAAGTTTCATATAGATGAATGTAATAGTAAAAGAAACTATAATGCCATCAGTATTCCCCCACCCCATCCCCTAATTCAAAACTTCTCTTTTTCCCATTTATGACTGTGAACTGTCATTCATTCTCTCACCCTTTAAATTCAATAGAGAGCCCGGCTTCAGCTTTTGGACAAACTCCTTGTAGATACAAGGAAGCTGGTGTAAGGACTTCCCAAAGCCATCTTTTCTACAGGCTGAAGAAGTCCTGTTCCCTCAGCCTCTCCCCACAGAAGTGCTCCACCTCAGTGGTCTCTGCTGAACATGCTGCAGCTGACCAACACACTTCCTCTTTCAGTATAGTACAGGAAACAATCTTCAAAGCTGGACACTGTATTCCTGATGCAGTCCACTGAGTGCCAAATAGAGGTGAACATTCACTTCCCCTAATTCCCTGGTTTATGCTCCTTCTGGTACCACCCGGGTGCTGTCAGCCTCCACTCCTGCCAAGACACTCTGGCAGCTCATGTGTGGCTCCCAGACAGTCAGTCCCCAACATGCACCACTTCTGGAGGTTAGTCCAACCCAGGTGCAAGACATCTGTTCTTGCTGCATTTTCTGAAGTTCCTGCTGGTCCATTCCCTTGGCTGACTGGGTCCCTCTGCATGGCACCCCTGCCCTCAAGCAGATCAACTGCAACTGCAGTTTGGTGTTCACAAGAGTTCACAAGGCAGGAGTGTCTCCTCTTCCAGGTCACTGATAAAAGATATTAAACAATCTGGTCCAACAAGAGCCCTGCAGGTCTGCTTGTACCCAACCTGCAGCTTGGAAACCAACCATTAGGCACGACCTCTAAAGTTTAATGCTCCAACCACAAGTTCCCTGTTTAACCAACCAGCCTACGGGCTCATCTGTTCATGCTCCCCGTTCCTGGGATGGACTATCTCTGTGCTTAGAGGAACTGGAATCTGTAAAAAGCCCCAGTGAAGAAAGCTCAGACAAAAGAAGCTTCAGCAGTTTGGCAAGAGGCATGGCACACTTTCCAGCTGGCACTGTAGGCTGCTGCAGTCTACAGGATCTCCACCATTATCTAATTAAAAAAAAAAAAAAAATCCTTCTGTTCCTTCTCCTACCATATGTCTGTCTACAGAATACCTGAATTACATTGTTTTCCCCACAACCATACCAGGGATGTCAGGACTTTCAGGTCAGGCAACAGTCCAGGGAAGAAAGGCATGTCTTATTAGAATATTTTCAATTGTTGGTATATAAACCCACTTAAGAATTATTCTCATTTTATTCATAATCCTCCCTTGGCACTGAGAATTAAATGTGCATTTTATATACCAATCCATGGATCTCTTCAGAAAGACAAACATATTGCAGGGAATAAATACCTGTTCAGAAAGTAATTTGGGATTGAAGGTATTTTTTGTGCTTTTTTATTATTTCTTCCTCAAACTACTATGACTATGAAAAGGTCATTTTTTAATCCATTAAAACAGCATGAACTTTTCTCTTCATGGCTCATATTTGGAGGGAGAAAAAAAAATCCCATAGTGTCACTTTCATTAAAATTAAGATGTTCAGAAGCATCACTTACCTAGAATACTACCCAAATCCTTTACAAAGCTTTATGGGTGGTTTGGGTATTTTCTTAGGTCATAATTTTATTTCCAGTATTGAAATTCTTTCTTTGAGTGACAGGCATGGATTTTTTTTCCTGTATCTGAAGGGATCAAAGCAATCACCAGGTATAAGCAGTGACTCACATTCCCTTGATATGCAAATACTATAAACAGGCTTTTCTTCACTGAGCCATTGTCTCTTCCCACCTGGTACTGGAATGAGAGAGCAACAGGGACACACAGGAGCAGTCACAGTGAGCAACAGTACCCAATATACAGTCACACCACCTAAAGTACCACACAACCTGCTGCAAGGCTGACACTGCTTGGTAGCACTCAGGTGAAGGTATTGTACATCTAACGTGACATCCTGAGGGGCACAGGTCCCAGTGGCCCTGCAGGATTAAACTGTTGTGTTTTATCACTTCAGAAAACCGAAGGGCTTTTCAGAAGTAAAGCCATGGGAATAGATGCTCAAATGAAAAAGTTTGTTATGTACAAATAGCAAGGTACAGCAACAGTGCGGACATTCAAGTGAAGCACAAGACAGTGAAACACACATCACATGTTTGACCAGACAGGGACCAGATCACTAACTGAGGCCCCTTTCTTAGCTGATAACAAAAGCAAAGAGCAATATTTTGCTCCAGATCTCCCTCTTTTCCAGTAATTAGTCGTACCAAATTCCACCAGGATGCATATTTCAGAGATGACAACTTCTCTTGCAATATCTGTTTTCAAAAATTTATGAAACACATGCTATAAAGCATTTCAGAGAACAACTTAAAACGCAATTTCCACATCTTTCAGTATCACTGACACCATTTAGATTAAATAAGGTATTTGCTGGTTTCTTTTTCCCTTTTTTCTGTTTGTTTCTTTCAGTAGCCTGAGTGCTTAAAATAAAGTTTAAAACAAAACCAAAAACAAGCAAGCAAGCAACCAAAAAAAAAAAAAAAAACCAACCAAAAAACAAAACACCACAACTCAACACATTAAATGAAGTATATAAGTGAACAAAATACAGGTTACAATACATGCCAGGAACAAAAGGTTAACTTCTGACCCAGAAAGTTGGATGGGAGAACATAACATTGTGCATACACTTTTAAAGCACTTTTTCCTGTTACGAATAGCAAAAAGAGAATAAACTTTTTCCTTGTTTATTGTTTTTTGCCTTACAAAAATCAGATCAACTGCTCCTCTCCAAAGCTTCACACACACAAAAGTCTGTTTAGCATTTGGGAAGAACTCTTCTCTTTTTTCCTCTTTAGCAATCTAGTTTCAGTTGAAGTGTCTTGCTATTTTTAAGTCCCTCTTAATCAAAAAAAAAAAAATTTACTTTCATACTTCCACCCAAGTGTAACTGAGATGGCCATTTTTGTTGGTATTTCAGGTAAACCTGATTTTCAATACAAATCTATACAACCACAATCATTCCATCTACAGATGAGGGCAAACATTCAAATGAAGTTAGAAATGCAGAATGATTGTCTATTTTGGTAAAACTTCAGAGGTATCTCTTCAAGCTCCTATGTACAGGCAAACTCCCTATCAGCTACAGATGCCAAATCAGTTATGGATGGACTTCAAAATACAAGGAATTCTGATATAGTTTGGTTTCCAAGAACTAAAGTATCTAACAGCATTTTTACCATCCTGATGGTGGCAAGCTGCAGCAAAGGAAATTCTCACTGCCCATGCAAATACAACCTTTCCAGTGAAGGAAGGTTCAGCTCTGGCCCTAAGAGACTGCAGAATCAGCATCTTTGGGCACAGCCAGAACTCAAATGCACAAGGCTCAAGCAGCATAATCTAAGTCTGAGGCTAGCCCTGCTCTAAACCACCATCACAGCTAGCTCTGCTTTGGGCTACACACCTTCAGAGATCTCTTCTAATCTTAAGATTCAACGACCTATAAATATGGATTTTCTTACTTTCAATTATCATTTGTATTAAATGCATTGCATGTATCAAAGCACTGGTAAACTGAATAGAGCTTCAAAGTTCATGTTTGGCAGCCTCATCAACAGTTTTAAGCCCAGCTAGTAAGTTCTGGAAAAATGATTTATTATGGGTCTAGAACTATATGTCTGTATAACAAATTCTGACCTACAAATTTTCTATGAGACTCCAAGAGTTAAAAAGAAAAAAAAAATGTTTTATTCTACTTTAGCGCTTTATACTATTACTTCACTACTAGAACTGATAGCTGAAGGGCTAAACAAACAAAAAACCATTTTACAGGAATAGGTGAATACCCCCAATGCCTCCCACACACGCAATTATGGTTTTATTAAAACTCATGTCCTCTCTCAGATCAACAGATTTTTATTGCTACAGCTTCTTCAATGTTTTCCTGACTTATTTCCTTCCCCCTCTCCCAAAACAGAACCTGTTGGGAGATTCATGTCTGATAAATATGGCACCAGGAATATGAGAAGAGAGAGAGTAAATATTGTATCAAAAAGGTATGAAAATGAAACAAATTTATTTCCTAAATTCTCAGTTATTCAATTCCATCAGCAGTCTACAACAGCAATAACTACCTAAAATGAAGACAATTTAGGTATTCATGTGCCTTTCACTATTAATATATTCAGTTCACTAGATAAAAAAAAATTAGAAGAGTGCTTCTGTTTTGCCTGACAAGCAACTAATCCTTTAAGCTATGTTCACTGCTATGATCCGACTTGGAGACTGGCATTGTCTCAGTACATTGGTGGTTACATAAATGTAAGCAGGCTTGGATCTCTAACATTCAGCTTGCTGGTCTTTTCATCAGGAGTGTGCATCTTCTGTTACCTCTGCACTTGTGTGAATGCAGGCTATTGATAAAAGAGATGCTCCCACTCTCTCCTCTTTGCTGGGATCAGATCTAGTGACCTACTATCTCAGATGACTGGGTTTTAGATGGACATATGGAAGAGCTTTGGGGGAATTTCTGGTAGATTACTGTTCCCTCAAATCACTCAGTGGCTAATTCCTCTCCAGGCAGTAGGACCACTAACTAAATCCTACTATAAGGACATGGTGGAAACATGGCCAATGGAAGGCAAGTATTAAATGGTTAATCATGTACACAGACATGATAACTAGATGGGAAGGTAAAGGGAGAAATAGATTTTGTCTACTGGTTCATGTGGAGAAGTTCAAAACCCACCTGGATGTGTTCCTGTATAAACCTGCACTAGGTGACCCTCCTTTGGCTGGGGGGGTTGGACTAGACGATCTCCAAGAGGTGCCTGGTTTGGCCGTCCACTTGCCAGGAACACAGATAAATGGACTGTCTTGCAATCATCTTATATATTCTGGCTTTAGCTACAAAGCTTCCAGTGAGATTTGGAAGACAAGGGCTGGGGCAAAGGAGATTTTAAAAGCATAGATTTGAGGTCCTTGATCTTCCTAGAATAAGCCTCTGATGAGCTGGGCCAATAAAGTTAAGCCAAAGCAAACCATGTACAAACAGCAAAGACTGGATGCAATTAATTCTCAAATTCAGTTTATCCAGCTCCCATACGCATAAAAGAAAAGCAAGCATTTCAAGTATTTTGATACCATAGATTGATTAGTAGCCCAGATGTACTCCATTCAATAGCAACAAATTCTTGTTTCCATTTCACATGCATATGTACACTTTGGAGAAACAAATGCTACTCCATCAAGTAAAATGCTTGATGCTACTCCACTGTACACAAACAGTGCTGCTGTTCTGGGAAGATTAGAAAATGATGCTGTACAGGGCAAGAATATACTGGGGTATTCATACACAACATTGAATTGAGAGGTTTCGTGCTTTTAAGTGGTGCAAACATGCCTAGCTAACACAGTGATGAAGAATAAACAAACAAGGTCTTCCACCTTTCCCAGCGCAGCCGTCTCACCCTGACTGAACAGAGTGAGCCAGTGAAAGGAGTTTTGCCACTCTGAGTGACACAGCACACAATGTATTTCATGGAAATCCAAATCAGAAAATACAGCGCATTGCCTCAGGTAGTTTCTTCAACTGACTTCTGCTCAATTTTACTAAGGCATTATTTTGTTATTTAAAAAAAAAGCAAAAGTCCTGTGGAAGTCAGAATACTAACTTCCAAAACTGTGTTTTAAAGCCAGCTCTAAACTGCAGTCAACAAAGATCTGGTTTCTAATTCTAAACCATTTTCTGCAATTCATTATTTTTTCCTGAATACAGATTGTTTTGCTGCAAACTGAGCAGCAGAATAGAATGATTACCTGACCTGCAATAACCTTCTTTCCAGGCTTTTGGAAACACCAACTTCTTTCCTTGTCTCATCATCCCTCATATAAATTATTATCAAGCACACAAAAAACATAACACTAAAATTTGCCAGGTCATCCTGACATCAGTACAGAATAGATCCTTTTTTATTGTGAAGACACCACTCAAAAACAGAGAATGATTTCAATGAACTCCACTGGTCTAAATGACCATCCGAAGACACTCGTGTAAAGGAAAATAAAGTTACAAAAAGCTGTATCATCTCATGGGGTCAGATAAAGCAAGGAGAGTGCCCGACAGATTAAGTGAATGCCACGTGGGCTGGATGTCAATAGGATTAGAGTGGACTTCGGTTGCCGCAAGCAAAGACATCCACATGCCTCGCAGAGGGGTCGCTGCGAAAGCACATGGCTCATCCTGTGGGGCAACTCCAGACCTCAGTGGGAGAAGATGAAAGCCAAACCAGAGGAGTGCAACAGGGGAAAGGTTTCAAATACATTCCTCAGCCAGAGACTAAATATAAGGAAGTGTCAGACAAGCTAGGGGAGTTTCAGATCAAAATAAAAAAGCTTTTTGTCAACTCACAGAAAGCCTACTGTGTTATTCTTAAATGCACGCCTCCATCCAGGCAACAGCACAAAACGGACAGCTGGCTAAACCCATCCAGAAAAAAAATAAGCTTCTGGTGTATTTAACAGATGGTGACACAGGTTATGAAATTGGTCTTTGCTTCAGTCTCCAAATATTATTTTTAACATAACTGAGATACAATATTTAAACACCCTTAGAATAATTCTCAGATGAAATGAAACTAAGCACTTACTGGAGTGCATGTCTGTATATAGATTTTATCCTATTCCACATTTCTGTTATCTGAGAAAAAAATCTGTGCTCACAAAAGCAAAGAGTTTTAGTGTTACTTTCTTTTACCTAAATATCATATTGCTTAAGAAAAAAAAAAATACAATTAATATTTTCCCCTCATTCATATAGCTACCAAGTTGTCTTCTACATAGATGGTCTGGAATGTAATGCCATGCAACCACATGCAATTTTCACAGAGAAAATAGTAATGCTGTTATCTTTGTTTTATATCACAGGATTTGGGGGGGGGAAAGAGATTTGCTTTTTATAAATAACTAAGATCATTCCCTTCTATTCCTTCATAAATCGGTCTTAACCTTTTCACATGGTACAGGAAAAAAGAAGGTGTTCTCTCAAAAAAGCCGATTGGTTTAAATTAGGGATTTTTCTTAAACTTGCAAATAGACATATGTCAATCCTGTGAACCCTTAACCAGCAAATTTAAAGCCACAAAAAACAAGCTCAGTTTGGGCTCAAGCTGAAGTAGCACAGCCCCATATTTCATCAATTTAAAAGGAAAGCAAAACACAGAACATAACTACTTAACCGCAATTCTTTATTCTAATGTTTAAAAACTCTGTTTAGACATGCCTAAGTAACAAATTTGCTCATTTACACTGACTTGAGCTGAAAAAGAAATGTGAATATATACTAGGGGAGGTTTAGATTGGATTTCAGGAAAAAATTCTTCACTGAAAGGGTTGTCAAGCACTGGAACAGGCTGCCCAGAGAAGTGTTGGAGTCAGCAGCCCTGGAGGTATTTAAAAGATGTGTAGATGTGGTGCTTGAGGACATGGTTTAGTGGATGACTTGGCCAGTGCTGGACTTGATCTTACAGGTTTTTCTCAACTTAAAGAATTCCATGATTCTATAATTATTAGACTTCCAACTTTCAAAGATCTATCACTACAGGTTGGGCAGTCAATTCTCCCTAAATATGTAGCATGCTGATGCTACAAATGTGCAAGCTACATACTCCAGAGCCTGCATCAATTACCTAGGCTGACCTCTCCAATATGTTACACTGGGTGAAACATTCTCTTCACATTAAAATTAAACCCTAAAATTTAATATTTAATCAAACACTTGCACATTCTATTAACAGACATGTAACTCTTAAATATAAAATAGTCTATTCATCATCAGTGTGCAAACAGAAGGAAATAAAATTAAACTAAGACATACAATGCACAGATTTAGCAATATAATGCTTTCCGAAGCATGGAAATCTAGAACTATGTCACAGCTATGTCACAGCTTACCGGTAATTTTCAGCTTAGTTTGAAAAATAAAAGTCATTTAAACAAATCTGCCTGCATTCAACAATTATGATACACTCATCCTCAAACAGAGGCTGTATTATAAAGTGTAACAGCCCATGTATCCACAATAGAAAAGGGATGAAGTTGAACAAATATACTTGTGGGCTGATGATTTTTTGTTCCTTTATAATTCAAAATCATTGAAAAAAAAATCTGACTCTTCAGGTCAAGCGTTATTTCCAGGGTTCCCGATCTACCAAATTCTTTGTCAATTTTTCATTGATCCCTTAGTAACAGAATCTGGCCATACAAAAGAAGTCTGCTAGAAACAAAACTGTGAAGTTTAGTTTTGTCAACGGAATGAAGACTATATTTGGATATATATCTATTTACACAGTTACCATGTGAAGATTCCTCTACTTTAAGTTCCTCAAAACATGAAGAAGTGCATAAGCAAAGTAACTTTCTCAACAATTAATGCTGGAAAGGTTTCATTTATGACCATTAGATTTCTACTTCAACTTAAAAAAAAGCAAACGATAACCAGCAATAATAAAAACACAATAAAAAAACACCACACACATAAAGCTAGTGTTTCAAAACCTAAATTCAGACAGAAGTGCTAATATGAAACACAAAATAAAGGTTTCACCTAATCTGTAATTCAACTTTTAGCAATATGTAAGTATCAAAAGCTGCCCTCCAAAATAAAAATGGAAAATGTGTTTTTCAAAATATAAGTACGAAATCTACTCCAGTATCCAACTGGAAAAATTGTACTGAATTGCGAGGGCAATGGTAACAAGCTTCCCCGCATTTATATCTTATATAATGCCAAAGAATCCTCATTATTTAATTATGTAAGCATAGTATTTCAACCCACTCATATTCATTTCTGCTCTGAGGATATGAAATACCTTGCAAACATTTCAAGCCAAATGTCAAAAGAGACCTGTCAAGCTTCAAGCAGTAAGCCTCTTTCTTTTAATCTAATATGAAAAACTCCAAATCAATCCATATCTGACTTTCTTTGCAAGATTCCATTATAAAAAATTCAGTTATTAAAACAATGCGGCATTGCTATAGGCAATGTTCTTTCTCTCCTGGCTCCACAGGTGTGATTACACACCTATGCAAAAACACACCACATTTCTGCTGTGATTTTTAGAACAGTCCATTCAAGTCCAATTTTATACAACAGATTATGCTGAGAATGGATAATGCACTTTAAAATTTTTCAGAATTACCCCAAATTAAATTGCCCAATTTTCATTTGTTTGATAACTTAAATTAATTTTAAATTTACTGTGAAAAAGTGTATAAATTTCCATTTTCTTGTTTTTAACAGGCCGTGTGCAACAGCTGAGATGGGATCACACTTAGCAAAGATCTGCAACCACACTGTACCTACTTCACCACCACAAGCAGCTGTACACTGTTTCCATATAGCTGTAGTCAGGAGCAGATCTGCTACATTCAAATGGCAGTGAGGTATTTTTAATCCCAGAAAATTTTCTTTCTTTTGCAGTGTTCACATCTGTAGATGTGAGAGTTTTCTGTAGGAAAGAACAACGCTGGTAGAACTGTGATTACCTGTAAATGGAACCATTTAATGATCTTGAAACACTATTTAATGAATTTAGGCTAGGAAAAGACAACCTACCAAAAATCAGTACAAAAGGATTGGAAATGAGGTTTTACAAAGCCCCAACAGCTCAAAAGTATTACCTAAATATGTACATCTAGTGCTAATTCCAGGTGTTGTGAAATATTCCATTCATACAGAGCAGCTGCATCTCCTGCAGGGCATGGGTCTCCTGCAGCTCACGTGTCATTGCTGCCTGCCCTTTCTGGCCATCCTGAGAACACTGGCATGTGCACACTGGCACTGGATGCCACGTTTAGGCAACTGAATCATGTGCTTGAAGTGTTACTGCTTTAAAGCCTGTATTTGGTAAGGTAAGATTTTCTTTTGCCAAAAGGTGACATTATGTTTACATGGACACTTCTCCACAGTTTTTCCACCCAGCAAAGTAACACACACGCTGCTTTTCTATCTCCACTCAGCAGCAATACTGAAAATACAAATATTAAGGGATGGATTTGGATATGTCTGTGTCTGAAAGGCAGAGGAAGAGTGAGGGTGTCCTTCATCAGAAACCTGTTATCATTTGACACACTAAAAGCTTAATTAAATGGAATTTAATTACTCCAAGTACAACCTATGAATGGTAAGAGAAAATTGCTATGATTCCTTGACTATTTCTTGCAGTCCATTGTGCTTGTACAGCAAATTACTGTCCATAAATGAGCCTGATAGCTTTGACACTGATATGTTCAGTGTCTGTATCTTTATCACTACATGATTGTGTAATCACGATTTGTCTTTCCTTTTTACTCCTTTCAGCTACTAACACCACCCATCCTACAAACTGCTACAGTACTCCAAAATGCCTACACTGACAAGTGAATGTCATCTTATCCAGCAACCCAGCAAGAACTATTCTGAAACAATTCAAAAGACTTCTCTTCTCTATCCCAATGGCTGCACAGACACTCTGGGGTTAGCCAATACAGCTTCCAACAGAGCACCACAAAACAACTGCTGGCTTCATCCAAAAGTTAAAGACAGGACAAAACCACAAGACTACTATATTTTTGGATTTTGAATAACTGATTCTTGCATAGAAAATTTTGAATTGCCATGACAAAGAGCTATGAGTCTTCCTAAAAACTGCATCCCGTTTTTTGGAACATGTTACAATCCCATTTCACATGTAAACTATGATATGATACAAAAGACAGCAGAAAATGCTGTGTTCATTCAAGTATAATTCTCTATCTTCCATATCCTGCAAAATAACATCTAGTCAAAGAAAAGAAAAACCAACTTCAAAACTGTACTGCACGAACTACACCAATTTTCTTTCCTTGTGGTCTTCATTTCTCTATGCTAAGAATTACAGGATAAAACAAGAAGTTTCTTTTTTTTTTTCTTTCCTGAAGAGAACAATAAATTGGAACAAAATCACCTCCAAACCACAGGTTCATTATAAATAAAATTCATAACCCAGGACACTTATTTAAGCATCAAAGTCAGGACTAACATGCAAGAGCAGAATCAAGTATGAAAGGCAGTAAACTATTTACCTACACTCTGCTTTATCTGGCACTACTCAGCACACTGAATTACTCACTTTGGTGCTTGTCTGTTGGTTGTGGGCTTTTTTAAAGCTGACTTTGAAATTTACCAAGCAGCATATTTGCAGATAAAGGCACTGACTTATAATCATTCTGTGCCCTATGCTTAGGGCAAGCTGTCTTTCCTACATTTCATTTCCTGAAAAAAAAATTAATACAGAATTTAAAGGAGATAATTTAGGAATAAAACTAAATCCCCAATTCCTTGAACACTGCAAACTAGTCTGGATTTATTTTCTTCTCCTGAGATTGTTTCAGATTTAAACTGAGGGAATGCTATTTAAAAAGTGGGAACATGAAAACTGACAGATATATTAAGTCGTTTAGGTGCTCAGAATTACTGCTTTATTTAAAGATCAACAAAAACATATCAAGAAAACCACGTGATTCTCAACTAATAAAGAGTGGAAAGAAATACTAACATAACCCTAAAAACCAGCTTCCCCATATGCATTAGCCTCAAAACTTGCTTTTTACAACTCATTAACAGATACAGTTACAACCTTTCTCCAAATGTTCTTTTAGAGCATCTCTCAATGTATAAATATTTTATTGTCTTTTGCCTGATTTTAATTAATTTGCTGTCCACAAGTCTTTTGAAATAAACCCTTCGCATCAGCAAAGAGCACACTGGCTTAACTGAAATGCTGGTACAGTCATGCTCTGAACAACTGAGACTAACAGGCACAGAAGATGCACCAGAGTAGAGTTGGCTTAAGAAATTTCAACAGAATTTGACTAAAATATGAAATGTCATTTAAAAAAAACAAACCACAAAAAACCACAAGAAAATCTCGGCCTTCTTTGAATTTTGACTCGCTGCAATTCAAACTGTAAGATTTTATTCCCTGTAGCTCTGCTGCAGAGTTATCTAGCATAAGAGTATATTTGAGTGAAACTATATTTCCACAACATTCACCATTTTTGAGAAATAACAACCTTCTTTCCAAAAATAAATGGATTTTTATTAAATACTTGTTCAGAAGTTTAGCATCACAGGAAGGCTGAAGATTAAGATTTCTCTTCCAAAAAAGTTTGAACAGTACAGGAAGATAAGACACCAATCCAGTCTCTGAACAGTGAGGAGGTGCTGAATGAGGGGAGGGGCAAAAGCACATGGTTCTGGAAGAAGAGACAATTATGCTTTTACACCACAGAATGGATAAATATTGTTGAACAGTCAGGTATTTAGGACCAGTTGTACTTCATTCAACAAGTTGAGGGAGTTCCCTCGATATCGGTTTTCCATCTGTGCCACAGAGTGCGCTTTGGTACATACACCACACTCACAGCAGCAAAATATACAAGATAAAATTAAAAGCCACAAAATCTGTACTGAAAGACAATCTCGGCTTTAAAATGCCAGGCTCTTTGCAGAGAGATATTTCAGTCTTCATAGTTAACTCAGGGAATGTTACAGCTGTGTTTCTGGAGTCCACTCACACCAAAACTTTGCCCTTAAAAACTTTCCACTCCTTACTCCTGCAGTTAAGTGCAAGGAGCACATATGCTGGGATCATCAAGTGCATGCATGAGAATGCTGGAACAAGAAGCATTGTGCAACTGCACTGCAGCCCTCCCTTGGGATTTCCCTGGCTGTCCCTTGAACCACCTTCTCCCTTCCTAGTGAGAAGAAACAATTCAAAGGTAACCCTCTCCAAATTAAAACAATTTTGCAAATACCTACTGCCACTTTCATCACAACCTTGCTCACAGTTTACCAAGCATTCCATCCACTATGAGGGCTATTTTGAACCTCCAAATATTTTCAAACATATGTAATTCGAAAAAAAAATTATCCATTTGCAGACTTACATGAAATCCTGATTTGTATAGAAATATACAAATGGCCAGATGTAGTAAGCAAATAGGAATCAAACCCAGTTGCTGTTCCTCTTTATTAAGAGCTCCTAGCTATCTTGCCATTAGTTACGAAAATGAGATCCTCAAAACAAAGTCAAATATCTCAGTAACAAGCTGTTCTCTTGGTGCCAGACCTAGCACATTGCATCCAAAAACCCCAGTCTTATGTCTAGACAACTAGAAATACCACTAGCATAATTATTTTTTTGACATAAAAGCTTCCCTTCCTACTTTCTTGAGATTGAAATGAACTTGCACAGAGTTGAGCGCAGACAAAATACTTAACATATCTTTAAATTATACAGGGGTCTTTAAAACAGCTTTTCTTGGAAATCCACAGCATGAAGAATACACATTACGGCACATTTTGGTACAAAATCTTTGAATATTCATGTCAAACATTACTCCACTTATGGGCTGTAATATGGGTAGTGGAAGTTATTAATTTTGTGTTGGACTTCATGTTAACCTCATTACCACTGAATCACATGAGCTCAGCAATTGTGGATTTATTCCCCACATCTAAAATATTTTAATAAAGCTTTTTGCAAGTATGGGGTTTATTGCCAAAAAAATACCTATACAAGAATGCAAAGTATAAATCACTAAAACTTGCAAGTCCAATAAAGTTTGTTTGTGTCACAGATCAATAACCCAGATTCAGAAGTTTGAGCCAAGCTTTCACTGTCACACCACCTAACTGTTGTGATGCACAGATTAAAAGCATATAAATTCACAGGCAAAATGATGTAAATATTCAATTTAATATGCCCTAAGTAATGTGTTGTGCATCAAATACAATGATCAAGCACTATTCCAAGAACTAACTTTATTTCAATGTTACTGCCCATACAACTATGAATTCTATAAATAAAAGAAAATGCTGCAACTAGGTATTTCAGAGTTTAAAAGTATACAAAGGCTTCAAGTTACTCTTTTATAGTATATAAAAGGTAAGCATGACTAAATAAACTTGGGCAATATTTAATCTTCAAAGAAATACTGAAAAGAAATGTTATTCTAGAAGAATTATTTTATAGTAATGTAATTCATAGTAAGTTTCCTGAGACTTACTAGTATATGCCACACATGGTCACATGTAGATTGGCACTGATCTACTTTTAAGTAGAGAATCCTGAATTTACAACCTCAGCTATGAAAGATTTTTGACTAGCACTGCACTTCACTATTTTATCACTATTCCATTATTTCTCTATATTAAAAACATATGTCAGATTCTGGGGACAGATTAGGTAGTACTATCTAGAGTATATATTAAGTATCAGAAACAGATTATGGTGATGCATATCTCTGCCAGACCACAAAGCATTACAACATCACAACTTTGCTGAGGAGATACCAATCAATGCTACAGTATATGGCTTTGAAATACTGTTCTTTTTGAGATGAAATACACTGTTCTTCTCAGTCTCAAAGAAGAACACATATTGCTTCCTTCCATTTATTTTGAAATTGGTACCTCACTTTTATCAAGTGCTTGAGATAATTTCTTATGTAACATGAAACAGTTAATATTGCATAATGAAGACCGCAGAAGAGCTTACAGAAGAGCTCAGNAAAAAAAGAGCTTAGCTTTCATTTTCATCTAAACTGTCAATACATTCACAGACTAAAATCCAGATCCTCAGCTGAAGCTAAAAATCTCCTCAGGATAAGCCCACCTCTGTTCCTCAGCAGTGGTCCAAGTCCTTGACATAAATCAGACAAACCCTCAGAGAGGCAGCACACAAACACTGCCAATTTGCATCCCTTGTGTGAACATCAAGTATCATTTTGGTACCTCCATCCCACTAAGGCACAGATTCCTTGTTCGGTAGTAGTAAAACAACCCTACCAAACTCCTAGACAGAATCTCTGGTTTTACTTGGTTAATTTCTATGGAATACATAAAACTCAAGGAGTTGCTTGCTTGCTTCTGTCTCCATAACGACAGTGTCATGGAATAAAATCTCAGCTAAACTCTGCCACAAGCCTTCTATTTAACTCTAAACTGAACCTCCCAAATAATTTTAAGTAAGCAGCCAAACCAAAACAAACCCACAAATGTAATCCTGTCACTGGCAAGCTATTTTCAATTTTCTTTGCAGAAAGTAAGAAAAAAACCAAGATGCTGATGGCAGTGTCAGAGCTGTGCAATCTGCCAAATCTTCATTTTACACTAAGTTTCTATCTGTGGAAAATGTACACTATTTTTTAAAATTACATTTTACCATACGTGCAGAGTCTTACTACAAACTGAGAGCAGGTCTGCACTGTGGATGGTTCACAAGCAGCAATAAATTTATCCTCTGTCAAGGAGCTAAACACAATCCCAGTTAGTGACCACAAAATACACCAAATTTCCACAAATATATAAGAGTTGTCAACTGCAACACTTAAGTATTTCTGCAGAACTATACTTTTCAGGTTCAGCAGACCTACAAATAAGAAGGTCTTAACTTTTTCTCTAAGTATTGCTCTCAAAACCAAACAAACCTCCTAAATAATTTATCTTCATTGTTAGAAAGCTTTTATAGCAACTTTTCCCCTATTTCAAACTTCTTTTCAGATACTGAAGTGCACAATGCTATTTGCAGAACCTCAACTGATGTCTCAGCAACCTTTCTTTTACCAATACTTGAAACGTCTTGATTATTCATGCATTTTTTCCTCAGTCCTTCCTTACAATCAGAGCTTTCAACACTTAGTAGTACATCTGTGACTTTATGTTTGTCTGGAGGTATACCAAATGAAAAATGTTTCAGCCACTGCTTCAAGATGTTCTGCAACATATGTATAACTGAAGCTGTCAAAAATTAAAGACTGTCCTTCTAGGAGAATTTACAGAATAATTTCTAAAAAGAACTTAATTCCAAAAGACAGATCTGTAAATTATGTGAAAACAGGTAAAGAGTTGAGGTCTCGAAGTTTAGATTTGATATAAGCATAATGACATTAAAATTTCTCATTGACATGCTGCTCATTTTCCAATGCTTCTAAAATGAAAACAGCACACTCAGTCATAACCCTTTAATAATTACAATGAGCTAAAGTTTACCCATGCAAAATTGTGGCAGGAAAGGCTTGCTACTTTAGTAGGCTCAATTAATTGCTGTAAAAACAGACTTAATGTGAAAAAGAATACTGATCAGCAGCAATGTCTTTCACCATACTCAGAATAAGAAATAACCAACCTAGTGGATCCAATACTGTACTTGGAAGAGACTGAAAATAAGCTGAATTATCTCTTTTACACAAAACCACAAGAATGATTAGTCACATTCCAGATATTTCTGGATTCCTGCAAGCTAGTGTAGCACTCACAGGCTGAGTCAGAACTGAGGTCTTCATTCTGTTCACTATTGCATAAGCAGATATAGAGACATCTCCAAAGTTTACATTCTGAGTTTTACTGAGTAACAAAGCTGACTGACCAGAAGTATAAAACAAGTAAATCCTACTGACTACAAATATAGTGACCATGGCTTTCAACATTCACAAAAGTTATACCTAGGAGGAACTCTCAACTAAAAAAAGGTAGTAAAGCATGCCTTTAGTAATTTTGTTTATAGTATCATGAAAGTATTGCTTACCAAGTCCACTGCAAGGACCACATTCAGACAGGCTAAGTTCCTACTGCAGTCTTAAGCCAAACCAAGGAAGTGAGATATGGACTTCGAATGATGGAAAATTTAGGTTTAGATATGCACAAAGCAGTCACAAGCTCCGAAGTGAAACATAGACTACAGATACCTGACATTGTCCCTAATTCCACATCTGAGAGGTGCAACTTGTCCCCATTCAGGCCCTGACTGACCTGCCTAGTTACCAGATGATGTCTTCCAATTTTTTAACATGCAGAATTGAGCATTCCTGATGTAGATATCATCTTTTTCCTACACTCAAATATACTCAGCATTTGTTTTTTGCCTCTCGGTCCTGCTGGAACCTGTCAGTGGCTACTTCCCAGCATTCCCAACATGGGAGGAGTTAAATCTCCTTCAGTACACATCCTCTCCAGTATTTCATGAAGTTAGACAACAAAAGGAGAAAGCAACCAGTTCAGGTAACAACAACAACACGGGTGGGTGGCAGGAAGGAAGAAACAGTTTATACCATCAGCCTACACTTCCATCTAAAGTATAGAGGTGCACCAGGGCCCAGAGTAAGGATCAATCCATCCAACAGGCTACAGCTGCACATCCCCGAAGAAAATGAGATGACGGTCATGCAAACATTGTTTCAGAATATGTCAGATATATTAGTATGTTACAAAGTTTCTGCTACAGTGCCATACCTAAAAATGTCAGTTGTTGCTAAGATGTTTCTTTTTGGTTGTTAGATAAATAGGTAAACCATTTTCTAATCCGTGAAACAAAAAAAAAGGTGGGTGGGGGAAATGAGAAATACAAATCATTTTGGAGTATATCCAAATACACACACACTGAAGATGAGCTTTGGTAAGTGTATCCCTGGCCACTGCTTCAGATAACAGAGAAAAAGGTTCTTCGTTTCATTACAAAAAGCATTGCAATATGCTACAAAGGATCAACTGGCTTATGTATTGGCTCAATATATAAGGAGTCAGAAAGAAGCTTCTTCAAGCTCTTGTTTCTAACACAGATCCCACCAATTCCTTCTTCAAGAGGAGAAAAACAAACCCAAAAACAAACACTGAGAATGGCAAAAGATAGGCTACTTGTTTCTATTACCATCAGCAAACAATTGTGGGAAAATAAAATCAAAAAAGGGAAGGAAAAAATATCCATACAGAAAAACTCAATTAGCTATTTTTATCACAGAATGTAATGAATTAGAACTTTCAACATGTGGGGGATACAAAAATACAGAGAAATAATCATACTTTTATTGCTAAAAAATGTAAGGGACTAAGTTAAGACTATTATGGACAAAAGCTACTAGGAACACAATAATTTTCAAAACCACAAAAAGGATCTACCGAAGGCAAAAGTAAAAGCATTTAAAACAGAAGAACAGAGATGGAGGACTTCTCATATTTTGTTGTGATACATTATAATGCTATAGGGTGAACAAATTATTTTCTATGTTCCAAGTGTATTATAATGCTATGCACCTACTATTCTTAAACAAAATCATTGTTTAGACTGAATGATGGTCAACAAAACTCAGCTGCCACACAACCAGCTACTCCTTTAAGTCTCTTGTATCTAAACCTTATTCTTGGATGCCAAAATTCCCTTACTGATGTAGCATCAGTTTCATGTCCATCCTTTTCCACTCTTAGCCTCCACTAATATGTATTAAAAAGGAAGTCCCTACATATGTTCAACTAATCATCAACATTCTATATTAAATTTCCTATAAAAGAAGATGCATATACACATTTCCACTAAAGATGCTGACACTAAGGGTTTCTATTTGTTATTCTTCTTCCACCTATTGCCCCCTTTTAACATTGACCACATATAAGCATTTTAGACCATATATTCCATGGTCTTTTGTCTGCAAATGTCTCGCACCAAATATTCAGTTTTCTTAAAAATAATCTCTTCCATACCACCTACATCTCTTAAGTACAGCATATGGATTGAAGAGCTGTGCACATTAAAAATTAAAACCTTTAATTGTTTGGTAGATTCCAGCATTTTGCTGTTTACCAAATGCAGAAAAACCCAACAAACCATCAAGAAAACAAACCAACAATAAAAACCCCACCATGAGCCAAAAGCATCACCCTCTGTTACTACTCAGACAGAAAAAGAATTGGATTTCCTAGAGGGCACGCAAAGAACTGCCCAGAAAGAAAGTGCTGGCAGAGCCTTTTCATACCTACATAAAACACACTGACTACAGGAAACGGTGGACACCGTTAACACTTTTTAGTCATGTAGGCTAAAAAGTATGGACTCCTGAACGAGCATGGACTCATTCTGTGGACTCCTAAAATCCCTGAAGAATTCTAACTATAAGGAGAAGTATCACAAGCACACAGAATATAGAGAGGAAGCTTCCCAGATTCTGGTGATAACTTTACTAAAATAAAGGGGATTATTCAATTGAATAATAACTTCTTGACTGAGCATAAGTTTTTCTTAGATTGCTTTAAAATTGTCAGCTACAATGTTTAAACAAATACAAAACCATTTTCATCTGGTCCACTCAAAAAGCCAGTGTGATTAATTTCACAAGTCCATAAACCACTGCATGTCTGTTTATCACTACAAAAGAAATACAACTTGCAAACAGCCCTGCTGTTATTCGCAGTCAAACCCTAACTCCTACCAAATGGTAAAACTGATAAATTACCTGATTAAATTACTGAACATAATCAGAGGTGCCCTGCTGCCACTACAGTCACCAGTGCTTATGTGAAAAATTGAGCAAAATTTGGCTCTAGATATGCAGTTTAGCCTTCAAGAACTGCCCCAGACATGTCTAGTTCTAATGAAGTTAATGAAACTACTCAGGTAGAGAGGTCAATATTAGCAGGTTTCATTCCAAGAGTGGAGTTTTAAGCTGTAAGTAGTACACATTGCTAAGGAATAATGCACCACAAACTTACAATACCTGGAATGTGGTGTGTCACTATCCAATTTATTAGTGGAATGCAAATGATAAAGTATTGTGTTAATTATTTAAGAAGTGATGTTGAAATGGTTAGCTGGCAAAAACTGCTGTAGTTCTGAAAACAAGTCAACTCAATGTCAGAGCACAGGAGACTGTTCTACTTAGAAATACCAAGCTTACTGAAAATCAGATAAATTACTATGAACTTATGTATAGCAGATCATTCTCAAAGGTGGGACAGGAAGGCAAATTAACACATTTTTAAGAAGCAGCAATTATATTATTATTATGAGCAGGTTAATTCATGAATCTGACATAAACAGTTTCAAGCATTATTATTATAATACTTATGTAATTCATAGCAGATTTACTAAGTAAATGGAGTCTTCATAAAATGACACTCCATCACACTGATGCCAGCTCCTACAGAAACGGGAAATCAAC
Organism: Platysteira castanea; assembly: GCA_013397175.1. Classification (NCBI taxonomy): domain Eukaryota; kingdom Metazoa; phylum Chordata; class Aves; order Passeriformes; genus Platysteira; species Platysteira castanea. The sequence goes on along the minus strand of VYXC01009631.1, from coordinate 2,841 downwards.
TTTTTGCAAATGCAAATTACACAGTGGGTGGGTAAGAAAAACGCAAACTGCAAAATCCTACACTAAATAAAAACATATATAAACATGGTGACAGCCTGGTAAGGGCTCCTCTTCAAATAGCTAGCAAATGGCAATCCCATTTTCCTTCCTGAACAAGCTCCTTTCAAATATGGAGGATGGTGACAAAAGGAAACCAAAAAGGAGCTTTCAAGCAATCTTTTCATAAAGTAATATTTATTAGTTGTAATTAATAACTGGAATTTCTACAACGCACTTCAAACTTTCAGAGAGAAACTGCATCTAATAATGCAGAAACTAAGAGAAAAATGATCCCATGACAGGCCAGAAAATATCTATTTATTTAGTTAAATTCTACTGACATCGGTAACATCTTCATTCAAATGTTTTCGTAATGACTCAGTATTTAAACATCACTATGTATAACAAGCTTCTTCCTGATTTGAATAAACAGAGCAGCACTAGGCCCAGCTATCCCCAGCAATGATATTCTCATTACACTGTAACAACAGAAGGAAATAGTTTCCATGGAAAAAAATTGTATTTTGCCTATGTTAAGATCTATGTACTTTGTAAAAAATGTCAAGCATTACAAGCCTAGTGGCAGCACCGGGACTCTCAGGCAGGCCGGCCCTAGGAGGAGCACGGAGGTGGCAGCTCAGCCCAGGGTGACAGGGAAGAGGAGTGTGCTTCAGTCAAAGGACTCCTCCAGGCAACTCAAAAAGCAGCACTGAGAGATTTGCACCTAATCCTCCACAGCCCAGGCGAGGATTTCTGTGATAAAACGCTAGACAGCCACGTGCAGGAGAGAAGGGGGTTCAAAAGGCTCTAACAGTCAGACAGAGAGAGAGACACTGAAGAGAAATATGTGAAAAGAGATATCTGAAGAGTTTATTGCCTCTGAGTTTAAATCCTTTCATCACTCTTTTCATCCAGGGGAGGCAGAAGTTATTTATAGTATTTGAGAAAGGCAAGAAAAAGAAAAAGAAAAAGAAAAAGAAAAAGATAAAGAAAAAGATAAAGAAAAAGAAAAAGAAAAAGAAAAAGAAAAAGAAAAAGAGAAACCTGTAAGCTTGTAACTGCTGTTTGATCATGCTCTGCATCTTACCGTTTCTGCTTTTTTTGGTCAAAATCCACTCATTGTGACTGCTGTACAAAAGCTATGAAGGAAACACTGAAAGCAAGCAACTAAACAGATACCATTCTTTCAATAGCCCACTTGCCATACACATCCCAATTAACTGCACATCAATGATTTAAACAAGGGCTACTCGTTTTTATTGTTATCACTACCAAGGCAGGTTTTACCCGCAAAACAGAACTTCATCCTGAAATTAAAAAAAAAAAAAAGCAGGGACAAGTCCTCTGCTTTTGGGGAGAAAAAAAAGTATCTTTAAATGTGAACAGCCGTGTGGAGATACGTGAAAATATTCTGCTGTAAGAATAGAGAATTAACATACCAAACTGCAGCTACAAGTTCATGGGTGTTTTTTCCAATTAAGTGACTTATGAAAATATATCCTGATTTATGGAAATACATACAAATGGAGAAAGTCGTGCTGAACGGAAGATTACCTAGCAGACCTGATTCACCCTACCGCCTCATGCTCTGTTATACCTTCCTATTTCAGATGCACCGAGCCGAGTATCCAATACAAGCTGAAGTACAGTCCGCCATAAGAAGTACTAGGAGTGCCCTTGAAAAATGTCCAGATTGCAGCTAGTGCACAAAGGACCTCGCCGTGAAAATAAAGCGCATGAAAATTTCTCTCTCGCTCTTGAGCTGGCAGCAAGTGAAGAGATTAACTTCCCACCAACATCGGAAGACAAAGCGTTGGCAAGACACAAGCCAAGTTTAAGAGGTTTAGAAAGAAAGAAAGGGTGAAAAAAAAAAAGAAAGAAAGAAAGAAAGAGAAATGGGTCGAGCAATTAATCCTGAATGCTCTGTTTTGTGTTTATCTCCCCCCCAAAAATGCTCGACGGAGCTGAAGAGCAGTGCTACACGACCCAAGCGTGAGCACTCAAGTAATAACTGCCATAGGTAAGGGAGTCTGGCATCCCCCTTCCCTTGCCACACGGGAGGCGACGCTGCAGATCTCCCACTCCACCACCAAAAAGCGAAGCAGAACCAGCATCTAGGGTGGGAGGGGGAAGGTAATTAACTGGGAACTTTATGTTCCTTAAATATGCAACCAAGACCTTTTTTTTCTTCCCACGCCCCTCTTCTTTCCATGTTCTCTGTCAAAACCAGGCGGAAATAAATGTCATTCTATAATAAAACTATTAAATAAACAGTACAACACTCACCATATCAGCTGGAACGCTGCTGGACATTTTGATGTTACCCTAAATGGCTTAAAATCAACTTTAAAAAAAAAAGAAGAAGAAGAAAAGAAAAGAAAAAAAAAAAGGCAGCAGCACCAAGAGCAGCCCGCCGGAGATCTTCAAGATGCAAGATCGGTGTCAGTATCGGAGGCAGCAGCTTCCACGTCCCCTACGCGAAAGAGGTGCCTGATAAGCAGCGGGGAAGGCGGCCGGCTGAGGAGCAGGAATATCCAGGGGCAGCGGTGCCGGGCTGGACCGGAGGAGCCAGCGGGAGACCAGAGATGGCAGCAGATCCCTGTCAGCGGCGGCGGCAGCAGCGGCACCAGCGGTGCCAGGTAGACCAGGCAGCAGGACTACACCGCCACATGAGCTGTGTGCGGGCTTTTTCCCCCCTTCTCTCCCTCTGCCTTCTCTCCCAGCCTCGACAAATGACGACGGGATGATTCACACGGGATAATAGTGCGTCCAAGTCACCTCCTCAGTCGGCGCAGGCGACCC
>VYXC01009630.1:190249-238476 GCA_013397175.1 Platysteira castanea | reverse complement strand
TGATATTTGGGGTGTGTGCCTGAGCCAGGCTCCATGGGCAGATCCAGGCTTGGCTGCTGTCACCCAGACCTGCTCCGTTCCCTTCCCCGTGCCCCAGCACCAGAATGTCCCCCCTCTAACCCATTTTTGGGGCACACTTTGGGGAAATGTTTCTGATTCTGTGAGACTCCCACTGGAGCCAGGGTGCTCGGGGTGTTCCCAGCGAGTCCTCCCGGGTCCCTCATGTATCCTCCCGTGTTCCCAGCAGTGAGTCCTCCCGTGTCCTCCCGTGTCCCAAGGAAAAGGGAAGGCTCCAGTCAGAGCTGCTCTGCAGGCTTGGGAGCTGCTCTGAGCCTCAGCTCCCCCCGAGACACGCTCCTTGATTACAAAGTCACCATTAAATTTACATTATAGGATGTGAATGGGGTCAACAATCCTGGTAAACAAGAGGTAAAAGCAACCATTAAGAGATATTTGCTGGCAGAGAATCTTTGTAGTCTTAGAGGAGGCCAGGTAGGTCATGGGATGTGAAGTAGTGAGATCAAGAAATCGGATGAATTATTAATTGCCAAAATTCATTATTTATTTCCTCGTTGCTACAGTTTACCCAGAGCTTTATAGGCAAACAAAGGGATAGGAGCCCTCAAATCAAACTTCAGTTCTGACAGTTCAGTTTTGTAGCGTTTATAGCCAGGGTTGTGTCATAAATTTAGGGCAGCATTCAAAGGACACTCTGCTCCATGGTGAATCTCCCTCCTAATTAAGATAGGAGCCAATTAAGGTTCTCTAATTAGCTTTATTCCTGCCATCCCAGCACATGACTGTGTCTACAAACCAGATTAACCTCCTGGCTTCCAGGCTGTCTCACACCCCCGTGCTCAGCAGTATTTCTGAAGGATATTGTACACAAAGAATTTTAAGTTGTGTTTTACTTCCAAAATGTTCTCTGGAAATTCTGGTCCCTATTTGCAGTGGGTAAGTGCTGACTCTGCAATATCTGCTGCTGTTTGGATTGAGAGAGTGGAAAATTAAAAGTTAGTCTTGGATAAAAATTTGAGTTATTTGACCCCACACATTTAAACTTAGGTTAATTAGGTAATAGTCCAAATTAACAACCACCTTGGTCTTGAAAAATCTGATTTACATGAGGGTTTTAAGCTTCAGAGCAGTATCTGCAGATCTACTTCTTGGTTTAGGCTGAGCTTTTGAAGATGTGAACACACACTTGACCATCCCCTTGTGGACTGGGATCCGTATTGGTCTCAAAGACAGCAAAGGGAATTTTTCCTTTGGATGGAAATAAGGATTTCATTCCTGGTGAAAACAATTGATTATGTAAATCTAGGATAGGACCTTTCTAGGGCATCAAGGAAAGGATTTCTGCAGGATTAGAGCTTTGGAAAAAGTTGCTCTGTATTGTCTGCTGAATTACAGAGAATGAGTTGAAGTTTTAGTGAATTCTGAGGAAAAAGAACTCTGTTAAGCTTTGCCTTCTGTAAATGATGACTCTCCTATCCTTTAACAGTAAATTAAAAGTTTATTAACAGTGAAACCAGTTTATGTTGAATGATAAATGTCAGCATAGAGACCAAACAGGATGAGGAGCTCGGCAGGTGTTCCAGGAGCCTTTTTATTATTTTGTTCAGGCATCAGTCTCATATACAGGGATGAGACACAAGAAATGGTACAGGGCTCATGCTGCCACAGGCAACCAAGGATTTCCTTGTTACAGAGCATTCTTAGAAGTTTTTTAGCCAATAGCATGCTTTTAAATTTTATAGACAACTGTTATAGCCAATCAATTCTTAGAAGTCTACATCTGCTGCAAACAATGCTCGCTTGTACGCCTTATATAATAATGCACAATACTCCATTATTAAGCTTAAAACTTAACTATCTTGCTAAGCATATTTTCTGCAACATCAGGATTTATCTAAGCCAAGCCTAGAAACTCTAACCATTGTTTTAATATCCTTACAAACTATATAATTGTATCTTCTTCTATCTTCAGGCTCCTGCAGTCACAGCTAAACCTAAATTCTCTGCTTTGTTTCTGAAACTGTTTTTCTCACGCCACCTGAGAGCTTCCTCACCTTTTGTGTTTCCCACAGATAAAGTCTTTCAGAAGTCTGTCGTTCACTAATGTTGTTCCCTATTCATGCAAGCCCAGCATTCCACCTCAGGAATTACCTCCACGTAAGGACCAGCTGAGCTGTTCAGGCAGTCTGGACTAACCTAAGTTGGTCTGAGTCTGTCTAAAGAGGAGCTCAGGGGTCTCCCAGCAGCACAGAAACCTCTGTTTTCAAACAAGAGGTGCTGACAGCTGCCTGACAGCCACGACTCTGAGAGGGAAAACACTGCAGCAGTAGATGTGCCTGTTATTTATGTTTAATTAAAGAGAAAATTAATTCCTGTTAGGAGGGCAGGGAGCATTTGGCAACTCCAGAATCTGCTGCCTAAACCGCTTGGGAAGTAAAACTCATCCAGACACAGAAAATGAAAGCCTGTGCTGGGATCTCAGGGTATTGCTGAGGATCCAGAAGCTGGAGGAGGTTCCTGTGATGATCATATAGTGCCTAATATTTAAGTTCCATAATCCAGAATTAGGGAACGGAGCTGTACAATGGATGACTGAGTGTTAAAATGCGTTCTGTGACAAATAAAGAGGGAGAAAATAATTTTATTTCTAAAGATTTGTATGGGGGAAAAACCAGTTGAATATTATTTAATAATTAATGAGATTTTTGGATGTTTTTATGAGCCCCCTATACTCCAGGAGAGGGTGCTGGTGCTGGAGCACACACCAGGCATTTACAACCGGGGAGAAATGAATAGCCTGTCCTATTCTGACAAATTATCCTTGGAGAGGAAAATAACTCCATCCCACATCTAGTTGGTGTTAAACTTAATAAAAACAGCCCCAGATGGACTCCCCTTGGGATTGTGGCAGACCTTGCCCATGCACTCCATCCCTGCTCCTGTCAGAGAGCTCCGTGAACTTATAATACGTACGAATAAAATATTCCTTTCATCCATTAAGACATAATTACTTTTCCCTTCCCACCAGAAAAAACTTGCAGGTGAGGCTCTATCTCTTGATGTAACTGCTGGGTGAAGAACTTACAATTCCAGCTGAAATAGGAGCAGCTTAAACCACTCTTTTTTTTTTTATTATTTTTTCCAGAGACTCAGCAAGATATGTTTAAGAAGAATTTGCTGCTCTCCTGGGAAATCCGTAGAATTTGCTCACCACAAGGAAAAACCAAGCATTCCATCCAGCTCTGTGCAGAAGCATTCGAAGGGGTCACACAGAGCTGCTGCCTACATTAAATTTTGGAAACTCTGCCTGTGTGGGAGGCACCGAGGGCTGACCTCTGTCCTGGAGGAGATGCATCTCAGCCCCTTTGGTGGGCACTTGTCGAGATTGTGTTGATGCCTTAGGTTTTAACTTCTCTACTTTTCAAATCCTGTATTGCCCAGTGTGAAACTCTAAAGTTCCTTGTAGCTCGGTAGCTGCTCTCTGAGGCCAGACAGACACAACAAAGCCTCTCTGAGCTTGCTGTTCAAGGACACTCGGGCTGTCCTAGGCCCAAAAGGTGTAAACTGGGGCCATGAAAGAGGTAGAGAAATTGAAGAGAGCTAAAGTTTTAATTGGTGAATTTCTGCTGATATGCAAATGGACCAAACCTATAAAAGTGGGAAGAACTCGTGACTCCTCGTCCATCTCGGGGTCCATTTTGGAAACAACCTCTGGCTCTCCAGAGTGGTACCTTTGAAGGCCTTCAAATAAATCCCTGCCTTTATTCCCTTACTCCTGTCTGGTCTCTGTTTCTAGGTGGCTGAGGGAAGGCATCAGTGTCACCATTTCTGCCAGCAGCTGCTGTGTGCTGAGAGCCACTGTTACCCTGAGGGGATGGATTGCCTTCCCAGACAGATGAGGGCAAGGATGGAAAAATGAGAGTTACTGCAAAGCACAGGGAGAGGAGGGGGAGGCAGAGAGAGATGGAATCAAGGCGTGCAGGGCTGTGTCAAAAATGCGCTCCCTGGAAAATCCATCAGGAAGGAGCCAGGGCTCTCCATGGGCTGTTGGGGCCTTGTGGGTTACAGGTGGTGTGATCCAACCTGGACTTCCCTGCAGCTGCTTTGGGGGCTCTGGGGTCACTTTGTGCAGCAGCTGTCGCTCTGAGATGGGGATTTTGGCCCCTCTCCTCTGTCCCTGCCCTCCCAGCACACAGGGGGTGCAGGATCCCGTTTCCACGTGCTCGTGGCACAGCCTGCCTGCTCCGAGCACTGACTTATTCTGTGCTTAGAGCCACCATCAGCCATTTGTTATATTAAACCCTGTTAAAACTGTAAATTTAACAGCAAGTGTGCCGTGGTGGGAGCCTCCTTTGCATGGTTTATGGAGGGCTGGAAGGATTTATTTCTTCCACCCAGAAAAATTTCTTCCCTAATGCTCAGAGATTTACAATCCCCTGGATCAGGAGAAAGCCTACTCCCAGCTTTATCTGAATATCTGTTGATAGATCAACAGATCTTTCTGCCATGAAATCCTCCCTTTGCTGCTTCCTTGCTTGTTTAAAGCATGGAATATGTGGGCTCAAAAGCACCTAATTCCTACAGCTGCTCTCCTTGGGAGGTATCAGGAGAAAAAAGGGAAAGAAAAGAAAGAAAGTCGGGTGATTTACTTTCTGCATAGGGCACACTCCAAATGTTGAATATTGCATTATGTGCACAGCAAAGATTCCAGGCTTAAGTTGTCTGATATGAACAGACTAATGGCATGTTATGGAATTGATTTTCCATCAGCCTCTTCAGAGATATCACTCCTGCTTTGTTCTTCTAATAGATAACATCACCTCCCCTAACCTCTCCTCTCTGCATCTTCCCCTTCCTCCCCTTCCCCTTTTCCATATGCCATGGCTTGATAGGAATCTCGTTTTTCAAATGGGTAATATCTTAATAATAAAGGCACAGGTCTGAATCAGATATGAGCTTTTTTCACAAAAGAAAAAGGAAAAGTTGCTGAGCTGAGACTGATGCTTTCATGAGACAGAAGGAACACTGGCACAGAACACTGCAGCCACCAGCCTTGGGCCTGATATAAAATTAAGCTTAGTTTTAAGAATCTGGTCTAAGAGAGCACCTTGGTGCTGGGGTTTGAAATTATATCTAAGCTATTAATTCCTATTAGTTTCTCTCAGATGCCTTTGCACTAGTATTAAAATATGCATATTAAATAATCATATAAATTTTAAAGTACATCCTGGAAGATTTCTTTGGCCTTTGGGTTAAGCCCTAATTGATTTATACCAGTAAAATACTAAATATATATTGAATCGTACAAGGAGAGGACTTTTCTGGGACATCTTTAAAAGCAAAGAAGCAGTGAAGAAACAGTGGAAGATTTTGAAATGTATCATTAATATATATTACAGAGAGGGGAGAAAAAAGCTCTAATTATTTTTCTGGGAAGCTTTTGGTTACACTTCCATTGCCTCTTCAAACATAAAATGTCCTTATCCTTGAAGTAAACACACTCTCATATTCATGGGGAAATATTTCATGTTGAAATTAGCAAGTTGCTGAATTGATGTCACCTGGTCCATCTTTAATGTATTCTCCTCTGTTCCAATCTGTAATATCATCCCAGCTATGCAAAGCTGACTGAAGGTTGTGCCAAGTTCAAATGAAGTGTCTATTTATCAATGGGAGGTTTCCTGCTGGAGCCAGAGATGTTAATATTGAAAATGCCTAATGGCATTTTTCAAACTCAAACAGTCCTGACTCGCTGCCGAACATTTTGAAACGGAAATCTCGGCTGATGGGTGCATTCTGCCTCAGCAATGCCTCCTGGAATTATGGCTTGTCATAATGTACAGTTGTCCCCATAAAACTAACCAGGGAGGGGGCCTGAGGAAGTCCAGGTTGTTCACAAAACAGGCAGCAGAGTTTAGATTTTCATGTGCCAAAGGATATTTATGTGCTATATAAACTGGAGGTTGTTAATGACATGCTTTACTTACACCTGTTTTAGGACAGAAGTGTCAGCTCCCGATGCCGTGATGGAAATTGCTCTTTTCTCCACGTACGTGTTATCATCCTAACACACCATGAAATTGGACAAGAATTTAAAAAGTATAATCCTGTTGGCCTAAAACCCCCAAAACCTATTCAATCCACCTCCTCTTCCTGTCCTGTCCTCCCTCATGCAGCTTTTGAGCTCCATGACCAATTCTTACTGATTCTCAGGGACTGTGTAACCATCTCAAAACTGAGGTATTTCTCCAAGCACCACAAAAATAGAAACCTAAAGTTTGCATTAGGAACACATCCTGCTTTTGTGTTGAAAACAGGGGGGAGAAAGCAATACCTTCATTTGTCCTGTCCCTTTCCTCCTCTCCAGGAAGTGGATCTCATGAACGCCTCCTTTGCGTGAGAAACTTGGGCTGGAATTCACTTTAGTGGGCACCAGAGAATCCAGCGCCGAGAGACAAAGCCATAAGAAAGCAAAGCTTCATTAGTTTCATTGCTCATGGAAGTGCTTGTTAATACAGACACTCCATTTTTAAAATGTGTTTCTCCAAGCACTGAGACTGTCTGGTGGAATTAGAGCTCCACAGCAAATGGGCCCCTTGCCAGTTCCAAGGAACACAAATTAAGGCTCTGATGTTGGGAGCGTTTATGCGTGTGCCTAATTTTACAAACCAGAGGGACTCGTCACAGATCTGAAGTTGGACGTGTTTGTCAGGGTTTGCAGGCTGCTCGTGGGGGACTGTGGAAATAACCATCATTCTGGGATATTGTGTGTTTGTGCCACGTCAGCTGAGGGCAGCTCTTACAGATCCACGTTTGGAGCAGAACTGGAAGGATGCGTTTGAGGACTCTGCAATGGACATTTGTAGTTCCAGTTTTTCTGGTGAGCTGGTGGATTTGGGTTCAGGAGTTAGAGAGTCTGTAAAAGTTGTGTTGTCCTTAAAAATAAGAATAATTTATTATTTTGGAGAGCAACTAGTGGATGCCAAGTTAGTTACAGTCAGAAACAGCAGCATTAGACTTAGAGGTGAAAAAACTTATAACAAAGATGTGTACATGCAAGATCTGCCCAAAGGCAACTCTTCATGTTCAGTATTTTTCGTCCACAATTTTTCCTGCTCTCCTGTTCTCTTCGATGCTTCTCCTTCTCTCAGTCCCGTGCTCCATTCAGAAGTGTGGCCTTGGAGCGTGCACTCTGGGAAGGGAGGGAACGGAGCACCCCGTGTTTGTGTGCAAGGAAAAGCAGACTCTCCCCCGCCTCAGGGAGCAAAGAAAGAGGGGCTGTTGATTTAAAAGCAGAAGACAACCAAGGAAGGGGAGATCTGAGAAGGGTGAGCTGGAGGCTCATCAGAGCAGAGGAGACAGTGGTGGAGGTGCAAGGAGGGCACTGAGGTGGGAGTGGATCCAGGGCGGGAGTGGCCAAATCCCAGCTCCCAGCTCCTCATGCCCAATTTAGCGACCACTTGGCCACTCCAGTGGTTTTGAGGACTTTTTTGGGGTGGTTCCCTCAAGTTGCCAGGACTGTGCCCTGCTGTGGCTCAGCAGAGCTGCCACAGGGTCAGGCTGCTCTGAGCCTGAGCCCTGCAACCACACCACACTCTTGTTCTTCATGTTCCAAATCCAAATGCTGGGTCCTGAGCTGCACAAACCCCAATAACCACGTGCAGCCCGACAGATTTACACCAGCGGGAGATTTGGGACTGCCAGTTCTCCTTGCTTTCAGAGTGTGCTCCTCCAAAGCCTCAACCCTCTCTTCCAAAACACCTAAGTGAGTTTAAAAATACCCATACAAAGATTTAGGCAGAATTTATCTGAATGCTTAATCCAACCTCTTGTAAAAACGTGGATGCTGGAAGGGGAATGGGCTCATCAGGAATTCAGCATGGATGCACTCAGATCATACCTCAAATGAGTTGGAAGCACTCTGCATGTTCCTCCCCATTTAGGACTCCAGGATGTTATAATTTATGTCTAAATATTGCAGCCCACATTTGTCTGTGACACTGAACTACTGCACATTGTTTGGAAATAGAAGGGGACTATTTTTCAAACCCTGAGAAGACGAACAGGTAAGGAAGGCTTTCTGGGAAGATTTTATCACACGGGCTCTGCTTCCAAGCACAATTAATGAAAATTTATATAATAGTTATAGAAACAATTTACTTAAACCCCCCAGACTTTCAGCCTGATTCTCCACTCGTTTCCATTAATATAGATTGGGGCTATCTCCCTCTGAATCCCAAGGCAAATTATCAGCTGATTTCTGTTAACTCAGTGAGGTAAAACTAATGGAGCAGGAATTAGACCCTTTCCATTAACTGCTATATGTTCTTTCACATTTGAAATTAAGATTATACCTGACTGTGAGAGTAATAAAACATTACAGCCATTCTGCTGGGTTATTTCACTGACCTTAGTTTTCCCATTAAAAATGATTGCCATCAACATCAGCATTTCCATTTTGGGTGATTTTTATACACGTCTTGCCTGTGGATGCCAAAAAAATTTGCCAGGACCTCCTTAATACTCTCAGAAAATGGATGAAAACCAAAAAAAACCCCAATATCAGATACAGCTCTTTTTATAAGGTGTCTCAGAATAAACTCAGCCTTATCCAAAAAAAAAGAAGAAGAGGAAGTTGGGGAGGAAGGGAAGAAGGTGTAAATCCAGGTGTCATTTTTGCCTGATTAAGAATTCCTTCAGTATCAAAGAAGAGAACATTTTGGAAAGGAAAAAAAAAGCCCTGCAAAATTCAGTCTTAGAGGGTTGAGTGAGAAACTACTGACACTCTCCCCATTTGCTGGGAATAAAGTGAAAAGAAATTTCCCTGGCTGTATTTTTCATAGGCTGCCATTATTATGTTTATATGCTTGTTTTCCTCCACTGTGTATTTTGGAAAACAACCTCAATCTTTTCAATGGCATCTGCAGCAGGAGGCAGAGCTCTCCCTGCACACATTTTGGAGCTGTTAGCCTCGTTTGCAGTCCAGAGGATCTCCTGTAAGCTTGAACTATTCATTGTGCTGAAGTACCTGGTTTCCATTAAAGTCTGATTAGATTTTAATGCCGAACTTTCTCGGGCTTCTTAGGAAATCCCGGCTATCAGGCATAAATAATTTCCCAACTACTTCAAACAGCCCCGGCTTGTAATTAAGCAGAGCTATATTCAGGTTAGGGAAGAACTGTTAAATCCTGATGTGAAATGAAGGTGACCCAAACTTCAGAGAAATTTCGGTGAAAGCTGAGACTTCGATTAGTTCAAGTGCTGACAGCCTGTCCTCCTGGCTGTGGACTTCAGAGAGGATTTTAAATATGCACTGCACAGGCACATACACACAGACTGTACAGATCGTGCAGATATGGGATTACAAGCAGGTATTTGGCTCTGAAAATGAATTCTAACCTAACAATGCATCCTCTCCGCATGCTGCACCTGGAAGGATGCCCACGGAATGATGAAAACGAAGCGGTGGGGAGCGATGTTTCTGTCTCGGGACACTGGGAGCAGCAGAGATGGGTCCCAGAAGGAAGCACTGGCTGGTCGACCACTGTGTCTCTGAGCAACCTTGATGATTACAGAGCTGCTTTACCTCCCCCAGGTATTTCCACCAGTTTGTGGAGGCAAAAACCCAAGCTTGAACAGCAGATCTGTGCTCGTGCTAGAGGAGGGCACTAATGCTGGCTGGAGGAAACCGGAGCTGATTTCTGCCATGCGTTTTGGACCTCAAAATAATCTTCTCTGGAATATGAGAGGTGATGCAGGAGGAGGAAAAGCAGAGCAGAGGCAGCCCAGTGACACGAGTTGCATGTGTAATGCTGCCAGCAAGCCTGGGGAAAGAAAATATTCGATGTGCAAGTAAGAGCAGACAGTGAGTTGTGAGTGAGGAGGCAGGAGCAGGCAGCCAGCAGTCACTCAGCCTCCCTCGTGCAATCCCAACTCTATTCCAACCCCTCCATACTTTATCCTGGTTCTTTCTGAGCTACATCTCTGAGGTATCAGGCACTGGCAGGAACAGGCAAGCAAGGGCCATCTTTGTTGTGGGTTTTTTTGTCCCTAATTCTCATCATTATGGTTCCCTGCATCAAAATCCTGCTTTAGTTTCGTCTCTCCTGTTTTGTGTTATTGCAACTGCTCAGGGGAAGCAGGACATTATTACCTTTCCTATCTTATTTAGGGATCTTGCTGCACACTACTGCAGCATTAAATAATATTTATTAACTATAAAAGCAACAGAAATTATTATAAACTTTGATCCTGCTTCCAGTGAAATAATGCTACAACTGTCCTTGTTTTTCAGCCAGCGGGAGCTGGAGAGTTTTCCTTCATCCTCTTTACAAAGTAAAGATAGTAGAGTTCTCCTTCAGCATGAATGATGGAATGAAAAACTGTGTTCAGCAACAAAGCATTCAAGACTTTTTTGGGCATGGAAAGACAGTGACATTTAAAATAATTAAACCCAGCAAAATTTTCTCTCATGCAATTTTGGCTACCTATTACTGTTTCTTCTCTATTTCCTTTTCTTATTTTTCTCCTGTTCTTATTCCCAGGAGAAGGCTTCCATAATTTCTCTTACTTAGGTCACCATTTTCTTCTTCATCATCTTAACTGGGATAAAATGGGATAAAACCAGTTTTTGGTCTCTCCTTAACATTTTCAGCATAGCAATAACCAGCTTCTACTTATGTTTGAATGCCTCCGAAACCGATTTCTAAACTGAGGATCAGGCATGAGAATAATAAACTCCCTGATTCTCTGACCACTCCAATCACTGCCACCTTGGATAACGAGGGCTGAACAGCTTTACTCAGTAATTCATCCACCATTCTCTATGGCTGTACCTCCTTAAAGCCAACTGCTTTTGATTCAAGACTATCATGGAGCAGAAAGTCCATTTAATTCCAAAAATAATATTTTAACATTTTCATATTAAAAATTTAATTTAAACATTTTAGTAGCTAGAATGTTCATTTCAAACTTGAATTAGCCTCCCTTCAGCAAAAATCTTTTTAATATCTTTTCTTTCTGCTCGATCAGAGACTTGTTTACCACCACAGGTTCCTCGTTCATCACTGAAATAGAGCCAGGCGTGAGAAATGGGAGCACGAGGAGCTCCCACTGCCACAGAACCAATATTTATGTGATAATATGCCCCAATGGCAAATCCATCCTGGGGTATGGATGTTATTTAATGGTTCATTGTGGCCTTCTTGCAGGTGTGTGGGAAGAAACGCAAAATATAAAGGATCTGTCTTGCCTCATCCCCTTTATCCTGTGGTTGCTCGGGTGGGGTCTGCAGCCCTTGGTCCCTGTGCTCTGCATCTTTCCCCACCTCATCTCTGCTACCTTGTGACCCCAGCAGGGCATTTCGTCCTTGGTAAAGGAGGTGAAGGGCTGTCCCAAAGCAGGGCAGGTGACAGAAGGTCACTGCTCTGGTCACACCATCCCAAATTCACCACGCTGTCGTGTCCCACCTGCAGAGCTCTGAGGGAAGCAGCTTCCGGTAGTGGCCATAAATAACAACCCAAACACTGCTTTTCTGATCTCTACTCCTTCTTCAGGCGCTGTGAATTTCTCTCCATAACAACTGGCACCTGTCCTGCCATGCAGGCCTCGAGCAAACAGCTGGGAGAAGCCAAACATGAAACCTGGGTCAAACACACCCTGCTCTGCTCACAAATCCCGATCCCAGTGGCTGTAACTCACTGGTCATGAGGGGAGACACAGCAAAGTGCTGCACTGGCTTTCCTGGAGTCTCCAAACCCTTCTCTCCACCATCTGCCCCAGGATTTATGGTAGATTTGCTGCTGTTCATGACAAAGAAACTATAACTCTCTCGAAAATAAAATCTTAAAATGAAAGGAAACATTCTTGTCTGTGATGCCAGAGAGGCCAGAGCAGCCCTAGAGCAGGAGGTGTCACCTGCAGGGCACAGAGGGGAGGAACTGAGGTGGTGCTGGCAGAGTCCCGGCCAGGTGAGCAGGGATCAGCACCCAGCTGCCCCCGCTGCCCTGCTCATCCAGCGTTTGTGTTCCAGAGCCAAAGAGCAGGGGGAAAACAGCTGGGAAGACAAACACCACCTCTGCAGCAGCACAGATAAAAATCGTCGGGCTTGAGATACCAGCGACTGCATTTCAATGGGCTTTGGAAAGGAGCGAAAACCTTTTTTTTTTTTTTTTTCCTTTTAAATGGGTGAGAATAATGAAATAAAGGTGGAACGTGCTACTAATACTGCGCAGGACCGGGGTCCCAGCCTGGGGGTGTTTTGAGGGCTGATCCTATGAAGGATTCGTAGGGATTTATTTCCAGGGCAGGGAATTCTGTGGTGTCATTGCCATTATCAGCTCCCAGTCTGGTGACATCAAACCCAAACCCTGGGGAAGGCAGCGTGGGTAGAACATTTCCTTCTCCTGACACACCAAATATTGCACTGCACCACTGTCTGGGAATGGAAAAAGAAGGGGAAAAGGGGATTGTGGGGATACATTTGTGAATAAATCAGCGAGCTGCTCCATCTCTTTGCAAACACGCTCACTCTGAGTGACACAGAGACACCCAGCTTCCTCAAGTGCTTGCCTCCGACTGCTCTCAACCTCACTTAAGTAGCACTTGAAAGAAATAATGGGTATTTATTTAGACACTTGGATATACTTTTTAAAACTACAGCAAGAAAAGTGACTGCAGATTTGTACTGGAAGGATTTAAGACATCAGCATTTGGATAAAGATGAGAGCTGAATTTTTAAAAGAGCACCTTTATTTTTTTTGATGCATGTATTAATTGCAAAAGCATTTTATATTTGGAATAATTGTCCTACATTTGTTTCCCTCTATGCACACATCTGCAGGAAAAGAAAAGGAGAAGAAATGGAGGTTTCAAAGAATTTATAGATATTTTCATGAATAAAACCCAGTTCATGGCCAAGAATTCATTTCTTTCTTTCTTTTTCATGTCACACCTTTTTTCTCTTACACTGTAACTGTTTATGTGCTTCACATGCAAACCAGTCTGGCTGAAGAAGGGAATTAAACCAAACCCTAATCAGGAAATCCATTAATTTAGGGTTCCACGCTGACAGTGCTGGCTCACTCTGCCCCAAATGTTGCATCTGAAGTAAACCAGGTTTCGGCTTTAAATTTTGCAGTGCAAAATTGTCTTTTAGAAAGAAATTTATGGCCAAGCACTGCCTGGAACTCTGGCTTAACAGTGATGTACCTGATTTAACGTGTCATGTTTTAATAGGCAAGGCATTTACCTATCTCAATAGGAGCTCTGTCTCCCTACAATGTATTTATTTCCGTGTAGTCTGAGGCATCCCTTGCCCAGGATATATGTTTCAATTACATTTCAGTGCAAAACACATCCTCTGCAAGAATCTTCATACTCCAGGATCTTGAGTAATGGAACATTTTAAGTGCTGGAGAGGCCAGCACTGAAATCTTTATTCAGGCAATCTCCCCCAAAGGCAACTACTCCTCTCAGCAACACTGATCAATACCCCAATATGCCAGACCAAAAAGCCCTAGCAGGAATGTGGATTCCTTCTGTTCCCATCAATAAAATATGTAATTAATTGAAAATTGAAAACGTTATTAATTTCAGTTTGATTTTTTCCTTTCCATCAGCCCTGTTTTTAGAAGTGTATGGATCCAACTCGGATTGGATTCTGGCATGAAGCAGGGAAGCTCCAGTAAGGTTGATAAAATCAGATTGAATTTAAGATTTAGAAGACAGAAAGGGCTGGAAAATGAAATAGCTCATGAACACTGGCTGGTGAATTTACTTTCTCTATACAAGTAACTCCGGTGCAAGTGCCTGGTTGGCATGAAAATTGAATCAGAAGCTTCTAACACCCAAATACCCCAAGTTAAACAGCGGTGGCACCACACAACCTTGGCTCGCTGGGCACTGAGGGCTTGGAAGGGCTCTCCAGAGGAGCAGGGGCCATCCAGGCTGATCCCAAATCCATCCCAGGGCTGCTCCCAGAGCCAGGAGGAGCTGGGGAGAGGCAAAGCTGGGGGAGTCATGTGCTGGTGAAAGCACAATAAATGACACTCTCACACCTGCTAGGTTCAGCAGAAAGGAGGGAAAAGAGAGAGTTTATTTACATTTGACATGTTTTATAAGATTCGCAATTTCACAAGGGGTTGGAGAACATGTCACTTCCTCCGCAATCCCACTGGAGAAAGAAGATGCTCATCAAACTTTCTCTTATCACAAAAGGAATGAAAAACAGAAAAAGAGGTTAAATAAACATTGGCTATTGTTTACATACAATTGTGTAAAAATTCTCTGACTCCAAGGTTAAAACAGAAGGCTTAGCAAAAAACAGGACAACAGAGTCAAGACAAAATCCCACCTGATTTCAGACCCTCTCAGAGCTGTTTTATGCCAGCGTCAACCCACGGATGGCTCCGCAGGAGGAAGAGCTGTGGAGGGGGGGAAAGCGTGAAAAAAAATTAAGAATTTGAGCAACTTAACCAGTGTCTCATCCTCAGCTGGCTCAAGAGACTCGGGGTGAGCCAAGGTGCTGCAGTGGTGGCAGGAGAACCTCCTCGTGAAGCTGCTAAATCTGACACCTCCCAAAGCTGAGGATGAACATTGGTTTGATTTTTTCATTCAATTAAACTTGAGAGATTTTGAAAGCACAAGTTACAAATTTCCTTGCTGCATTCTTGGTACAGCCATTGGATTTTTGTTCACAGGAGTTGTTTCCTACTGGAGTTAAAGCCTGAACCAAGTGAAAATAATCTTGTAAAGACAGGCAATAGATACAGATATATGAGATTTATGTGCTTTCCACATTAACAGAGCTTCTGTTATAAATCCCCATTAATCAGGCATTCCATCAATATAAAGTTTTCCATTAAATTCAGAGAGGAACTGTAGCAAGTGTAATCATAGAGCTTGTTTAATACAGTGCAATGATGCCAACATTTTCATCTCATTTATCTGGCTGCAGAGCTCTTCCCCCTCCTGAGCTCATGGCTGGAGCAGCTGAACAGCTCAGTGACAAAGTGGGAAATTCTCCTGAGTATCAACAGTGGAAAAAAACATTAAAAATCCTCCTCTCTTTCAGCAGTTGTAAAGTGAAGCCAGAATGGTGAATTACAAGTTTCAGGACAGATATTTGTAGGTTTTTTTGGGCACACAGCTCGCCAGTTGAAAAAAATACCTCAAATGTTGTTGTGCAGCTTCTTCCTGCTTTTGGTTTTTCAGGTGACATCTGGGCACTTTGCAGGAGCAGAAGTGAAAAGCTGCAGTGCCTTGGGCGAGGCACAAATGGAGAAAGTGTTTTATTTCGTATGCTTTGTATGGTTGTTATTGGCCAGTGTCAATACAGGACGGGAAAGAAGAGGATAAAACAACAAAAGAGACAAAAGGAAGGGATTGAGCAACTCAGATCTTGTAATGAAGTGCTGTGGAACAAAGGCAGGTTTTTTAAAGGAAACATTATACAGACTTGTTGGAATTAAGTAGTAGCTATTGAGTTAGATTAGAGCTGAGGGAGAATGAAATGAAACAGAACAGCTTTGGGAGGAGGGATTTTTAACTCACCTGGTTTCACTGGTGAAGAGTCAATGAGAAGGAGAAAAGCTGCTCAGGGATCATCTGGCTCCTGTTCCCTTGATGTGAAGTGAGATGAGGTTGTGGGGTGGAAATGCTCCACCTCAGGGTGCTCCTGAGGCTGGCAGCATCTACAAGGGTTCAGAGACTCCCATTACAGCAAAAAGAGTAAAAGCCCTGATATTTTTCATTTCTTTATCATCTCGGGCCATTCTTTTGGTACGTCCCCGGTGGAGTTTTGTCCTGTTCTGTCTTGTTTGCCTCAGGCAAAACACTCAGGGCTTGACTCTCAACTCTGCCCCGGCATCTTCAGCTTCCTGGGACGAATGGCATTTCCAAAGAAGCTGGATTTATCTTTCTTTCACCTCGCAAAGAAATGCCAGCAAACAGTGAAACATTGCAGCTTCGAAAAGCAAAACTGCTTTTGTTCTGGTTGGTCTTCAGGCAGATTTATGGGGTGTTTTCAGCACCACTGGTGTCCCAGCACGCCCAGGAAGGCTCCTTCACTCCAGGTGTTGTATTTACAGTGCAGCTGGTGCCCTACCCCAGTAGATTGCCAGGGTGCAGAGTGTGTCAGCAGTCAGACATCTCCCGTGGCATCTCCCAGTGTCGGGGCTGTGCCAGCTCCCCTCGCTGCTCATCCCACCCCCAGCCCTGGGCCACCACCTTCCCCCCTGGAGTCATGACAAGGACCCAGGCCAGAGGATTTAACACAAAGTGCAGACTTCAGAGAACCAAAGCCAGCAGGCAACTCCTGGATTTGGAGGAATATTTGACAAGTTTGCACACGGGTGATGATATTTTGATGATATTTTGCCGTGCTCCAGAACTGCACCACCCCAGCCCCGTGAACATCCCGGTGTCAGATGGAACATGAGCAGGCAGATGAAGTGGAAAGCACGGTGAAAGGGTCAGGACCGATTCGTTTTCCCCTGCTAAAGACAAATCCCACACCCCTGGCCCAGCTCATTGCTGTTCTCCACCACGCACGAGCTTCACCCTTTGGAGGGAGAGCTGCTTGTCGGGTCTACCCTGGATTTCTGCATCCTGGCTCTGCACCAGCATGGGCACACAAGCAGAGATAGTTGTCATCCATAAAAACCCCTCTTTTGGCTTTTGTTTCTCCTTTCTGGTCCCATGAAGTTACTACACTAATTAGTTCATTTGTGGTGTTTCCAATTAATAAGATTTCTTGGTTAATAGATTAAAAGTTGTAAGTGTTGTTCAAAGGGTTTGGGCCAGTTAAATTAAATTCTTGTAGAGTTGCACAAATAGTCAGTTTTGTATGTTTAAATAAAATTGTTTAAAAAATTTTTTAAAAGGTTCACAAGTTATTACTTATTTGTAGCCCTCTTCCCTTTCAAACCATTTATCATCTGTTTAATTATGTGTGTATTTGTGGGTATTTGTTAATTATTTTTAGTGTTCTTGCACACAAAGGACTCTCTGAAGCCAGTCTCTCATAAACCCCTCACAGCAGCCCCAGGACTCTCTTTAGGCTGTGTCACCTTGCGCCATGGAAACGGTGCCTACCAGTGAGGATGGTTCCCGCCAAAAGTGTGAGGGAGACCAACGTCCCCTAGCAGCAGCTCGTGATTGGCTCAGCAGCGTGACGTCACCACCAAACCACCAATGGGCAGAGACTTTGCTCTGAGGGGACAGAGCCTATAAAAGGGGCTGCGGAGCCCTCAGAGACGTCCTTTTCACTGTGGGCAGCTCGATGGAAGACCTGCTATAGCCGACCTCAGTCACAACCTCATACCAGAGGCTTCATAATTTCCCAGAGTGCAGAATAGCTCCACTCAACGGCTGTAGTCAGAGCTCCTGCGCTGGAACTTTAAAAGCTGGTTCAGCTTTGGGTCTTCTATCTCCAAGCCCGGGTTTACTTTTTACCTTTTAATTTAATCCCTCATCCCTTTACCCTACCTTCCCTTGTTACCTGCCCCTAATAAATTCCCTTTTTTTTTGTTTAAGCTCCCGAGTTGTGTGCCTTTTTTTACCACACACTGGAGGGACATAAAGCATTCTCTGCCCTCTGTGTTAATGTTTTAGCATGGCTGAGCTTGGCTCTCTGATCTGACACCATCGTTGTCCCCATCAGGCACAACTGCAGCCACGCAAATGGATTTTGAGAGCAGGTGGCGTAGCAAAGGAAGAGCCAAACATTTCCACACAAGGGCAGAACAGTCTCTTCTCCCCGTCCTTACACTTCTCTCTTCCTCCTGTGCCAGTTCCATGTCTTTCTGCAGGCTGGGGTGCAGACAATGAGGTTTTATTTCGGGAAAAGTCTAATATTTCTTCCCAAGAAGAAATGTGCTTCAATTTTGATATGTTCTAAGGCATGCTTGGCTCACGACCCCAGATATCATCTGTCAGTGAAAATCTCCCTCCCTCTGTTTCTCTTTTGGAGCTAATAAAGCTGTGCATTTACACAGCAGATCCAATACATCTCCAGCCCCCAGTTCTGCAAGCAGTACATTATTTCCTGGCCTTTCAAAGGCTTTTTAGACTAGAATATAATGGGATGGCTTTTAACAAGGACTCCCCCGAAAGTGAGAAAAGTCAGGATAGAGTAGACTTTGCTATCAATATATTAAGCAACTCAGCTGAAACCCAAGTTCCTCTTACAAGCTCTATTTTCAGGTGTGTTCTTAAATCATAAGGCAACCAACAGAAAGTTAAATCACAGTGACAGCAAAATGCAGTTTAATTCAAAGCTAGCAGGTCAAGAAGGGCTATGAAGGATCCTCACATTCACCTCAAGCTATTAATTCAGATAAAATCCACCAGCCGCTGCAGCCCTGGGGGATTTTATTTTTCATGTTTCTGCTTGTTAGCTCACACAAATGAAGAAAGGGGGTTTTTTTCTTTGAGACACAAGTTTTCAATTGAGTTTTCCCAACTTCACGCCATGGACTGCAGCGCCTAGAATTGTCCATATTCCAGTGGCACAGGCAGAAATCTGGGAGAAACCCTCTGTCTTTCCATTTTAACAGAAGGAGAGCAAAGAGCTGTGCCCGCCTGCTCCCACCCTGCGGGTGCTGGGAGCCCTCCATGCCAGGCTGCCTTCAGCATCCATGAAGATGAATAGCAGCTGCCAGCAGCTGTCCCCTGAGCTCCCCAGAGAACAATGAAGCAAATAATTTCTTTAATTATTTATCAAAGGCTGCTTCCTCAGTCAATAAATTTGTTTGGCTGTCTCCTGTGGGCCTGGCTTTCTACTTTATTGGGTTCTTCCACATGCATTTGAAACATGTTTTATTGGTCATATTAATATCTACGGAAAACTTCCTTTCTCTTCCTACTTCCCTTTTTATAATTTTTTAATTATTATTTTTTTATAATCTTCTGCTGTTCTTTTATTTTATCCGGTTGGCTTTTTGTTTCTTTTGTTCTGTGCCTGGTGTTTTATGAGACACAAATTGACTTTTAATTAACCTTTTACCCACTCTCTTCATTTGCTCCCTTCCTCTGTCTTTACGTTGGAAAGAACTTGGCATATGTATTATTTTAATTGTCCACTGGGCCACTGAATTCCCTGTGCATTGTCAGGATTTGACTTGGGAGAAAACTGGGCTGTTCTTGTGAGTGAAACTCCTCCAAATTAGCCCATTTGCAGTTTTGTTATGAACTATTTTAATCAACAGCTGTGAAATGGCCAATAAACCAAATTTGTATTCAGCGCTTATGCGGTGTGAGAGAAGATTCATGAATTAAAAAAAAAAAACAACAAGAAAACCAAATAAAATCCTTCTTTCCTTCCTGAAGAGGTGCTTGGCTTGGGTTAAATGACCTTTTTGACCTCTTCAATTTTGGCAGGTTTACCAAAAAATGAATCAAACCAACCCCAAAAAAAGACCTTGCAAATATCTCCTTTAAAAAGTACAGAGGGGTTAATTATTCCTGTTAATTATTCAGAATAGAACTGAGTCAAGAACGGGAGGCAGAGGAGAATGAAAGGGGAGAGAAATGGGAAGAGCAGGAGGAGTTTTTTTACCCATCCACAGTCTGGTCCCGAATAATCAACAATCACCAAAAGCATTCTTTATATAAACATGTATTTTCATCTATAAGCATGTATTTTCAGGTGCAGTGAAATAATCTTGCACTTAAACATGTTTAAGTGGGGAAAAACCCCTTAAAAAGTCTCTCCTATCCCCATCCCTCTGTGCTGTCTTACGGAGCTTTCCACACATTTCCCCCCAGCAGATGCTGCCTTTCTAATCGAAGGTGTACAGTGATTATTCAGCAGGGATTATTCCCTGCAAACATCGTGCTCGTTTTTTATCACTCCTTCCATGTGCAGTTTACAGCCTTTGTTCGCCTCCAAATCGCACAGTGAAATATGAAAGCAGCCAAATCCGAGGGAAACAGACACAGGAGAAAAATGAAATTAAGTCAATCTTACAGAGAGAATACAACCTTCTCTTTCATGCCTGTACAAAAAAAAATATTGAAACATTAACTGCATCTTGACAAATAACGCCTCCTGCTCTAATTCAGAGGAAGGTTTCAATCACATCGATGTCAGATGTTGTTAAAAGAATTTTGATATTTTTCAGTCGGTGGAATTTTGTCTTTCACACCCAATATCCTGCTAGGAGTGCTCCATAACTATGCTAGTTCACCTCAGGGGTCATTAAAGACACACAAAAAAGTATTTTTAATCTATAAACTGAGAAAATAATCAGCAGGAGAGAGTATAGGGAATTATATCCTTGCAAAGATTCAGCTCAGTGTGGTTATAGTGGCAGAAATCTTTTATTATTAGGTCAGGTATGCACTCAGTCCTCTACTGAAATAACACCACTTCCTCTCACTTCCATAAATTTTAGAAAGAGTTCACTCGATAGAAACAAACAACATCCACACCAGCTGCCCAGAGAACTCACTCACTGTTCCCCTTAAAAGCAAAGAAAACCATTTCAAAACTTATGAACTTTCCAAGGAAACCCTCCAAACCCACCCAGCCTTTTTCTTCTCCACTGTCATTATTCCCATCGGATCGGTGACAATCAAATTCACGCTGGAAGGAGACAGAGGGGAGCTGGGTTTTGCTTGGAATACCTCAAGTCATGGTTTCATTTCCATCCCCATCCCAAACTCACCAGCTGGTTTGGAAGGAGCCTGGAGGTTGCTGCCAAGGCAGTCACAGATCCCAAACTCCATACAAATGTTTGGTGCAGCAGTGAAGGTTCCTCCACTCTGTTTTGGGTCATTACTTCACAACTCCTTTTTTCCCTCCCCCTCCAAAAAAGGCACTGTTGGTAATTTACAGACAAGAACTGGGAGGAGAGCAGGCTCCAGCCAGCGTCACTCCCCTTCCCCAGTGATCGTGGATGAGTCTGGAAGGATCTGTGGATAAACACCCACAAAACCCCTCTGAACCTTCCAAAAAGTTCACCTTTCTCTCATTACCAACAAACCTCAGAAGCTCACACACTTCTGCAACAATTTTCTGTAGTTTCCTCCTCTTGTGCTTCCCCCTCTTTTTGCAAATAAGATACTGGTAATGGCTGAAAATATAGAACATTAATAACAGCTGCTCCTCTCCTTAGGTCACTGACTGCTGCTCTTCTTCTTCTTCAAGTCAAAATTCCTCTAATTACAGCACAAATCATAAATGCTTTGACACATAAAATGCTTTACTTGGTAGGAAGGAGCAGTTCTCATTATTTTATGTTAATTTCTAAAAAAAACCCCTAATTAAACAGCAAATAAATACATTCAATTATTTTGATTATTGGAAAGAAGTACCATATGATAAATGTCAACTTCTCAATAGTAAAATGGCAGATTACTTGCTACCATAATGGACATGTAATTGAACCTTTTTGAAGTATAAATGATAAAATAGTTTTGAAAACAACATTTGAGCCTTTTTTCTCCCCTAAAATATGTTTCACTTGGCATGACAACAAATGAGGAAGCCTCACTGGCTGCATTTCAAACTCATGTCTTGGGCCTTTTCATTCTAGACTGAAAGTTGATGCTGATGGAAAGCCTTCTAGTGAATTAAAACATTTTGGATCAGGTAATTGGGTGGGAAATAAGATGTTCAAAATCAAAAATTGGACTGAAAATTCAGGAGATTAAAAAACTTTAATTTTTTATCACATCTTCTTGTGGAACATTTCTTTGCAGGATTAATAGTCAACATTTATGTAAGTGAAGCACACTTATAATCCCATAGGGGGTTGGGTTGGAGGGGACCTTGAAGCTCATCCAGTTCCAACCAGGGACACTTTCCACTATCCCAGGGTGCCCCAGCCTGGCCTTGGGCACTGCCAGGGATCCAGGGGCAGCCACAGCTGCTCTGGGCAACCTGTGCTGGGGCCTCCCCACCCTCACAGCCAAGAATTTCTTTCTACTCTCTAATCTAATCTACCCTCCTTTGTTTTAAGGCCACTTTAATGTAAAATATTTCAAGGAGACTCTCCAGGATTTTTGTAGGAATCCATTTACCCTCCTTAGTTCAGCTCTGCCACTCAGTTTCTGGTCACTTTATCCCTTTTCATTACTTATAAACAGACCCTATTAACAGACCTGCTTCCCTTGTAAGTCCTTCATTTTTTCTAATTCCTTCCCAATCACATCCCTAAGTGCTCTGCCGAGTGGAGAGCAGACACTGCTGAGAGCAGAGGTTAAAAGACACCTCGTCTTCACACAACCTCCCCAAAAGCAGGGATCTGCATTTTAACCCCCTCGCTGCTCTCCCCGTTGGACGGTAGGAGCTGTGTGCTCAGGAACTGATCACCCAGGCACTGTTTCAGCCCAGATTTAAAGACTGGGAGCAGTTTAAGGAGCACACAGCTTTTTACGGGTGTGAAGCTGTTCGTGTTGAAGCACCGGGTGCCCAGGGGACTTTGCACTGGGTTTGCTTCACATTTTCCACTGCGACCTCCTGCCCCAGCTCACACAAAACCTTAACAGGGATGTAATTTCTGAGCACCTCATGTGCAACCGTTCTTCCCTGAGCACAACTTGCTTTATTTTGCCATACATTCTGCTTTGCTAAAGATGCTCCAAATGAGCTCCAGTAGCTCCAATTACGCTGATTTGTCAGTGGAGCACAGTGAGGGCGAGCTGGAGACTGGCACACCAGAGGTGCAGAGCACAGTTTTACAAGATAACCTGATAAAATTTAACAGTTGCCTCAACATGTAAAAGAATAGACAAGTTGAATTTTTTTACTCTCTCCTGCTATATTCTAGTAGCAGGTTCTTATTTCCACTCTCAGCTTTCCTCAGGGACACATCTTTCCCATCAACTGATCAACTGAGTCTCTTTTTAGAAATGGCTTTTCTTTATTATCACCGTTTGGAGGATTTGATTCCAGTCCTTGGCTGTCAAGGTGCCCTGCCCTTCACAACAGCTCTCAGGGTGTGATTGCTTATAATAGACTGCCACTAAATGAAGTTTTTCATGGGAACCAGACCAAGATGTATTTTCCCCAAAGATCACTTTTCTATCTATGATTTCATGTCTGTTGATTATTTTTTTTCTTTTGAATGGATCTGTGCACAATGGAGGAAGATGTATCAAGTAATTTGTGGGTGTTTGGTTTAGAAACCACAGTTTGTAAAGCACAGCATGTGCTGGAACGTTTGTTACCCAGCTCTGGTTTGGAATTTCATGTTTTAAACCAATCAAAGCACCACAGAATGGCTTGGGCTTAAAACACCTCAAAGTTCATCTCATTCCAACCCCTTGCCATGGGCAGGGACACCTTGCACTAGACCAGATTGCTCCAAACTGCTCAATAATCCATTAGAAAGGGTTTTAGCCTGTCGGGAAGCAGGAGGCAATGGGAGGCGTTTCAGAACAACCTGCCCGAGTTCCTTGTGAGCAATTGGCACGAGCTGCAATTTCCTGAGACCCCAAAGCAATCTGGGTGCCTCCCCAGGGCAGCCCCAGAGCACAAAGTGCCCACAGCGAGCTCTCCCGGGCTGTCCTGGCCAGGTGACACGGAACTCCTGCTCTGCAGCTCCAGCACAGCCAGCTCGTGCTGCCGTGCCACACCTTTGCCATGGAGAGAAGCCCTCCCTGTCCTCGCTCTCCACATGGCTCTTCCCACCAAGGAGGGCAAAGGACACAGCCCCGTTGGACACGTAACCCTGAATTCTCCTCAGCTCCTGCTTTTCCTTGCAATAAAGTCACAACAAATCATATCTGTTATGACGTTCTGCAGGGCAGCACGGGTTGAACTGGTGGCAAAACAACCTCGGTCAGGTTTCCTTGGAATCAGGCCGAGTGCTCATGGAGTGACACTGGATCGAGGGCAGAACCTTCTCTCCCTCTCTCTCAAACACAAACTCTTCTTCCCATCAAGTGTCCTTCTGTGAAACCCCTTCTCAAAGAGGAAAGGCTCCTGGATTACATTTTTTGACAAGATAGATGAGAGTGCTTTTCACATGAGACCAAGGGAAGTAATGAGCTGTAATCTCGGAGCTGGAAGATATCTATCTTTTTTAATTACAGGTAGATTATTTCTATATTAGTCCCCACAGCAAAAGGCAGAGCCACAGAGGTTTCTCAAAGCAGTGCTGTGTCAAGAGGAAGGGAGTAGAAGAGTTTGGGACATTGGCAAAAGAAAAGAGATTTTAAAATTGAGTCTATTTTGGATTTTATAACTCCATGCAATTTATGCTATTCAGCAAGCAGGTATTTTGACACTTATTCACGACAAGTAAAAGGATATTGCCATCACATCAGGGAGCTGGTTATTAGATAGTCCCTGCCAGCATTTCTGCCTCAGTCTGATGAATCTCCACTGTCCTTGTCAGAGGAAGCTGCAACCTTCCCATCAGTTGGAACAACTGAAACCCTTTCAACCAAAATATCTCTTTGCATACATATTTTTATGTTGAGATTCCCTTTATCTTTCACCTGAAGGAAGGAGGTGTTTGATTGTGATGCTCCCTCAAGATCCAGTTCTGTATTACAATTTTTCCTCTTCCACTTGTGTTTGCCAAGGCCTTGGTAATGTCCAGAGCCTTGGAGGAATTTTGCCAGAGGCACCGTGGTTTAACCTGCTACAGAGATGGGCATGTTGAGGGTTTCAAGTTCCTGGGATCAGCCTGGTGACTTAAAAAGGGCATCTCCAACCTCCAAAACAAATGTCTGCTCTTGTAGAACAGCTACTTTCCTGAGACCTGTTCTGACAAGAAGAATTCCATGAGAATTTCTTTGAGTGAAATCCTGGTGCTACTGACATCCCAGCTGAGCCACAGAGAATAAAACCAGGGAATAAACCAGGTGGGAATAAGCCCACAAGAACTGTAGCTTGAATGTTATTGGAGAACATTTGTATCAAAATATATATTGTTTGGAGTCAGGTTATGTCAAAGTTGTGTTAATGGCTTTTTTTCCCCCTTTCTTTTAAATGGGGTTCATGTCTTGTGATTGTTTTTATTTTTTGTGTGGAAAAAAAATTAGAAAACACAGAGAAGCAGCACTGATAGTGGAATTCACACAGCCCTGCTCTTCCTGAAGTTTATTCCTCATTGAGAACATTTTCAGGGCTGAGTCCTTGCTGAAACCTGCTGAACCAGAAGAGTAGGGCTGTGTACAAGTGATGAAGAATGCCATAGACACTTCCACATCTTGGGAAAAGAGAAAAAGTAAAGATAACAGAGAGAGAAGGGAAGGGGAAGACTTCAACAGAAGGAGAGAAAAGGGGAATCAGATAAAGAGAGAAGTCAAACTTAGGAATTAATTTAGGAAAGAAGTGCGTGATGAAAGATGTCTTTGTCTTTAGTTACTGAATTGAGCACTCCACACGTGGGAATTACTGTTAGGTGGGCCCTGAAAAATAAAGCTGGAGAGCAGAAAGAGGTAATAAAGTAAACTCATACCAAAGGAAGCCTTTAACAAGTTTTACTTCTCTTCTTGCACCTCACAGGTTGTATAACTTCAGATTTAATGGATATTCTCAACTGGAGCTCTCTCTCTGAGCTGGAGGGAAGGCTATTAGTATGCTAATCAGTTCTGCAGAGTAAATTGGTTATAGGAGTGGGGTGAGGTACAATAGGGGAATATTTTTTAATTAGCACACTATGAAGCCAATACTCCCCCTGATGCCTGTGCCTGTCCCCTGTTGACATTAATTTCAGCCACACCACTTCCATTGGAATCAGGGCTTTGCATGGCTCTGCTCCATCACAATCCGAAGGAATTCCCGGGAAGGCAGGATGGCCACGCTCTCACCTGCAGCTGTGGAAGTTCTGGGAGGTTCCAAGCATGGCCCTCGGGGCAGGAAGTGTTGCTGGTGTCCCATCAGAATCCCAGAATGGTTTGGAAGAGACCTTAAAGCTCACCCCATCCCACCCCTGCCATGGCAGGACACCTCCCACTGTCCCAGGCTGCTCCCAGCCCCAGCCAGCCTGGCCTTGGGCACTGCCAGGGATCCAGGGGCAGCCACAGCTGCTCTGGGCACCCCGTGCCATGTTCCCTCACAGGGAAGGATTTCTTCCCGACACCTAATCCTGCTGGAAGGTTGGTGGATCCTCACACACAGGGTGTTAAGAAAGGAGAGTTCGACCCGTTTGAATCAACTGTCAGCCTTAGAGCCAGCTCCAGATGGGTTTAGTGCTTATCCTGGACCCAGGTTAAATTCACATTTCCTGCAGATGGACTTGTAGGGTTTATCACTGGTGTTGGAAATACCTGAGAGAATCAGCCCTGCAAAACAATCTTTCTCACTGATTATCTTTCTTTTATTAAAAATGTTTCTGGGGTTCACAAGCCTCAAATGAACCTTTGGAAGACTCGGTGGAGAAAATAATTAAAGCGCCAGGAAAAAATGGTGTTTTGGGAATCATAATGTGAATAATAAAAACAGGGCAATAATTGGAGTTTGGTGTGTGGATTTTATCACTTGAACCACACTTTTTAAAATGGGCTTCCTTCAATATCAGCCAGCCCCAGGAGAGGTAACAGTGTTTTAAAAGTCATTGTGTAATGGTCAAACTTCCATTTCCTTTATAATTTCTCACTGCTAGAGCTTTTCTACTTGGTTCCCTCAAACTCTTAAATGAAATCAAAAGTTGGTTTTTTATTCTAGTACTCCTGAACAGCTAAATTTTATTTACAGCGTTAATATAAAGGATTTTGGAATCAATTCTTGTGTTGAGAACCTTGAGGTCCACGTGTTGATGAAGAGCCCTGCTCGAGAGCTGAGTGTCACGCGGCCGTGGGACAGAGGATGTTGTTGAGGGAAACTCAGCAGATGTAGAATTTCTACAAAAAATACAGCTCAGACACCTCTGTGAGCTCCAGGCTTTCCTTGGTGCATCCCACACATCCCCCTCACTGCTCCTGTTTACTATAAAAAAGGCCAGATTTTCACCCCATACTTTCATTTATTTATATTTTACTCCATAATAATTTAGTGAATCTGAGATTTGAATCCTTGAGAGAAAGTCAAATTGCCTCTGTAACATTCTTGAGCAAAGTTTGAAAATGGCTCCAGCATTACTCTAAGATCCTCTGGAAAGTCAGTTTTAATTTCCTCTCTTGCAGGTAAAGGATGAACGACAGTTCTCTCGTATTAATTTCTGAGTAAATTTATTTCACCGAATTAAAAGGTTCTAACATTATTAGAACACAATACTGTCTAATAAAAAGGAAAAGATTGTTGGGGGTTTTAAGGACCTCAGCTTTAATCTCCTTGCAATAACCACCTCAAACATATGGCTAAGGTTTATTAAAACACTGAAGAAATGTTATATTAGAACAGCTGAACATAAAAGTATTGGTTAATTGGGCTACCAGCCTTATCCCTTTTATCTCAGGCTCAGGAGATATTTATAAAGACAACTCTGCATTTGATGCCTTTCTTCTTCTTTTTTTCCTTTTTTTTTTAAATGCAGGCTAATTATTAATCTTTTGGAGGAGAGGAGAAGACGGTTCAGATGCTCTCGCTCTGTTTGCTACTGAACCTGAATCTTGAAGGTACAAGACCTCAACAGATGAGATGAGAACAGTAAATACAAACACAGCAAATGCAAGCCCAGCATCCCACAGCCCCCCTGGCACCAGTGAACACGACACAACACAAATCTGGGCTCCCTAATTGGGGTGGATTTTCTCCTGCAGCCCGATTTCAGCCCCAGGTGGAAAGGCTGGAGGGCATCTCCAGTGCTTTGCCCAAGGCAGATTGTCCTGAATTAATTCCTGAGGGAACTGGAGAAGATTATCCAGGAAAACTTGGAAAACTTGGAGCCTGAGTTTGATGGAGAATCAGCCACAACCCACAGTCCAACATTTAATCACCTAAACTCTGAGCACTGACAATATTTCTGGAGTGATTTCAACTCCTCACCACTGCTAAACTGGAAAAATGCTCTTCTGCTACTTGTGTTCCACGTTCACAGGGAGGGATTAAAACTTCAATGATTTCTTCCCTGATGGTCCAAACTTTTCCATTTTAACGGCCACATATTTCTATTTATGGAGCTTCCACCAGCCAAATATGAAGTTAGAGTGCTCACAACCCACTCTTCCTGCAAGGCTTGGCATCAGTGTGCAGTAAAGACTAAAGGATTTACAGCCACAATAAATCAGAGGGTTTTTTTTTTTTCCTTTGAAATCATAAATAAAATGACTAAAAAAACAATAAGAATTTCGTGGAGTCCATCAGCAAAGAATTACATGGCTGGTAAAGGTCACTTAGAGTTGTTTTAAGCCCTGTCAGCCAGTTTGGCCCCATTTTGTGTGATCTGTTTGTTTTGTATCTATTTTTTAATCAGTCATGCAGTACTGAGTCAGATGTTTTATGGAAGGCTATTACAGAACATTACCATGGTTATCAACAAAATTTGTAATCTCATTCAGAAAAAAAAAAGCAATTTTGACAGGATCTTCTTTCCCTAAGCCCACATTGATTGGCATTAATTAGGTTTGTACCGTTAATCCTTTATTAATCAAATTCTCCAGCAGCCATTCCAGGCCCAGTATCAATCTGACAAACCTGTAATTACCAGGGTCATCTTTTAAACACTGGAACAACATTTGCTTTTCCCAGCCTCCTGGAACTGCCCCACTGCTCCCAAACTCATTTAGAAATTCACAATAGCAGCTGGAGGAGCTGGAGCGCAGCACGCTCTTATCAGGCGCTGTTAGATTTGGCAAACTTGGGGAGCACTGGGCTGGCTGGGCTTTGCTGTGAGCTCTCCTCGGTCACAGGCTCACAGCGCTGCTGCAGAGATGCAGTTTTGGATGATTAAACCAAGATTTTGCTAAACAGAAAGTGAAGAGGAAGAGGAAAGGAAACAGCAATAAGGCGGGAGAGAAAAGGACACGCGAGGCAGAGTCGAGCGCAAACCCCAGGTTTCTTCTCCTTGCCCAGGTGTCCTCATGGGCCATGTCAAGGTGAGGAACGCCACAGCCGTGACAAGGCCTGGGGACAATCCAGTCATCCCTGGGTCCCTCTCTGGGATTCCCAAACCTCCCTGAAGTGGCATCAAGGGTTTCAGCTCAGCTCTCACCCAGAGCTGCTTGAGCCTTGACCATCAGGGTCTGGAGCGAGTCAATCCACCCAAATCTTCACTGGACTTTCCTGAAGCTTTAAGAAATCTCTTGGAGTTGTTGGCATCATCAAAGTGCAGCTCTGGGTGGTTCTTCCATGGTAAAGAAGTGAGGTAGGACAGGGGCAATGTCACAGTGGTGACATTTTCCCTTTTCCTTGGCCAAAGATCTCCAAGATGTTGGGGATGCACTGGGGGTCAAGCCCTGTATTTGCAAAGACTCCTAAATATGGAGCTGTATAAAAATTCCATGATTTTCTGACTTTCTTCTCTTTCCTTGGAACCACAGAGCACCTCCAGGGATGGGACATCCACATGTTCTCACAGTTATTATCTCAGTGTATCTCATTTTCTCTCAGTTCCTAACTCAGCCTTAGGGTGGTCTGGAAATCCCCATTTTTTGGGATAATTTTGACCATCTCATTTTGTCTTCTCCTAAGCTGCACCATTCCAGAAAGCTGGAGAATTCACTATATTTTCATCCCTAGCACGTGGTCTAGATAATTCTGTCAGCCAAGATTTTTTTTTTTTTTCCCAAGAAATCCTTTTTGTTTTAATGGTAGAAACTTATCACGGAATAAGATTAATATTAATCTACAGAAAAGAACAAGATAAAGATAGATTTTGCCTATTAAATTTTAGAATGACAATCAGTTAAGTGTCTCCTAAGTAAGCTAAATTAAAATGAAACACCAAGAGAAGTATATATGACAGGCTATAGTGTATTAAATGGTTTCATTATCCTCTGATATAATGGATAACAAATGGATTTGGAAACTGATGCAATGTTTAGAAAAAAAAAGGATTCCTGTAGAATTGCAATAAAATTAGGCTGAATTTATGTCTCCACCATTAAATTTTCACTGCCACCTCACAATGTCAGCTGTGGGTTTTAATGTCTGTTTATGTGCCTCTTTCTGGCAGAATTTGGAATTAGTTATCAGTTATCATGGAAGGAAGGCTTAGGAATAAATCCATATTAAATTAGAAAAACTAGGTAAGATAAGGATGCAGCAATTGTAATACTAGCAGGGAAAATGTAAAGACAGAAATATGTTTATATTACTAATGAACTAATTAAATTAGGTATTAATGTAGCCAATATTCACAGAGATTGTGCTGCTTTTGTATATTCTAAATAAGTTTTCTTGCAGCACGGCCCTGTTATAAAGTTAAATATTTTTAGTATGTTATTTTATACCTGAAATATCAGCACAGTAAATGCTACTACTGAACCAATTTAAAATTCTCCATGAAATCTAAAGATGGATTTAAAATTTATTAACAGGAGCATAGGAGGACACAGTGGAGATTTTTTAAACAAAACTGAATTCAACCTAAAGTGTTATTAGTAATAACACTGCACTCAATCACCCCTCTTATCTACTCAGATGGCTTTGGGTTGTATCATTTAAGAAGACAAATCCTGCTGAGCTGAGCACTGCAGCTGAGGTTTCCAAAGGACCACGCTGGAATTTGTCCCTGCAGTGCCCAACTCCTCACCAGCTGCTCCTCCTGCATTTGAAAAAGGGAAGTGGTGCTGTCCTGTTTTTTGCTAAGCCTTCTGTTTTAGCCTTGGAGTCAGAGATTTTCACACAGTTTCATGTAAATAATGGCCAATGTTTACTTAACGGTATTTTCTGTTTTTCATTCCTTTTGTGATAAGAGAAAGTTTGATGAGCATCCTTTTTCTCCAGTGGGATTGAGGAGGAAGTGACATGTCCTCCAATCTCTTGTGGAGTTGAGAACCCTATAAAGTATCAGAAATGTAAATAAAGCTTCTTCTTTTCCCTCTTTCTGCTGAACCTAGCAGGTGTGAGAGTGTCCTTTATTGTGTCCTTACCGGCACAAAGTGGCTTTGGTTCAAGAGAGAAGCAAACCAGGCTGGGAGAGATGAGACAGAGCCTGGAGAGGAGAAGGCTCCAGGGAGAGCTCAGAGCCCCTGCCAGGGTCTGAAGGGGCTCCAGGAGAGCTGGAGAGGGACTGGGGACAAGGGATGGAGGGACAGGACCCAGGGAATGGCCTTAAGCTGGAGAAGGGTAGATTTGGATTAGAAATCAGGAAGGAATTGATCCCTGTGAGGGTGGGCAGGCCCTGGCACAGGGTGCCCAGAGCAGCTGTGGCTGCCCCTGGATCCCTGGCAGTGCCCAAGGCCAGGCTGGACACTGGGGCTTGGAGCAGCCTGGGACAGTGGGAGGTGTCCCTGCCCATGGCAGGGGGTGGGAATGGATGAGCTTAAAATCCCTTCCAGCCCAAACCATCCCATGATTCTAATAAACTGGAGATTCCATATTTTTAAAGGAAAACATCAGAACCTCCCTGCTCCCTCCTGCATTTTCATATAACACAAACAATTATAAGAACTGTTAAACCCAAATAAATACTTGAAATCCACAATGTGATTTTGCAGCAATTTCAGCTCCCTTCCAATAGGCTGTTAGGCAGAAGAGGGTTTTGTTGCTCTGGCTACTGTTCTAAGCACTGCCTGCTGAGTGGTTCCAAGGTCACAGCAAGGAAAATCAAATAGAAAAACTGGGATGGGAGAAAGGCATCAGGTGGGAATAATTTTGGTTTGCTCTGCAAAGAGCACAAGGAGCTGACAAAGCCCAATAGATAAATGTAGTTTTGGCATCATTTTCTGTTGTTTTCTCTATTGTTTTACTCTTTCCAACATGCCAACAGAAATAGCGTCAGAAATTCAGGAAACTCAGAGGTCACAACAAAAGTATCCAGCAAAAGAGATGGCGATCTGAACTATCTGGGGAAAGGCACTTGGAAGTGGAGCAGAGCTGGTGCCAGCGGCATGGAAGAGAGAAAAGAAGCAGCAGAAAGGAAAAAAAGAAAGCTTTAACATCTAAAACGCCTCAGACACCAGGAATAACCGAGGTGGGAGCACTGAGCAGGATCAGCAGCCTGGTCCCTGCCTGCCACAGCTCTCCTGCTGCTGCAGCCCACGAGATTCCTGCAGCCAGGGCTGGGAATGTCACCAGCCCCGTGTTGGAGCGGCTGCTGTCAGGGGCTGCTTGTTTGCTGTGAAAAATGGCCAGAGCTGTACCTCGAAGCTGAGTTTTCCAGCCTGCCTGGTAGAGCAGTTTAATCAATACCTCACTTTGATGTCTCTGTTACATTAGGACTAAAATGAAGTTTACGAGCAGCTCAACAGGTCTGAACTCCTGCCATCAGCCCCCAGACATCTCCTCCCTTGGTCTTCCCTGGCCAGCTGAGTGTTAATGAGCACCAGGATCAGGGAACCAGCACTAAAGCATTCCTAATCCACGGCAACACAGGAGGAACTGGAGGTTGCTCCCGTTGTTGGAAACTGTATGAAAAGCTCCAAATTAATGAGAGACTTCGAAATCCTCGATTCCTTTGCTTTTCCTCTTGTCTCTGCCATCTTCTGCAAGGGACAGCAAATCATGCTGGGGAGATAACACATTCCAGGCACACAAACACTCCATCATTCAGTTCTTTTCCCAAACTATGCTGATATTTCCTGGAAGAATTAAAGGACAGAATGATTGGCTGCATTGCTGGCCTACGACCAGCCCAAAGCTCTTTACCTGATGGATTAAATGCAAATCTGAGCAGCCTGGGCTGGGGGAAGGTGTCCCTGCCCATGCCAGGGGGTGGAAGGAGATGAGCTTGGACGTCCCTTCCACCACAACCCACTCCAGGATTCTGTGATTTTATGAAAACCTTGTTTAGTGTGCAGGCCAAGGGACTGATCCTAGGGCATTCCAGAGGTCAAGGAATGTGCTCCAAGCAGACACCCAGGGAAGCTGGGAATGGCTCCCTGCTTGGGAAGAGACTTAAACAATTGCAGAATGTTCCTCTTTCCTACTGAAAGCACGGCTGCAGGGGCTCTGGGCTCACTGCCTGTCTGTTGTGTGTGAGGACTGACCCACGGGTGGTTTAACTGGGTTGAACTGGGAGTGTTCAACCGAAGCCCCAGGAGATGTCTTCTCCTAGGTAAAAGGTGTAAATTTATCCACACAGCTGCTTTCTTCTGTCTTTCATGTCCATCTACAGAAATTCTCCTCTCTTTGCTCGAGCACGGGTTCTTTTGATAACTGTGTGGTCTCAGCTGAGCAGCCAAACACTCCTTTTGCTAAAAATTGCCTCTGGTGAGCAAAGGGGGCTGATTTCCTGCCCACCACAGCCCATGAGCAGGGACGAGAGCATCTCAGAGAGCATCTGCAGCATTGAGCCTTATCTGAGGAGTCGAAAGATTTCAACACAGCACCGAGAGTGATGCCACCTGTTATTTAGGAGAATGGTGCTGGGAAAAGACACAGAGTCTTACCAGAAATTAACAAAAGGCATTGTTGCACATTTCTTTCCTTATCTTTTTCCAAATAAGCTTTCGACATAATTCCTCCTTATTATGCTTCAAATTGTGCAGCTTTTTTAAAGACACTACTCCTAATCCCTGCTCTGTTTCCTAGCTGGTGTTTCTGATGGCAATCACAGGTATGATCCTCTCACGGGTGACTTGCATTTGACTTCAGCTGTGAGTTTAAGGGGTGGATTTTGCAGATTCACTGCTCTGAAGCAAATTTGATGGATGGCAAAGCAAATTTGATGGATGTCAATCACCTAGACAGGTACGAATCACCTAAACAGATCAGCAAACTTCCCCATAAAGACAACAATGTTGGGTACATTTCTAATATTCTTGTTCAGTATTTTAGAGACCAGAGTTCGAGGTCAGGACACTCAACCATGCAGGTTGCAAGGCCAAGGCTGGAACTGTCCTAAAAGACCCAAGGGGCCTTAAAAGTGAAAGAGCAGGGCTGAAAGATGTCACCTGGGGAGATGTCACCACTCGAATGCCATCAGGAGACCCTCCCGAGCTCACAGCCCTTTCTCACACAGTGCAGACTGAGATGGGAGATGCCTCTTTCCCCACATGGAAATTTCAGGGATTTCAGGTGCCTTAAACTCCTGTGAGGCATTTTCTGAGATCACAGAGTCTGGGAAACTGCGCTCTCCATTTTGTTATTCATTAAGTGCCTGCAGCTCTTTAGTATTCCACGGAATCCTCCTCCTTCTGAGAGCCAGGGAAAGACATGACAGAGCAAAGGGCAGCACAGACGGCATCAAGAAGCCAGAA
This sequence comes from Platysteira castanea, assembly GCA_013397175.1. NCBI lineage: Eukaryota > Metazoa > Chordata > Aves > Passeriformes > Platysteira > Platysteira castanea. The sequence goes on along the minus strand of VYXC01009630.1, from coordinate 204,255 downwards.
AAGTAGGGGAAGAAGGGATATATTGTTTCATCCTTTTCTTACAGCCACTTATTTCCCTGCTGCAAGGCAGCAGGAGGGCTGAGCTGCTTTACTTTGCATTTCACACTGGAACTACAGGAGTTTTTCTCCACTCCTCGCCCAAGGGGAATGGCCCAGTGCAGTTCTAGTCTGAGGGCTTTCAGCTGGGACCATTAAACCAACCTGGAAACAAAGGAGAAGAGGTGCTGTAATGTCCAACTCTCAATTATAACGTGTCATCTGCACTTCAGATCATTCCTCTGGGAAGGAAGGGGCTGTGGACAAACTTCTGCTCTTTGTGGATCATACTGAAGTGTCACAGAATACTTAAGAGGGCTTTCTCCTTTTCAATTGCTCCTGCTGGGTATTTTCCTACACCATAAAGCTGAGCTGTGGTGCCCCACACTTTTCCCACCTTTTGTCTGGAATTTGTTAGTAGCTGTGAGTGGGTTGCTGCCATCCCAGGGATCACCCACGTGCTCAGAGCCCTTTAAAATGCAGTGATACAAGTGAAGAAAGATTGCCTCAAGGGCCAGTTTGGGATTCAGGGAAAAAGACTGGACTCTCCTCAGCAGGTTCCATAAAGACCCTTGGGGAATGTCCCTTTCCCCTGGGTTTCAACCCCTGTCTGGAAAGGATGGGTCCCTTTTCTTCTCCCTGGGCTGTGATAGCTTTCAAACTCTGCAACTGATAACAAATTAATATATTAGCATGTAGCAGAGCATTATTCTACTTATCTTTCCACAAGCACCATAGTTCTCTTCCTGTTGAAAAAGCCTGTCTGTAAAATGAATTAATTGAGTATAAATGTGGCAGTAGCAGCCCTGAATCCAATGCTGCTGGGACTCATCCCCCTGAAACCCTTCGAGGGAACTCCCTCCTGCCTGGCCAGAGAGCAGAGAGCAGTCACAGCCGGGCACATCCTGCCCCATCAGCACTTCAGCCTCCGCCACCAAAGTGCTAAATCAGCTCCGTTTGCAGCCCAGGAATTTGCATGGGGAAATTCATGTTTGCGTGGAAGCTGCTCCAAAAAGGAAAGCAAGAGTGGCAGGGTGGGCCAGGGAGACAAGGCAGCAGCACTTAAAAAAGACTGCTTGTGATTAATATATTCCATTTCACTGCGAGGATTGCTATTCATGAATGTGTCTGGCAAACACGATGTGACAGGCCTAAGGAAGCATCCAGACAAGTTCACCTATTCTTAGCTCAGTGTACAGCAAACTTCTGTTTGGAGGCAAGGACTCATTTTCCAGATCACATCTGAACATTTTTAAGATAATTGAGACAGCTGTTGGTGAAAAAACTGCTGTGGCTTGAAAATCACTTGGATGTTCACATTGTCAGTAAACTGCTCTTCCTGGGCCCTTGTGAAGGAGAAAGGAGACACCACCTCGCTTCTTACCTCAGCAGGAGTTCAGGAGCACTGGGGAGGAGTTTTCTGGCATTGGCAAGTTAAGAGGCCACTTTTATGGTGAAGGAGCGAGGAGAGCGTCTGACATTTCAGTTCCTTTCTCACTACAGCAGTGAAGACAAGACCTCAAGTCTTTACTTGAGTCAAGTATCTTTTGCTCCTTCCCCATCATGTGATCACTGCCATAAACATCCATATTTATGAACCCTTCGAGTGAATCCAAGCTGTGAGCAACCTTTTTTTTTTTTTCACTCAGAAGTGTGGAGATGTCAAACCAGCCCCTTTCTCAGGACCAACACACAGAAAAAAGAAAGCAGAGCCAACCTGCAGCCACTCCACCCGTGTCTTCTCCAGGTCCTGGCAAATGAAGGTACTCCAGAGTGGCTCAGCCTTGAACACACAAAAAGGTTTCCTGAGCATCCTTTCGGTGTGGATGGAGCCTGCCCAGCAGCACTGCTGCAAGGTAGATGGTCCAGGGTTCTGTGCCTGAGCCCTGAGCAGGACATCTGAGTTAGGAGGAGAATCAGAGAATGGCAAGTCACAACTGCTGACTGAAAAAATTACCCAACATTTTTGACCAAGCTCTCCTATGACGTGCAGCTACAGCAAGCTGAGATCTAGAATTGGTCTTGGTGCAGAGGAGAAACTTTAAGTTTTCCAGTAGGACAACATTCATGTCTCATAAGGTTTTGTTTCCAAAACAAAATATCAAGCTTTGATCTATTTAGGGTGACAGCTCCTCCTCTTTGGCCAGCTGTCCATCAGTTAAATAAACTTTCCAATGACCTTGTGCTGCACCTTTGCCACACCCTTAGGATCAATACAAGGCAGAACAAACCACATTGATTTTCCTGTGCCTGTGACACACCAGGGATCTCTGCCACAAACTCCACAAGGCAAAGAGGAAATTCCCTTTGGGAATTACCTGTGAGATCCAGACCCCAAACTGCTCACGGTGAAACAGCATCGTGCAAAGTTAATGAACACTCAGCTTATGTTTCTGTATCCACAGTGATTGACAAAGGTCACAGGTGGCTCCTCGGCTGCCAAGGCCCAGTGCTGCCATCTGAACAGTTTTTAAATAATAAAATTACTATTGAGTAATTGACATTTTCCTTTGCTCTCAGAATATATACAAGATGGTTTCTGCACCTAAATCTGTCTTGAAATGTGTGCAGGGGTGTATTCCCTGCTTCCAAACTGGAAATCAGGTTACTGCCTTGAGTGCTAGCTGGAGTTCTGATGAATGTTTATTTGGCACCATGTTCATACTGTTGTGCACAAGTGCATAGAATTAAAATAATAATTTCTACTTGATTTCATGCTTCTCTGGCTTAATGGTCTCTGATGGTTTTTAGCAGATCCATTATACATACTTAAATATAGAAAAAAACCTACTGCATGGAAAAACAAAAAAGAAGTATAAACTGGTGACCAAATTTACTCCAAAAAAAGTTGGAATGAAAATTGCAAATATGATTTTTGCTAGGGTTTTCCATTGTGCCTTTTCTGGGTACTGTGACACCTCGGTATTTGCAATAATCAGTGGCCTACTCAAACCAATTTTCTTCTTGTCTCCACAAACCCCTGACAACTCCTGTTTTTCCTCTAAGTGCAGTTGAATGTAATTAGCAAATTGCTCAAGGCACGATTAAAATGTCACTTTGTGGATCTCTGCTATCTTCAGGTCCTTCCTGAAGCCACTCGCTGCCTGCCCAGCGTGACCCCAAGCCAGCCAGAGATCCCGTTACCACATCAAGGGGAATTATTTGCCCCTGCAGCTCGACACACCCAGTGCTTTCCACAGGGTGAGGACCCAGAGCGGCAGCGAGAGGCACCAAAAGGCTGCTGAAACCTCTGGGCACAACGGGGATTGGCAGTGCCACGGAAAAGCATCCCTTTGGGCAGTGCCACGGAAAAGCATCCCTTGGGCAGTGGCACGGGGTGCTGCCAGGCTGAGTGCCCAGGGCTCTGTGCAGGGCCTCGGGAGAGGTTTCCTGGGAAGGGAAGGTTTGGGAAGGTTGGGGAAGGGAAGGTTTGGGAAGGTATGGGAAGGTTTGGGAAGGTTTGGGAAGGTTTGGGAAGGTTTGGGAAGGTTTGGGAAGGTTTGGGAAGGGAAGGTTTGGGAAGGGAAGGTTTGGGAAGGGAAGGGAAGGTTTGGGAAGGTTTGGGAAGGTTTGGGAAGGGAAGGGAAGGGAAGGGAAGGGAAGGGAAGGGAAGGGAATATTAAGGTGTGAACACTCCCACCCCTGAGCTGCAGCAGCACCGTTTGCTGCTCTCCCCCAGCCCCTTCAGCCTCCAGACAAAGATTTGCTGTTCCGTTCAGCTCAGCTCTGGAGGAATGGGGTCAAAGCAGTTCCAGTTTCCCTCAGAGCAGCTGGGAGGTGCCAAAGGGAAGAACTGCCACGTGCCTGGCAATAATTGGGCTTTGGTGGGAAGGCTCAGGAGGTTGTTCTGGGAAGATCCAAGTGTTTGTGATCTCCCCACCAACCCTGGAGTCCTCAGCTGTTGTCACCTCCTAAAGAGATTNTGGGAAGGTTTGGGAAGGGAAGGGAAGGGAAGGGAAGGGAAGGGAAGGGAAGGGAATATTAAGGTGTGAACACTCCCACCCCTGAGCTGCAGCAGCACCGTTTGCTGCTCTCCCCCAGCCCCTTCAGCCTCCAGACAAAGATTTGCTGTTCCGTTCAGCTCAGCTCTGGAGGAATGGGGTCAAAGCAGTTCCAGTTTCCCTCAGAGCAGCTGGGAGGTGCCAAAGGGAAGAACTGCCACGTGCCTGGCAATAATTGGGCTTTGGTGGGAAGGCTCAGGAGGTTGTTCTGGGAAGATCCAAGTGTTTGTGATCTCCCCACCAACCCTGGAGTCCTCAGCTGTTGTCACCTCCTAAAGAGATTGGGTGGTTTGGTTTTGGTTTAAAAACGATTTATTAGCTTCTCTCCGTTCCCACAAACCCTGAGTTATTTTTATCTTATTCTGCCCCGGGGGGATAAATTGATATTGCTTAACTTTGCAAGGCCTGTTTATGCCTCATTTTCTTCCAGGATCTCACACCAGGAGAGCCGGTGCCCTCTGGTTACAGCTCTGTGGAAGCACAGCTCAGCTGCTCTCTGCTGTGTGAGCACACACATTCCCTGTGGAAGATATTCCCCACCCTCTGTCCTTTCCCAGCTTCCTCACCAGCATTGCTCCTCCTGTGCCCTTCCAAGTTTGGGCTGAATTCCAGCAAGGTTGGTGTGTATTCGCTGCTGGAAATAAATCATGGAAGGAAATTTAAGGTTTAGCCAAGCACCTGTTAGTGCAGCTTGGCATGTCCAGCATTTTTCATAATCCCACTTTTGCCCCCAGTAGAGAGAAGGGCAGAACATGAGAATTTATCTGGAATTTTCCACCACTGCTATGTTACAAGCAGGGTAATCTTACAATTCTATCTTCATAGTCTCAATACAAATCTTGCTTTAAATGATTAAATAAATTTTAGCAAGGACATAATGTTTTTCAGGATTTCTGTCTATGAGTGGTTTTCATGGAAGTGAAATAGATTTGGACCTATCCCTGAAAAAATGGAATTCTCTAGAGAGCTGTGAATTTTGCATATTTAATTACAGCAGCATTTTTGTTTGGTATTGTTCTGGCAAGTCTATATTTTATAAGGCCTCTGATGATTTATAATAATAAATGTTTTTTCAGCAACAGCTGGTCTCAGATCGTTATCTTATCAAACACTACTTATTTATCCCACCACATTTTTAACCCTTGTGTGCTTTGTTTTCTTTCTCTGGTCCCAGTATTTTATCTGGAAAGCAGTCAAGCTCCCTTTGGAAATAATTCACAGCACATTAAGGTCACACGTTTTTGGAGCAGATTTTGGGTAGCGCTTGAGCATTGAAGCTCCACCACCTGTAGAATTCATGACGTCCTCTCTCTATGGATGCTGGCTGCTCTCAGAGACAAGTGAGGGACACTCTGACCTTCCCACAGAGTTGTTACCCTCTGAAAAAAGAGATTTATGGCACTGGCAGCAGGCTGGAGGCTCCGGAGTGATGTCAGTGGGAGTCCTGCTCCTGGCACCGTCAGGGAAGAGGAAACATTAACAGACCCTTAATGTCATGTTCCTTTGAAGTTTCTGACAGGCTCCACATCCAACGCTCCCGTGGAGACGGCTCTGAGGTGAAACAGGGATAAAATAATCCCCGTGGCAGGAGCTCAGCTGAAAGCTGGTGGTGGAGAGCCACAAAATGGATGCTGGCTCTGCTCTGCTTTCCCTGCTCTGGCAGCAGCTGCTGGGTGGGATCCTGGGGTCCGCCCTGCCCTGGGTGGGGTGCAGTGGTGGCACAGAGCTGAGCCAACTCCAGCCTGCTGGCACTGGCACCATCCACACCTGCAGGAGGAAATGCTGGGAATAAATCCTGGGTTCACTCTTGTGCTCTGGGAGGTGTTGTCTGTGGTCCCTGGCTGGGGGGGACCTTGTGCCATTGATAACAAATCATGGAGTCACAGAATCACAGAATCACAGAATCACAGAATCACAGAATCACAGAATCACAGAATCACAGAACAGTTCAGGATGGAAGGGACCTTAAAGCCCATCCAGTGCCACCCCTGCCATGGCAGGGACACCTCCCACTGTCCCAGGCTGCTCCAAGCCCCGTCCAGCCTGGCCTTGGGCACTGCCAGGGATGAGGCAGCCACAGCTTCTCTGTGCCAGGGCCTCCCCACCCTCACAGGGAGGAATTCCTTCCCAATATCCCCTCCAACCCTGCCCTCTGCCAGTTTAAAGCACCTACCCCCACTTCATGCACTCCATACCCTCGTCAGAAGTCCCTCTGTAGCCCCTGTGGGTACTGAAGGGCTCCAATAAACTCTCCCTGGAGCCTCCTGCTCTCCAGGACAAACATCCTCAGCCCTCCCTGACAGGAGACGAGCTCTGAGTGTTCTCCTGACCGGAGCAGAGCCAGGAGGGAGAAAGGAGAAATGAAGCCATCGTTCAGCTGCCTGCCCAGGGTTAATCATGGGAATAGAGGAGATTTAAGTTCAAATCCATCCTCCTTATTTGAAGCAGAGAATTGAACTTGACACCTCTCCTCATCCCAAATCGGAGTGCATTAACCATGAGACCAGAGAGTCAATCCCTCAGTTTTCCTCTACCTTCATCTCGAGCACAATTGAAGCTGACATTATTTAAACGCAGAAGTAACTTCAAGGAAATACAGAGGAGATTGGGTGCACCCCAGGTGTCGGAGTGGCTGCAGAATTTTCTGCAGGAGCAGCAGGAAGGGCACCAAACCTGAGCTGAGATGAAACAGAAAATAGAAGAGGCATAAAGCTGAGATAACGTCACAAAACGTGGGTGTAACTCAACATCTACTGAATGTGAGCTGTGTTTTCACTGACATTACACAGCTTGAACCAAATGGATATTTAATGTGGACATTTTTTTAATCAATTCTTCACATTTTTAACTGGAAACAAAATGGTGACATGAATTAAAGATAATAGAGAGATTGGTACAACAACTATTAATCAAAAAGGAAAATAAATATTCCTGTTGAATAAATAACAGGCAAGGCATGACCTTCATCACAAGACTTTTGACCTGTAATTTGATAGATACATAATGCTTTTCAAAAATAGTTTAAAATAGGCTCATTTGAAGATCCACCTGTTTTGAGAAGGTGTAAGTTAACATGCCAAAAATTGCAGCCTTACATAACATTCAGTTCCCTGGGAGGCTCGTATTCAAACAAATCAGAAAATCATTGAACTTAATTTCTTCTGGTCAGAGGTCATCAAATTTATAGAGCGGGAGCACAATAATTCAAGAGGGAATGAATTCCAAAATGCAAATCTCAGATGGGAGGCAGAGGGCATTTTATTTTCCCCCTGCTGTTACAGGTTTGGGGTTTAAGCCTGACTTCACCCCTCCATCCTTCAGCACATCTGGGTGTTTTATCAAGAGAAATCCACACAAGTGGGCTCCCAGCTCTGGCTCCCACCTTCCTCACCCAGGTGCACCCACCCTGCTCGGAGCTGCACTGATTCACACCACGACCAGGGCAGACAGCAGCTCCTGCCAGCTGAAATCTCTGCACGTGGCTTTCCAAAGAGGGGCTTCCTGTGTTTGTGATCTCAGTTAGAGCGAGTTTGCTGACTCGTGGGCTGCCCCTCAGGTGGATGGAGCTCGGCAGTAAGTTCCTCTCAGCAGGAGCAAAGCCATTTGTGACAAATATTGAAGCGTGTTCAGGTATTTTCCGAGTGACTGCTCAGGCTCCTCTCTTTCCTCCCATGTCACTCAGCCACAGCCCTCACCCAGCAGCACAGCCAGGCTGAGGCAGCCCAGGCAGCAGGAACCTCAGCTGATGCCATCCTGTTGCCCTGGCTTTTCTTGCCAGGTCTTCTTTCCTTCTCTGACCTCCTCGGGCTCCGTTCTCCAGCTCCGGGTGCTTCCTGCTCCTGGATCCCCAGGAGCCATTCCCCAGATACACTGTGGGGGTTCCTCTAACAACAGATCAAGCCTGGGGAAGCCTCAGGTGTTGGTTTCATACCCCAAGCAGTCCCCAAATCCAGTTTCTGATGAGGCTGTTTTGATTCTCACCACCTTGATTGGGTGCATCACAGAGATAAAGTGCTTGGAGGAAGATCCGAGTGTGCACAGCACTGTTGGTTGAAGATCATTGTTGGAAGAGCCTTCCTGCTTCACTGAGTGCTTTACAAATACTCTGGGACAGTTTTCCCTTTAAGATTTTCAGAAGGTAAAAGTAGGGGAAAAGTCTAAAAAGGCAGGAGAATCCGAGTCTCCAAGTAGAGAGTCGTGTAGAGCTTTAAAATGCAACTCTGGGAATTGCTGTTCGTCTTTTTTCTATAAAACCCCCAAACTTACAGATTGATTCTTATCCTGGTTATTTTATTGTTCTTTTATAGAACAGCCAAAAGTACTCTGGGTTTTTTGCATTTTTTGGTGAGCACAGGAGCTCCATTCCCTTCTCACCAGCACTTCCTTTAAATGAAGGCAAAGTTTGAAGCTGATCAATGATATTTACAGTTATTGTTTGGTTTTTTTTTAATAGGGGTTGGAGCAGGGGGAAAAAAAGCAAGTGACAATCAGATAATAAAGATATGTTTATGTAGAGCTTAATTTTGCTGGGCCTGAGGAGCAATAAACAGAAGAATACACAGCAAGTATGGTGAGACATCTCTAGGCCTGCATCACACTGAGATGGTCCTTTGAGAAACCCCACGACCCAGAAGTGGTTTTTGTATGGCCTGAAGAAAGATTAAAAGGAGGAAAGGAGGAAAGAACTGAGATAAAATGAGGAGGGTTGGGTTTTTTTGTTATGGCTGAAGGGCAGCTGCAAGGGGAAGGTGTTCCAGGGGCCTTGGTAAGAGAAATGAGCAAAACATGGAGAGTTTGAAGAAATAGAGAGAAGAGGCAAAGGTGACTTGAAAATCAAGAATTCAAGTGACATGGGAACAAAAAGAAATGACTCAGTAGCAGGGGAGATTTGGAAAGGAAGGTTAAGATATTACTGTTCTGCTTGTGTTTATAATAATGAAATGATCTAAGAACAGCAGATCAAAAGCTTCAGTTTGAAGTGAATTAACATGTGCAATATCTTCCACTTTTCTATTTAAAAGTATTTTGCATTCTTCCTTTGAAGACGAACTGAGTTTGGAATTATTACAGGAAGGAGCACCTTCTGTAAGTCAGAAGAAACAAAGCAGAATTGTGGCGTATGAAATGCAGCAGATGTGTAAAGTTAGGATGTGTGAAGTTGGGAAGTGCAAACTTCTCTGTAACACAGAGAAATATTCCTGTTCCAGCATTCCCCCTGCCCGGGCAGCTCAGGTTTATGCATTGGATCTTGGGAAATGCATCTTCAGGAAATTCTGCTGTCCTGGAAGACTGACACGTGGAGGAGACAATGCCCTCAGCCATCCACACATTCAATTCTCTGTAACATCCTCTGATTCACACCTGCAGGTGAAAGAGCAGCAAACCAGAGCTGCCTTTTTAGGGATTATCCCCTGGAAAGTGTCGGTGCCTTATGTATTTACAGTCATATGCACAAAACCAGAGCTTGAGTCATCATCTCCTGATGTAACAGGGCCACAGTGAGTGACAAGGGACTTGGAACAGTGACTTGGATGGAAAAAGACTGGGAACAGAACTTCTCTGTTCCTGCAGCTCGCAGGGAGTTGATCTGAGTGAAATATTGCTGAAAGAAAGGGAGAGACTCCCCCAGACCTGGGAAAGAAACACTTAAAGCAACCTCAGGGTAATAATTCAATGCTCTGGGATGTCCTTGAAGAGGAACTTTCAGGTTGAACACCTGCATCACTCTGGCACATCCAAGTACCTTGGGGTTATGACTGCTCCACTTGGAAATTGCAGGGAAGCACCAGATCACCCACAGGTGAGACAAGGAAAAAAGACAGGGCAAGGTATCAGATAAAACCTCACCGAAAAGTCTCAGCTGAGGTAAGAAAGAAACATTTTTAAAGACCCAACCCGGTGTCCTGATCACTGTTTTTCACTTCATATCTGCTGCCCACCCACAGGTCCCTACACAGGCAACTTCCACTGGCAAATCACACAACCTGAAATCCTCCTTGTAGTGTCCAGGCTCTTCAGCCCAGCCAGGAATCAGGTCCAGGCACAGACAGGAGCTTTCTGCTGGTGGCTGAGTGCTCCTAAAGCCAGTGGAGTCTCAGGATATGCCACGGAGGGGATGCAGACCTCAGGGTATTGACATCTCCTGGCAACCACAAAAATCAAATAGGGGAAAATTGAGAATTTATAGTGCCCTGCAGACCAAATCCATCAGCAGGGAGGCTGAGCCTGGCTGTCATTGCTGCCCGGGCCACAGGAAGCAGGAGGGATCTGTCTGGAGCCCTCTTGCTGTTCCACATCTGAGAAATGAAGTGAAATAGAGCTCTGTGGTAGCTCTTGGAGAGGGAGAAGCATCAGTCACGCTGCTCGCTGAGAGCACTGCACTTCCAGAAGCCTTTTGGAGTAGTTACCAGTCCTTTGAGGGGCTGTGAATGCACTTGACTGGATTGAGCAGAGATATCAGCACACAGAATTACACCCTTAAATAAGGTATAACCTTCACAATCAGAGTGAACACAAATGTCAAAACATTTCAGAAAATAATTAATCTGAGCAGTTTGCTCGAGTTGCTAAGAGGAGAAGATGGATTTTGGTACAAATTGACTCACCTGGTTTTTTCCCTCCTGGCAAATCCTCGTTTTGCTTCTCTCTAACATTGTCTTTGCTTTTTCAAGAGCATATCAGATTTGATTTGAAAGTAGAGCAAACAATGTATTTTTTTAAAAGTCTTCATGTATATTTTATCCTAAAGCGATCTGTATCATTATTGATTGTTCCTGCAATAAGAAAGTTAATAGGATGAATTGCAAGTAGTTGCCATAGAAACCACCATTGGTCTCTTTCTCTTGGCGAGGAAGCACACAATTAATTTGTCTTTTAACCTACTTTATGGCTGCAAAGTCCATACAAATGCAGCAGCACAGGTCCAGATTCATTATGCACTTCTGTGTCATTGTCCTCTTAAATCACCTTCTCAGATACGCTTTTGAAAATGTTTATTGGAAAGAAAGTTTTCATTCCATCTATTTTCCTGCTCTCTAATTTGCCTGGTCAGGGAGTGGGGATTCATTCTTCTCCTGCCTTTCACCCCACACTTCACTCCCATGCCCTGCCCTCTCCCCTGCCAGCCAAACACTTGGGATCAGCCCATCCCTGTGGCAAAACCCACCAGCTCTGAAGCCAGCACACCTTTCCAGGCTGGGCTGGGGGTGGTTTACGCTTTCTCACTGAAAGGATTTTATTTTGATGCTTTTATCACATCCTTCTGGCTTTATTAATGGAGGTTTGGGCAGGTTTGCCTGAGCGAGGACTTTGGGATTTGGCGCACATTAAACCCACCCCATTTCTGGTCAATCAGAGGAAAATGTCTGTTATCTTGTGCAGGAGTTTTCTGGGGGCTGTTTCCCCAGTACAGGCATTAAACCACAGAAAAACAGTGGAGAAAAGTGCTTCTGACTTGGTTTGCACTCCCTTTACACCAGAGAAACTCAACATCCTTCATGTAACTTCAACTTCCCAGCTGTAAATCAGAACAGCAAATGCTTTGGTATTTCTCTTTATTTGAAAAAAACCAGGTTTTATAGGGAAACCTTGTTCTGCAGGTTTTCCTAGTTGCATGTGGATAGTTTGTGTTTCACTTTGGCTAATAAGGGAAACAGAGTAGCATGATTCAAAAGAGGTGCATCATCATCATCATCATCATCATCATCATCATCATCATCATCACAATAACAACAACAACAACAACAACAATAATAATAATAATAATAATAATCATCTTCAATGAGTGCACTTTTAATTTTTTTTAAATGCTAAAAATACCCAGAAATAAATCCATAAAACAATACTGAAAGTGCCCGTGTGTGTTAAGCAAAAGTCTGAGCAAGTATTTAACAAAAAGGAAGCCCTCTCCTTCCCTTCCACTGGACCTAGGGCTGTTGGTGACCACAGGCCCACAGCCAGAGTGATCTGGAGAAAACATGGGATGTGCAGTGACCTCTGCAGCTGGCTTTGCAAAGCAGAGCACTCCTGGGTGGGGAAGGACACACGGACTGGGAACCACAGGGTCCCGCAGATTTTCAAGGGGGAGTTTGCAGCCTCAGCCTCCTCGCCAAGAGGAGAAAACCCCACATTATTTCGGGAAGTGAAGGATGTCTGCAGGGGATGAGGAATGGAGGTGTGGTTATCCCAAAACACCTCACTCAGCCATCTGTGAAACACCACGAAGAGCTTTGGATTGGGAACCAAGGAGAAAACAGGGTTTCCCTATGAGCAGTCCTGCCCTGTGTCCTTCTGGAGCCTGAGGGAATTATTCCCGACTAAAACCCCTCCATAAGCTCGGGCAGGAGCTGACAAGGCCACACTGCAGCTTTACTCCATAAAATGGGAGCTCAGCCCCAGGCAGATCTGCCACGGAGCTTTTTGGGAGCTCCTCACCACATCTGCACCCTAAGGGACAGGAATGGTGGGGGAAGAGGAGGACAGAGACCCCCCAGCCTCTGAGAGAGGGGCTGAAAAAGGCCCAGGGAGAGGAAAGAAGTGGATAACCAATAACACAGAGGGCAGGGAGTGGGATCCTCACAGGCACAGCTGCAAGAGCAGAATTTTAAGCAAATTCCTGTCAGAGAAGAGAGTGGAGGTGAATCCTTGTATGCAGGTCACTCATTTTTACCACCTCCTACAACTTCAGCTCTCAATTTAAACCTTTATTAGATCCTGCCTGGACATCAGAACTTGCTGAAATGTTGCACAAAAGGTGGAGTCTTTTTATTTTTTTATAGTTTGTTTTTGGATCAGCTGATAGAATTGTTTGTTATAAGCATGAAAAGTGAGATCATGTTTTTGTTCTCATGAAAGTGCCGTAGCCAGAGCAGGGAACAAATGAGAAGAATGTCTTTTTAGAAAAGCAACCCAAAAGAAAACAACTTGAAACAAACAACCGAGGATTTAAAAACAAATGAAGTGGAGTTCACAAATTAAAAAGAAGTTTGAAGATTAGTACATGAAGGATCAGTTAAGGTAATTCAAATAGTAATACAAAAACGAGATTTTATTAAAAAAGGGTGTGGGTTTTAATTTTTTTCTCTCCTTTCTTATGAGCCTGGAGTGAACTTTTGTTTTGCTTTTTAAGAGAAAGCAGTGGCTGATCTATTCATGTTTGTTGACAAAAGCACTTCAACAGCTCAAGGAAGAAGAAAGGTTTGATGGAAAAGAGTTGTCAGTCACTCCCCACAGTAACAGTGGTACCTGTGAGGGGGAAAGACAATAGAAAAACACTTTTCATCAGGACTTACCTCCTGAGAGGCAATAAAACAACCACCCCAGACTCGATTCTCCATAGAAACTGGTTTTCAAGCTAATGATTCTCCTCATTTCAGTCCTTAAACGTCAGCCTGTGTACAGGTGGAAGAGATAAGAACCACAGCCAGGACAGGCTGTCCCAGACCTGCAAAGCCCTTGTCCCCCGTTTTCGTGTGTCTCAGCTAAGCCTGGCTTAGTGAATCTGTGTCAGTTGTGCCTTTGATCTCGGGTTTAACTCAGTATTTCTCATCAGCAGGATTAGATCTCCGTGGCTGCTCCCATCACCTTGTAAACACAGGCATCCAGCAAGGACAAAGTGAATTAGGAGAGAAGATTCTCAGCCTTTTATGGCTTTGTGTTGTCAATGCCCTGGTAGCCTGCAGGCCTCGTTCAGCTCTGTTTTCACCCACCCAAAGAATGCAGACACCTTGCCACAAGACAGCAGTTTTATTTCCTTTCCTGTGCCTAATTATTTTTCAGAGGACAGAGAAAACAGCAGTTTTTTCCCCCTCAGGACTCTGATGCACCTGGAGAGAGCACAGCCTGTGTGTTTGAGAAGAGGGAGCCTGAACTCTGTGAGGAATGCACGAGATGGCACCCAAAACCAGTACCAGCTTCTTCAGAGCTTCAAAATCATCCCATCTCATCCCATCCCATCCCATCCCATCCCAT
>VYXC01009630.1:178940-190086 GCA_013397175.1 Platysteira castanea | reverse complement strand
TTAAGTAAACATTGGCTGTTATTTACATAAACTCTGTGAGAAAAATTATCTGACTCCATATTACAACAGAAGGCTTAGCAAAAGCAGGACGACAAGAGCTCAGCTGTAGCAGCCTGGTAACTCCAACACCTCCAAAATGGGGACATCCCAAAGTTAAAGGCAAACCCTGACACCTCTCTAAGCTGTGCTGAGCGCTGGGGTAGATCTCCCTCCACACCCCAGTGTGCCGGTGAAAGCACAATAAAGGACTCTCTCACACCTGCTAGGTTCCGCAGAAAGGAGGGAAAAGAGAAACTTTATTTACATTTATTATGCTTTATAAAATTCCCAGCTTTACAAGGGATTGCAGGACATGTCACTTCCTCCTCAATCCCACTGGAGAAAAAAGATGCTCATCAAACTTCTTCTTATCACAAAAAGAATGAAAAACAGAAAATACCGTTAAGTAAACATTGGCCATTATTTACATGAAACTGTGTGAAAATTCTCTGACTCCAAGGTTAAAACAGAAGGCTTTAGCAAAAAACAGGACAACACCCCATCCTTTATTCCTGCATCCTTTCCCTCCACCCCCAAATTCTTCACCTGATTGAGACAGCAAATCTTACTTTCTGCTGCTAAGAGCCATTCCCAGTTTCTGGATGTCTTTAACATCCCCCCAGTTCCTCCAGCCTACAGGAACACGGATTTCCACAAGAGAAATCAGGGCTTTGTATTGTCACCATTATTTCTGCGTTTAGGCCATAAATGCTGCAATCAAATATGTAGATTATCACTGCATCCTCACTCCATGGCTGCATTTTAGCTGCTCCAGATCTTTCAGTGATGAACTTTTTGTGCGTTATCAAAGAAGGTTCCAAATTAGAAAAAAAGCAAAAAAAAAAAAATCCTTGCTCCAGCGTTTTTTTAATTATGAGGATATTTATTCAGGTTTCCCCTCATGTTTCTGTTGTGTACCCCAGGCAGGTTATTTTATGAATACCAAGGGACTGGTTCTACTTTTTGCTTGCCCCAGTGGGTTGTGATGTCAGTGGAGTTATTTTGAATAACCCTATTATAAAATAGGTCAGGATCAGGGACTTTTAGTGGATGAAGAGTGTGGTTCTTACCCCTTATTAAAATTTCCCATTGAGCTTTATAAACTTTCTCAATGCATCAGCAGAACTTGTGATGAAAGCTCTGAAAACCAAAGCTGTAGTCATTATTACTGTTTATATATTCAATGTTTTGGTGTTATCCATTGCCCTGGAAGTCTCATTTCGTGGTCTGCTCTGGAGGGTTGTGGGCAGTTGTACGGTTTGGTTGCTTTGCTGAACTCTGCCAACATCTCCTCCATTGGAATTCTCCATCATTAACTTAATTATAATGAATAAATCATGTGTTTTACCACAGGGCTGGCTGAGCATAGACCTGGCTGTGCTAGGCACTTGAAAACTGTGAAAAAGAGACCTGAAACACAGCAAGAAGCCAAGAAAAGTTGAGAGAAACGTCTCAGGATGAATTAGATGGACAACATCAGGGCTGGGACAGGGAGAGACACACAGAAGGAGCAATGAGATCCTGCAGGAAGCCCATTATTCCTGTTTTGTTTTGATTTCTGTGGGTGGCAGGACCCGGCTCCAGCAGGATTTAACCACCCACAAAGCTAAACCAAAAAAGAAGGGAGGGTTGCCGCAACACTCAGCCAGTTTAGGTGATAAAATATTCCATCTAAAAGCTGCAGAGGATTTTGGATGGGTCCAATCTGACGGGTAACTCGTGCCCCGAGGGCAGCAGCACTGTCTGAAATTGTTTCCTGCTCCGCTGCCCCCCCAGCTACTCTGGCACCCTTCACCATTTCCCTTTGCACCCTCATGATCCAATTCCCCAGCTCCTTTTCCCATCCTTCTAAAGGTGTCCCAGACTGCAGGATGTTGGTGGGCAGTAAGCATTCAATTTTAGACCCCGAGAGCCCTTCCCATCCAAATTCCACACCTGGGGCTGGAGCTGTGGGCACAGGAGCCCCCATTTGGCAGCTTTGGGGCCCCAGAACAGGCAGGGAAAGGTTTTGACCAGGAGAGAGGGGAGGCAGCAGCGCGTGCTGGAGCTCTCTGTGCTCCAGACACGGGAGATCCAGGGAATCATGGAATGGTTTGGGCTGGGAGGGACCTCGGGGGAGGCACAAGTGACACAGAGCCTTCTCTCACCCCACAGGCTGTGGAGGAGCTGTGGGTCTGGCCCAGGGTGTCTCATTAGGAGAAGAAACATCTCACTTGCTCATCTCCATGGCAAATTTCTTAAACAATTTCTTAAACAAAGCCTCATAATGAACCCCAGGAGATTGTCCCTTTTCCCAGCTTCTCCTGGAGGACACTGGGAGCTGCTTGATTGCCAGATCAAGCCTGGATTTCTGAAATTACGAGCAGAGCATGTGCAGGAGCACAGCAAATAGAGCTTTTTTAAGACCTTGTATTTCTTGCAGCAGGGATGACGAAGCTGTGTGTTCCCATCAAGGAAGAGCTGGAATGCTGGAAGTCTCACTGGAAATGTGGTGCTGCTGCCTGTGCTGACACACGTATTTGGAATCATTATTTGGCTAATGACATTAATGAATTTGTCCAGCCCACTGCAGCAGTTCAGTTCCATCATCATTCTGTTCTTTGGGAAAATGTTAAAAGCATAATCTGAGGGGAAAAAAAAAAAAATCAAACTGATTTCCCAGCCAGAGAAAACTATTGCATCTAAATTGTACATTAACTGGGCTGTGTTCCACACAAAGGAACATGAACTTCTGCTGCACCATTTTTTTTCATATTCAAGATAATTATGTATTTGTCCTTGCCTTACCTTGTTCCTTTTTTGCAGCTCTAGTTACTTTTTTCTAATAAGAACTCATTTAAATGCTCAGATTAATAAAAGGACTGGTCAATGTGATAGGTTATTGGAACAAAATCATGTGCTAAATCCCCCTCCGCTGTTAACTGATTCCACTCCAAACCATGTGCAGCAGCTGAGGGTTCAGCCCCACGGCCTTTCTGAATGACCAAAATCCATCTATATCTCACTGGTGTGTCCTTTCTGGATGGTTTTTAATGTCGATCATTGAGTGGGAAGAGGGAGCAGGGGTGTGGGGAGCCCCGAGGGCACTCAGAACCCTTGATGGACCTGACCAGCCCCATCGGGGTCTCCCACTGGGGTCTCTATTTAAGCTCAGCCCTGGGCTTCTAATCTAGTTTGAACTCTGCTGAGGGAGAGGTGGGCCCTGCCTGGGCCATGGCCCTGATCCAGCTGGGTTGGCTCCTCTAACTGCACCCTGGGCCTGCTGTGCCACCACAGGTTTGGTGCTCTCAGCTCTCGGCTGCCCCCGGCCCTGCCCTGCTCCCTGTGCCCAGGTACCGTGGGCTGGCTCTGGTGGGAAAGCTCCACCCTGGGCTGGGGTCCCCGGCAGGAGTTCCCCCCACCAGCTTGTTGGGAAGAACCCTGTTCCTCCTTGGGGCGTGCTGCTGAGGGAATTTTCCAGCCTAAATGCTTCTGTGTTGTGGAGGAGCCCTGCATTGATGGGCTCTGAATTATTTTTTAATTTTTTTTTTCTACTTATATCCTAAATGATGCATAGGAAACCATGTGAGTGTCAGGACTTCTTGCTCCTGCTTTTTCTCTAGAACTCCCTGGGTTTTAGAGACATTGAAATACCTGGGGGTTGTTCAGGTGGTGACTTTACACCACTCCCATCCCTAAAAGGCTTTTCCCTTGTCAGACAGCACTTGACAGCAGCTTTCCTTGGCATCCCCTCTCTCTCCCTGGGACTGCCCCAGGTGGCATCTCCTGTGCTCCTCTTCCCACATCCCCTGTGGGCGTGTGGCCCCGTTCCAGGGGTGCTGTGTGTCAGCAATCAGCAGGGCTCTTGTATCTCCAACAAAGGAGCCATGGTGAACACAGCTGTGCACAAAAGACTCTGTGAAAGAGCAGATTATCAAGTACAAAACCCATAATAATCCTGCTCAAATTCTACAAGGTAAATTTGCTCACGTCTCCGAAGGACAATAGGATTGTCATGGCATTTGGGGAAAATAAAAGCAACTCTAATATTGCATGAACTTCCTGCCTTTTTTCCCTTCTGCTGGTTTGTCTCGAGACTGCTGCAACAAATCCTGTGTCTGAGCGAATCATCCAACGTGATTAGACCTTGGATTCCTGCTTGTAGATGAGCCTGGAGGAGAATGTCCAAGATCTTTGAAGCTGAAAATTGAAAAATGAATAGCAGAGGGAAGCCAGATCTCAGAGCTCATGTACAGCACTGCAGAATGCTTCACAAAACTCCTCTGTAATTGCACTTAGCAGATCAGCTGCTCCGAGGGCAATGCCTCGCCTTCCTCTCCTGTTACCTTGTCGCTGGTGAAGCAGGGAGGAAAAATCAAGTCATAAGCATGTTTTAACCTCTAAATTTCACTCTACCTGTAAAA
This sequence comes from Platysteira castanea, assembly GCA_013397175.1. NCBI lineage: Eukaryota > Metazoa > Chordata > Aves > Passeriformes > Platysteira > Platysteira castanea. Next base: position 185,644 of record VYXC01009630.1, on the reverse strand, counting down.
CAAGAGGTTGCATTAACCTTTGCAAGAGGGAGTAATAGCTGATAATTTATACGTGCAATTTGAGGAAAGCACAGTTCCGTGGGGTGATTACTGCAATAAATAACTGAAGTAGAACACCCTTGTCCTAACATAAACCCAACTCCATTTTTCCCAATCCTCTGCCTGAGGAGTGGAGCTGGGAGGGTGTGAGGGGAGGGAAGGAAGCTGGATGGGAAGCAGATGCCACCTTTCCCATGGAAGCCAAAGAGATGGGGAGACGAGGATTTAAGGCCCAATAGATGAGATCCCAGTTTTTTCTGCAGCAACATCAGTGTGTTCCCATTGTGTTAGGACAAGCAAAAATAGAGAGGCAGTAGCAGAGGCAATATATGCTATTGTACAGGTAAATTGTTCAGGGCAAGAACTGTCCTTTAGTTTTATGGGAACATTACCTGGCACAACCTTGTTCAGCCCGACGAGTGGAATTTCACTGAGCTGTGAGCCAAAGTGATGGCAATACTATTACGCAGGTAATAATAAGTCTGTGACCTTTGATAAATATTTTTGGCTTAGCTTCATTTTAATTTAAGAATGTCTCTGTGTAGCAGAAACATCCATCAAGCTAAAGCCTCCTTTCCAAACCAGCTGAAGTGTTGGTTCCCTCTGCCAGCCCCTCAGTGTGCTTTGCTGCAGGAGCAGTGTTTGCTTTATCTCTTTACTGTGGCTCTTGTAATCTGTATTTTTTTCCCCACCCCTGTCTGTTGCTAAGCTTAATAAATAAAATACAGGACAGCCCAGCAGGGAAACACATCCCAGGAGAGAATTTGCTGGGCATGCAGGGTTGAGAGGTTGTTGTAAAGAACGGTGGAGTGGAGCCCCTGGCAGAGGATGTCTCTTTACACCCTTTTGTCAATTCCCCACCATGCAGCACCTGGCTGTGCCCATTCCAAGGTTTTTCCAGCTTTTCCCTCGCTGGCTAAGGGCACTCAGGGAGTTTTTGGCTGGAGTTTTTGGTGGGAGTGATGTCTTGAGTGGCTGCCTNCAGCCCGAGTGTCCTTGAACAGCTCAGAGAGGCTTTGTTGTGTCTGTCTGGCCTAAGAGAGCAGCTCACGAGCTACAAGGAACTGCAGAGTCACACACTGGGCAGTACAGGATTGGAAAAAGAGAAAAGTTAAAACCTACGGCCTCAGGAAGAGATGGGCTCTGGTGAGAACCCACGAAAACCTCCAAGGCCACCAACAGCTGGGGTGCCCAAAGGCAGCAGTGGGACCTGCTCTGCACCAGCTCTGCCCCCCAGGCCCCTGTCTCTCTTCCCAAGGATTCCCAAGGGTGGCCCTGACTGGGCCTTGCTGCTCCGAGCAGGAATTACAGCACTCTGCTCATCCAGAGCCGCCTGGCCCAGCAAACGCCCAAGCCAGTCCTCTCTTTGGTTCTGCTGCCAGCAGAGCATCCAGGAAACTCCCAAACCCCCAGCTCAATCTCCAAACCCTGGCTTTGCACTCCCAGCCCTCCATTTGTGACTTTACCCTGCTCCACTTGCCCAGCCAGGCTGCCCTCACCCTGCCAGGCCTCGTTATTCCTGGGGCTATGATGGGAGAGCTGAGGTGGCTGCGATTACTGTGATTTTTAATGGGTTTTTTTAATGTCTAAAACCTAGCAATAACTATCTAGCAGACTCATTCCACTGGCCTAGTGCCTGTGGCCATAATGAGCATCTCTAGCAGGGAATTGCTGCACACTGCAGATGAGGTAGCCTGTAGTTTAGTCCTCATCAAGCTCCTGGGTGTATAATCAAAGAGAAGTTGACAGAGAAATTAGAGTTGAATGCAGAAATGATTTATTGGTTTTCTTCCCACAGTGAGGAGTTTGTTTTTTTTTTTTTAACTTAAAATATTTCCTTTGGTGAAAATCCCAATGTGTCATTCATTTTTGAGTTTCTAACACCTTTTCAAACTCTGCACTAGGAGTTCTGGAAATATCCTAAATTAAGAAAATCAGAGTCAAACTCCTGTGGGTTTTTTTGTCAAGTGACTATTACTCAGACGTGACCTACCTGTCAAATACTTCATGATTTTCTTCCCTAAAACTGTATTTCTCAGTGCATGAGCTCTCCAGCAAAAAACCCGCCCACCCCAACTACCCACAGCCCTCTCCATCCCTGTGACAGTAACACTGAACTCAGACGTGTCAGAAAGAAGAGACCACTCAGCCCTCAGGGTGGAGATTCCACCTTTGCCAGCCAAATAACCAGCCTGGTCCACCCAAGGATTTTTTGGGCTGCGTGTTGGATTTGAATGGAGACCAGCACAGAAACTGGGTGGGTGACCCAGTGTAGGTCTGGATGGTGAAACTCAGGGGTGAAATGAGCCGTGAAGGTGCTGTTTGAGGGGCTGGTTAAGCTCCCACAGTGTTCTTGTGGTCATGGCCCACGAGAGAGATTTAAATCTGCAATAGAATTGGCTCTTCAGGCCACAAAGGTAACCCATGTTCTCTTGTCCTGTCCAGTGTCCCCGATGGAGTGCATGAGCCACGGTGCCTGTTAGGAGGGAAAAATAGCTTGTGCCAGGTGATTTCAGTGGAGCTGACAGTCATGTATGGGGGAAAAAGGCACCAGACCCTCTGAGATGTTCCTCCCTCTCTGTGCCTACTCCCACAAGAGGCTGGGAGCTGCTCTCTGCTGTGCTCGTGGTTCTGCACCTCTCCTTTAGCAGCAATCCCAAAGCTCCTCTGCTCATTCCTCATTTCCTGGAGCACCCCCCTCGTTGTTCCTCCCGTTTGCTGCAGGGGTGGATCAGGCCACAGAGCAGGAGTCAGGGGTTTTAGGTGGTGAATGATGGTGTGTGGGAATATGAACAACTTCACGGGCTAATTCCAGATCCAGAAATGAGCTCTGGAGCAAGAAGCAGCCAAAGCAGCTGTGGGAGGGTGGGGCAGGCCCATGGTCAATGAACATTTCTGAGGAACAGGTTAATTCCTCTGAATTCTGAGAGATGTTGCACCCATCTGGGAACTTTCAGAGGCCGTAGAGCACAGCTGGGAGGCCAAACATCAGCCTGGGTGCTTGGAAGGTTTTCCTCTCAATGCTTTTAACTTCCAGCAGCCCAGAAGTGAAGAGCAAAGTTCTTTGTTGTTGTTGTTGTTATTGCTGCTTGACTTCAAACAGCAGCTAGGAAATAATCAGCTGTAAATTAGATCAGTACACATGCCTTGGTGCTGGTCTGCTGTGGGAATGTTGTGTTAGGAACAGCTACAATCCAAGGTCTTGATTAGGGCTGAAGAAACAAAAATAAATTGCCTGGCTGTGTCTCTGAATATAGCAATGGACCAGTTTGCTACCTAGAAATATAATAAAATTTCTTTGTATTTCCATGATCCTGCCATTGAGGTAAATCTTCTTCCCCTCAAGTCCTGGTAATGAAGCCACCAAGCCATGAGGATTCACCAGCTGTGTGAGTGGCAGGGTTGCAGAAGCCCTGCTGAGCTGACCACTGGAGACCTGCCCTGCTGTGTCCCTGCTCGACCTCCTGCAGGTGCCCGCCCAGCTGATGGGAAACACAGTGAAACTGGACAAATACATCAGAAATCCGGATTAATGACGAGGATTTGAGTTAGAGGAGCCCTCTGTTACATGTGGAAATGTGGATTTTTCTTTCAGGAAGCCTTTTCCTGCTGGCTGATTCCCTGTGTTAGGATGTTTGGCCACGCTGTTCCCAAGGCCCTGTCAGGCCGTGCTGTCACCCATTTCACCTCCTCTGCAGGCACACCTTGAGATGATAAAACACTTCAGCAAAGCCAGTAGGACATGCATTAAAAACTATCCTGATTCCATCATTTATGATATAAATTCCTGTATTTTTCCGAGGTTTTGTACTGTATATGCAGAATTCCTGATTATTGAATTTTCCAATACGAAAGGCATGGTCAGCACCCTAATTATCAGAGAATTCCTGAATGGGTTGGGATGGAAGGGGCATTAAAGGTCATCCAGTTCCAACCAGGGACACCTTCCACTATCCCAGGGTGCTCCAAGCCCTGTCCAAGCTTCCCTTGGACCCTTCCAGGGATCCAGGGGCAGCTACAGCTTCTCCGTGCCAGGGCCTCCCCACCCTCACAGGGGAAAATTTTACTTTCTAGCAGGGATTTCATGAAACCATCAGCTCCATTTGTTTCTCCATAGTTTCTTATTAAAATAGAAAATAATCAAGAAATCAAATATCTCCTGGAAAGTTATTTTTAAGCATTTGTTTCTTGCTCTCGCTGGAGAGGTAAAACAGCCTTGTTTCCAATTATGGAATAATTTGTGTAATATAACAGGATTTCTGGATTTATTGTCTGGTGTTTTGTTCAGCTCCTGACAAAAACGTTTTGTTGTGAGGAGAAATAAATGCACGGTGATATGGGCTTGATGGGGATTGGTTTTGGGGAATATTTGCCTGCTGAATTCACATTTTGTGCACTGCTGAAGAATTGCTCTTGAAGGATTTAAGACTGAGGTATTAGAATTGGTGAGAAATGAGAGTGAGGGGGTGCTGGGGCACCTGGGAATTCAGCAGTGGGGTTTGCACTGTTGAGGAGAAAAGATTGGCTGGTTTTTATTAAAAAGCCTTGTCCAGGTGGCAAGGCTGCGCGTGCTCAAATGCTGAATATTTCCTTCTCTTGGCCTGGCACAAAACTGACTTTCACAACCGATTTTTTTGCTTTTGCTCAATCCCATAAATACTGCATGCTTCTGAAATGGGAGTGGTTCCACAAAGCTAAAATTAGTTTTGATACTGTCGTACTTCTGGAGGGAAATCTGAGTGCTGTTCAGTGGCAGTGACATTGGGTTGTACTGGAGTGAGTGGCTGGGTGATGGTTTAAATGCCCCTCTGGAACATGAATGCAGACATTTTGATTAATGTCTTTGTCATGGGCAAAGATTATTTTGTTAATGATTTGCAGTTTCCTTTGCCTGGCTCCAGGAAATTGCCAAATCCCTGGGTGCAAGGGAGGAACCAAACAGCTTGAAGCCTTTGGGTTATTCATGTGTTTTCAGCACGTGCCCAAAGCCCCTCTGCGTCAGGCTTGAGGCTCACAGGAGAATAAAGCTCATGAAATACCAGAAATAAAAATATCTCGTACTCATGGTTTGATTTACAGGGCTCAAAAGGCCAAGGTTTCTTGGGAAGGCAAATGCCATAACTACAAACCTCCCCCTTCTTCCTTCTTCACACACTGAGCATGGGGTCACGGTCTGGAATATCCTTTTGGCCATGTGGGACCAGCTGGCCTGGCTGTGTCCCCTCCCAGCTCCCCGTTCTGTCCCCTGGCCTCCGTGGCAGCACAAAAACCAGAGCAGGCCTTTGGCTCTGAGCTAGCCCTGGTCAGCAACAGCAGAACTGTTATAAACGTAATAGAACAGGGATAGTTACGCAGTTTGGGAGGGCGGCACTTTTAAAATGTTAAAGGATAATTTTGGAAAGCATTAGGGCTGAGTTTGAGAGTTGAATTAGTTGGTAACAGATGTTAATTGAGATACAGGATGAGATCCTCTGCAATGTACGGGTGTAACACCTCCTGGGAATTCAGTAGATGGCGACAGCAGAGGAGGAAGGTAAGGAAGGAACTTTCTGGAAAGATCCAGCAAGTACGGTGACATCATCCTGAGTGTTGGTTGGCTGACTGAAGGAGCCTGTAAGACAGACTTTTGGGAGAATGATTGGTCAGGAATGAACGTTTGAAGTGAACCAATCCAGAGACCCTCTGAAGAGCCAGTAGGAAGGAGGATTGAAAAACGCCCAATCCTGATCAATCAAGGACTATAAGAACTCTCCCAGTGCTTGGCACTGGGTCCTCCCCTCCTGATCTGTTGTCCAGTGTCTTACAAGCACTTATAGTTGCTTATCACATGTCCTGGAGCAGAGAGAGAGATGCAGCAGGCAGGGAGATGCAGCAGGATTCTCATTTATTTAATTATTTTCAGCTCTTTTATAGGATAATTTTCTCATGGTTTAATTGGTTAATTCCTTAACCACCCCAGATGGGTGATTGGTCAACTGTATTCAAAATATTTCTCTACTAGTAATAGAAACAATTAGCAGGTGTCCATAGTTTACAAAAACTGTTCAGGTAACTTCTGTGAGAGAGAGGAATCTCCCACGGGATAGAAAGGAAGCAAGAAAAGTTCTTGCAAGCAGCAACTTCCGTATCCACAAGCACTGACCACATGGCTCAGTGCCATTTTTAGTTTCAAAGCTCATTTTGAACAAAACGTTTGATGTTTACATGGGAAGTTTGCTGTAAGCAAATCCATTTCTCCAGCCCTGTTGTGTACAGCCTGGCCCCTTCTGTTTGGATGCACATTTTGTTTTTCTTCTCCTCCCTCTTCATTCTCAGCTTTCAGGAAGACAGAAATGGAAGGAGCCATTCAAGGTTTAAACAACTTGAGCAGTTACTTTTAAATTATTTTAACATGTTCAAAAGCCTTGCCAGATTTACCCTTTGGAAGGTAATAAAATAATTTTGAATAGAATGTGACCAGATAAAATGAATAAGATTTTATTATTCATGAATACTTTAACCTGAATGCTTTAATGCCTATATCTCTCTATTATATTAAATTATGGGGAACCATAAAACTGTCACACTGGGGTTTGTAGATTGATTTTCCCTATGGATTTCCCCTTATGCTTTCCTGTAGCTGTCCCTGCTGCTGCTAATGGAAATATTCCTTGGATACCTTTTCC
>VYXC01009630.1:125020-178821 GCA_013397175.1 Platysteira castanea | reverse complement strand
CCCACACATGCACGTTTGTATTTGCCTCCTTCTTTGGTCTTTCTCTTTTTTTTTTTTTCCCCCATGTGTTCTCTGGGCATTTTTTCCCCCAGACATCCCACTTGAGGGTTTAGTTTGGGAGTGATGTTGGGATATTTAGGTGAGCTCCCATTAAAGTTAATGAGACGTGGTTAAATGCCTGTGCACTGCATGAGCAATACCCTTTCCTGTTTATTGTCTGCCCTAGAGAAAAGGTCACACGGGCTCCTGGCTCCTGCTCCCGGATCTTTACCTTCTCCTGTAGATCTCGGAGGTCACAGAAAGAGAAGAATGAAAGGCACAGGGCCTTGCAAGGCCTCTTCCTTCAGCTGCCCTAACTCTCCTGTAGCTCAGTTCCTTTTGAAAAGGAGCTGAAGGAATTACAAACCTAAGCAGAGCTGTTACCCCAAATTGCCAAAAGCACACCGAGGGCAAGTTACTGCTGAAGAAACACGAGATTAACGGTGGTGTTTTGTGCAGAAAATTCCACCAGAACCAGGAGGAAATACCAGATTTTCTGACTTTTATCCCACTGTGTGCTTCCAGAGCCTGGCACAGCGGGGTGCTGGCTCTGGGCTGGGGACAGTTTGCTTATTCCAATCTAGATAATACACATTAACAATAAATATTTGCCCAGGCACTCTGATGGCACAGCACACACCTTCACCTGTGTCCTTGCCTTGGCTGGAAATTCTGCTGCTGTAGCAGGAGGAGGAGATGAGCACAAGTCTGAGCTGAGGTAGGAGAGAGAAAAGGGGAGGAACTGGAGCTTCACAGCTGTATCCCAGGGAATGAAATTCCAGTCTTGGCTTAGAGTAGCGTCCAATTGATCAGGAAATTGGTATTTCTAAACACTGTTCCTAAATGCTCTAAAGAGTAAATGTTATTTAAGTTCCTTGTGCCTCCGTCTTCTCACGGGGATTGTGGTACTTAAGTCTTGGTAAACATGAGCTGGGAGCCTAAGGTGAAACATGCGGTAAATGTAATCTTTGTAATGCGAGCAAGAGTCCAGCTTTAGGCCCTTTTTTTCATTCATTTATTAGCCCAAAGGTGCTCTCTGTTCTCTATTATGATGGAGTTTCTGTGGTATAATGAGAAGTTTGCTATTCAATACAGTCCTCTACAATGCTGCATTTTTTTCCTGTTTCTAAACCTCAGTAGAAAATGACATTAACCATTGTATTGAGCTGAACAGCTGAAGTACAACAAGGTTAAAGACAGCTTTTGTACTACAAGGAAAATGAGCCTGAGATTAAAACTCTGAAGTAAAAAAAAAAAAAATACATGGGGTGAAATGAAACATTAAAATTAAATGACTAACATGGGTGGGTGAAGTTCAATCTAAGTAGGAGTGTTTAAGATGAGAAGGCTTTTATCCAACAGCGAATTGGCTAATGATGTTGCTAATGTGGGATCCCACAGCGGGCAGCTTGTTTCTGAAGGCTCTGTCCTAATGCTGCTGCTTGGAGAGCTCTGAGTGTGGAAGAAGGAAATGTCACTCAGCTGTGCCAGCCGTCAGTCACAACCCAGCCCTTCCCGTGCCTCCCTTCTCTGTGGGGCACCAATCCACACGAGTGGGAAGGAGTGCTGGTAAAGGCACAATAAAGGAGGTTCTCACACCTGCTAGGTTCATCAGAAAGAGGGAAAAGAAGAAAACTTTATCTACATTTCTGATATCTTATAGGGTTCTCAATTCCGCAAGAGATTAGGGGACATGTCACTTCCTCCCCAGTCCCACTGGAGAAAAAGGATGCTCATCAAACTTTCTCTTATCACAAAAGGAATGAAAAACAGAAAAGACGGTTAAATAAACATTGGCCATTATTTACATGAAAGTGTGTGAAAGTCTCTGACTCAAAGGCTTAGCAAAAATGAGGACAAGAGGAAGGGGCTGTGTTTGCGTGGAAGATGGGCTCAGAGACTCGGAATCAGAGCAGCATTTTCCTTTTGGTGTTCCTTTGAGGAAAAAGTCTAAAAGCGCTGCCGGAGACACCCGAGCACCTGCTCAGAAGGATTTCCAAACAGCACAATGTTTGCTAGCTTTCCCTGGCAGCAAGGGGAGCTGGCACATTGGCCCGTGTGGACAGAAGCATTCTGCCCTTTAGACAGGGGAAGCGCGGGCATTGCAGCGCAGACGGCAGGAACTAATTAATTGGTTAATAATGGTGTCATTAATATGCTTATTACTCATTTCCTCGGCGGTGTCACACAGGTGTTCCTGCTGTAAATAGCTGCTGCGCGGGGGCTGTGCATGCTCGGAATGAGAAGTGCTCTGCAGGAGAGGAGCAGTGGCTCCCTGATGCCCTCAGAGGGCTCCGATCCTCCCTTCCCAGCACCTTTCCAAGGGCAGCTGCCTTCCCCGTGGGAAGGGGGATCCTGAGTATCCTCGCAGAGCTGTTGTCTTCCTCACTTCGTCAGTACCTGTGCGAAATAGTGTAAATTAAATTCTGGTTTTTTAGATAGAAAACAGATGATTTTAAGGCATTTTTCTCTGTTTCCAGCCATGACGAGCCCCTGAGTGAGGACTGGCTGTTGACTTGCACGTGGAGTGGCAAAATTCCCTGATATTTCCTTGTACAGTAGCATGTGCAGAGAAGGGGAATTTTCAGATCCATCAAGGTGACTTGGAAACCTAAGTCCTGATGTAAAAAGGGATATGGGGAATTACAGCTGGGCAAGTGATGAATTGTGAACAAAATATTTCTTTTCAACACTTCTGATGTGTCACTGTAGCTTTATTTTTGTTAGAATTTATATTTCTAAGCAAAGCCACAGTTTCTGACCATTCTGGAAGTGAAGTTTAATGTGTAAGAGGTCATTGCAAGTGATCTTCATATGCAAGAAGTTTGGAATTATCTGCAAGAAGCTGAGAATCAATATTTTTAGAGAGGGTGGAGATGGAAATGGAGATTGTAGTAAAAGTTTTGAACCAGGTGTATTAGGAATGGAAGAGACTGGTCCTACTGGAAGTTGAGGGCAGTTAGGATCTCGGTTATTTATGTGCATCTAATTCTTATCAGAAGTAAAAAAAGGAGGTGCAGCCCTCTATTTTCAAAGTGTATCAATTAAATCTGTAGGGAAAACTGATCTGCAAAGCTTGCTTGGATTTTGGATATTTCCTTGACTTTGTGCCTTCACATCTACAGCTTTGTCTGGTGTCAGATTTGAGACAACAGCAAAGAGATGTGACCAGGAGGGGGCTCGAGAAATGGCTGGAAATGGATTTACTGAGAAAGTTTCTTAATTCCCTTGGTCTGCCTCTTTTCTCAAGTAGCAAAAAGGCGATTATTCTGCCCTTTCTTCTCTCCTTCTTAATGAGTGTAAATTTGCTGCAATGGAAACTTTTCCTGTGTCCTGAAAAGTAAAATCAGGACACACCTGCTACCCAAGAACAATAATAATAACAATAATTGCATGACTAATACAAAGGGATTGTTGATGAGGCCTCAGTGGAGTTAACAAGTGATGAGGATGCTCAAATGAGCAGCTCTCTTTGCTTACAGATCCCCGTGCTCCCACTTCTGCACTTCAGCAGTTGTTGGAGTGTTCCATGGGAATTTGGGAAGCATTTTTGGACTCACAAATGATAGGGAAAATGTCAGGCATGTTGAAAGATCTCCTCGCTCCTCAGTTGAGAAGACTGAGTATTGATTTATACGAGACTGCATCACATTCATTTAGATAGGTGTTCTGTGTGTTGTATTTTTTTCCCCCCCAATCGATATTTTTTCCAATTTGGCTGCTGGTAACAGTCAGGCCGCAGCCCAGCACTCCCGTGGCAGCACAGAAGTGCAGCCTTTGCTTTAATTGTCAAGAGCATCCAGCCCTCTTTGCCTTCTGCTGGCCGCGTCTGAGCCACATCCCCTGGCTGGCGAGAGGGAGCCTTAAATTTGATAAAGAAGTTGGTTACAAGGCGGTCCCGCAGCTTAAATGCCGTGGCATTTCCTAGGTATTAACATAAGAACATTAAATTAAGATGATGTTCCTCGGGGGCCGCAGCTTGGGGAGAGCTCACTGCCTGGTCCAGGGCTCTCGGGGGTTCGGGCTGGCTGCGTTTGCAGTCCCCACCTTCCTTCCAGGGGCACCGCTCGGGCACACAGCCGGGAGGAGAACGCTGCTCCGAGATGCTCGGGCAGCTCCTGGGGGCTCTGCCTCGCCCCCGTGGGTGCGAGCCGGGAGCTGGGCTGGGCTGGGCTGAGCCGGGCTGGGCTGAGCTGAGCCGCGCTGAGCTGAGCCGGGCTGGGCTGAGCTGAGCCGCGCTGAGCTGAGCCGGGCTGGGCTGAGCTGAGCCGCGCTGAGCTGAGCCGGGCTGGGCTGAGCTGAGCCGAGCTGAGTTAAGCCGGGCTCCTTCTCGGCGCAGCCCAAAGCCCATCCCGGGCGCTGGGAATCGCAGCGGCCTCGTTGCCTCCCGGCAATGGGCACCGGCTCGGCCGTGCCCTGGTGAGCCCCGAACGGGCTGACAAGGAGTGCGAGCGGCAGCGCTGCTCGGCGCGGGGAGCTGAAGGTGGATCTGATGCTCAGTGCTCTGATTAAAGCTCACTGCAATTAAACAAACGCGCTGCTGCTTTCCCGTGCGGGGATTCACGCCCCAGAACCCCGAGCGCTGGCTTTGGCTGTTTGGTACCCACACGGTCTGAGCGCTGCCGAGGCTGGGATGGTGCTCCCAGAGTTATTATGAAATAGGAGCTCTTGTTTTGCAGTAAATTGGAAACTATAACTCGGGCGTTGATTAATCTTTCTCCGAAACGTGGAGGTCATCCCTAACTTCCAGATATTTCTATTCTCCATGTATATTAATTTCTGGTAGCCTGGAGTTTAATACATGGTTCTCTGTTTCATTTCCACAATTAATGGCTCTAAGACAACACAGATAAAAATGCAAATGAGCGGCTCATCTTTATGCTTTGCAACTACATGTTTACAATTGCAGTTACAGTGAGCTTTTAAAACTGCCCAAACAGCTTTTCCTGCAGATAGGAAAATTATAAAGTTACCCTTCTAAATTACAGTTTTTAAAAATTGCTGTCATTTTAAATAGCCATACTTTTTATGTTTATTGGAACTCTTTTGAGTATAAATACAACACAGTCTTTCTTTTTTTAATACAGAGTAATACATGATATTAGCATAAAGACAAGTCCATAGGCATATAAATATGTATATATTTTTTTCTTTCCCCCTGCAAAGATTTTAGAGTAGAGACCCATAAAAGTGAGCATTTCTTGCAATGGTTTTCTCTAAATTCTCCTCCCCGCTGCACTGCTGTGACAACATCCTGGAATCAAACGTGAAAAAGAAAGTACAAGAAGATTGTGGATCTTGACAAAACCACGGGGCTGTTACAGCTGCAGCATAATGGGGGCGCTGGGAAATTAAAACTTCCCACTTTTCCCCGAGCTGCATTTCTACAGCTGGCAGTGAGAACTTAATTTCTGATTGTGTGTTAGTTAAAGAGCTAATACAGTTGGGAAGAGTCTGTTCCAACAGGCAGATAAAGTTTCTGTTTGCCTTCTTGCAGCTAAACCAAGAACTGAACTGGGGCACATGGAATAAGGAGGTCATGAACATGGCAAATCTGCTGCCTGTCTGGGTTTTAAAGGGATTTTTTCCTTTCCTTTCTGACAAGGAATGATCTATTGCTGAGATGGGTTTTTATTTAGGTAGTACCAGGTTGCTTCTTCAATAGATCTTATGGCTACATCTCAAATACAGGGGAAATGTCAGCCCTTGGTGTCCTTGCTCATGGCAGGGGTTTGGAATGGGATAATCTCCAAGGAGATGCTCCAAAATAATGCTAAAAGTTGGGTTGAAGGCAGAAAGAAATGAAAGCACACTAAATGTGTGTAGGGGTTTTTAACAGTCAGTTAAGGGGTAAGAAAAGAAATAAAGGAAGTAAAAAAGGAAGTGTTGGCTGGGGCAAACAGAATTTCCTCACAATTTTGGTTTTGGTTAAAGAGAAAGAGGCAGGGAATACCCCTGGAGTGACATCCACTCCTGTATGGAGCAGGGTCTGCAGCTCTTGAGTTGAGGGAATCAAAGGCAGTACTGCATCCTATTTTTTCCTTCAAATATTAGCAGTAAATGGGATCAGAACTGCCACTGAGGCCGCAGGTAGACTGGCCTGATTTTAGGTTGTTTCCTATCATTCCAGGTGGATATTTCCACTGTGTTTATACTGACAAGGATCATAGCCTGGAGCTGGGCTGACACTGAGTTTTTAATCCCTATTTTTCAGCGATTCCATTCATGCTGCAAGATGTCAGAGCTCTGTATGATAATGAACAGAGTTCTGCAGAGGTTTTGGTACAGATTCCTCATCACTTTTGTGGCAGCTTCAGCTGAGCACGGAAAGCTGCACTAAGCACAGGGATTACAGCCACAGTGAAGAGTCTAAATCTCTTCTCTCTTCTCTGATCACATCACTGTGACTGTAATTATATTTCTAAATTATGCCCTGCTGTCAGCTCCTACCTGCCTGCCTAGAGGAGGGTATTTTTTTTAACCCCTGTGTTCAGCTGGTTTGGGTGGTGGGCTTGGCAATGCCCTCTGCTGCTCTATTTCATATTCAACACTTGCTGCCAATTTACAAATGATGGCACTTTCATTCATATCTTGCTTCTGTTGTTGTTTGAAAGATAGGAGATGTGCTCTGAACTCTTACTCTCTCACCTGCAGTCTCAAAATAAAATACTCTCAAGCACCCTTATCTGAGGGCTGTTTGCAGCACAGCTGAGGGAGCATGGGCTGGGTTTGTGGCAGGTTTCTCTTGGTGTAGCAGTGCTGCAGGAGGCACCACCAGTGCCTGGGGGAAGGGGATGCCCTGGCAGCAGAGCTCTCCTCCAAAAATAAAGTATTTTGGCATGGCAGGCTTGAAGGTCCATCATTTGGTGTTTCTCACCTGTTTCCTGTCCAGGAGCTGGCCAGGTTCTAGGCTGTCCTTTGCTGAGTTAAAGCCTGTTCCACTCGCTTGGACTGAGATTTATCCTGCTGAAATCAGGCTCCCTGCTGGTAATGATCAGCTCAGATCCCTTTTCACCACACTGGACAGTAATCTCTACTTTTTCTTTGAGTTTGGCAAAACCCTGGTCCTGGGCAATTCAGTTCCTCAGTTCCTGCTTATCAGGAGGAAAAAAGGGGAAAGGTGCTAAGCCCTGAATTTGTGGCAATTCACCTCAATTCTACAGATCTGCAGTGACCCTGTACAAGGTGGGAGAGAGAGGAAACAAACAGTACAGACACTTTTGTTTTCCTAAACGAGGCTTTATCAATAGAGGAATCTTTCTTTTTTTACTTAGAAGAATGGTTAGAGATCCTGAAAATGATGCCTTATTATATTTGCCGTGGTATCTACTGCATATTATGCTTTCCTTTCTATCTTTGGGTTTAACAGGGCCATCTGTCAAAAATATTGGTAGTAGAGAAATACACTGGATAAGGCAAAAGTAATTACTCACTTTCCTTTGGTCTGATTTACAACAACTTAAGTCAAATGAAAGAGCAAATAATAAAGTTCCCAGGCAAAATCTGAGTGGTTTTGGTATCATCTTTCCCCGAGTGTGCTTTGCAGAATATACTTAGATCTGCCCTTGGGAGATAAGAACCAGCCCTGCTCTCTCACACCCCACAGATGGGCTCAGTTCACTTCCCCAGGGTTGTTTTCCAGAGTTTGCAGGAGGGATCCCTCTGCTCCTCCTGCTCCTCCTGCTCCTCCTGCTCCTCCTGCTCCTCCTGCTCACAGCCCCGGGTTCGTGCTGACCCCGAACCCCAACCCCAGGGAGCTGCACAGCCCTCTCAGCTGTTCCTGCATCTGTCCCACCCTCTGTTTGCCATCCCCAAAGGCTGCCAGGGCTCTCTGGGCCTTCTGCATGGTGAGATTGTGTACAAGGTGCCCAGCAGTGAGCTCCCAGCTTCTTTGTGCTTGCTGGGTTTTCTCTGAAATCTTTAGGAATGTGAGGATGGGAAGCAATTCTTTGTTCCTCACTCCTGCTGCAAGATTCCAGGTTTTCCTGGGGATTTTTTTTTCACTGTGCTTGTGTCAGTAGAGGACACAAGAAAAGAGGTTCTGACACCTGCTAGGTTCATCAGAAAGAGGAAAAGAAGAAGCTTTATTTACATTTCTCGTACTTTATAGGTTTCTCAATTCCACAAGGGATTGGAGGACATGTCACTGCCTCCTCAATCCCACTGGAGAAAAAGGATGCTCATCAAACTTTCTCTCATCACAAAAGGAATGAAAAACAGAAAAGACAGTTAAATAAACATTGGCCATTGTTTACATGAAACTCCGTGAGAAAATTTTCCTGACTCCATATTATACACAAAAAGCTTAGCAAAAACAGGTTTCAAGCAGAGTGCTCCCATTTGGTGCAGTGGCTGCAGAAGTTCAGAGAGATGCCTGAATTCTGGAATAAGAAGAGTTTGCTGGGAGCAAACAATGAAGCAAAAACCAGCTCATCCTGCCCGGCTGCTCTTGGCTCTGGCTGCGAGCTGCCTGGCTCTGAGCTTTCCTGGGCTGGGAGAACATCCCAGCACAGCCCGAGGGCTCTCCAAACCCAGCTCCTGGCACAGGCTCCGCAGCCTGAGTCCCTCTCACTGGGAGATCTGGGTTTTTAAACTTGCCCACCAAATCCAGGAGGAAATTCCATCCCTCGGGTTGGCTTCTGGAGAGAGGAATTCTGGAACCAAGTCAGGGTTTCTGCTTGGGTGCTGCTCCCAGCTTCTGCTTGTTTGGGAATGTATTTGGGTGTTTGGGATGTGGTTTGCACGCAGATTTGAGACAATAGAATGTAACTACTAAAATATACTTTTCTTGTTGTTCTACGTGCACCATCATTTATATCACTGGTAACAATACCCCAGTTACAGAAATATTTAACACTAAATAGTCCCTGGGCATTAAGCAGAGAAATTCAAAGCCACTGAAGCAATGAGAGATATTTCTGTTTAGGATTTTTCTGTCAGTAGGACATGGTGGATACCATTTTAATGACCTTTCTTGGTAAATAACCTAATTACCTCAATGAACTGACTCTCTGAACAGAACTATTTTTGTCTGGGGGAGTGGAAGGGAAATCAGAACAGGAAAGAGAACATTAAGTTCATTTTGGGTACACCATCTATCTGCAATTTCATTACTCCATCCCCAATTTTTTCCATTTTGTGCAGCATTGTGTCTCTCACCCTCCTGCAATTGCTGTTTGCATTGGTCCTTTTCTTTCCTGACTTTCAATGGCAAAATAAATGTGGTTTTTTTTAATATTTCCTCTAAAGGTTTTTTTGTTCCTAAATCTGCAAAAATATCATTATAATTTGGTATAGGAAGCAAGATAATTTTCACTGTTTCTTTCTAAACAGTCTTTAGCCTCAAAAAATGCCACAATTTGCATCTTTCACGAAGTCTGCTGGAGATGATGTGGTTTTTATACAAATTATGTTGTTACCAGTGGCTCAAATCTTCAATAATTCCACAGTGTTTTTCTTCCATGTACCCTCTGGATGTGCCAGACTGCAGTCCCTGTCAATAAAAGGGACATTTTATGGTGGTGTCCAGTGCTCTGGCAATGGGATTTTTTTCTGTGTGATCACCCTGGGTAATTGTTCAGTCAGGATCTGTAATAAGAGTGAAAAAGAAACTGCGTCATTCGAGCCATGGCAGGAACATCCTGGAGCCTGTGCTCCCCCTTTTATAGCCCTGCAAATGAAATTGGGTGAGGAGTTACTTCATTTGGGGGTATTTCAGAAATCTCCCCCCGCTCAGGAAGCCATTGGGGAATGGGAGGGTTTAATGGGGACACCACTGAAGTTGGACATCCTTACTTTTAAAATTTTCATGTTGAAATGGGTTCTGCCACTCCTCAGGCAAAATAAACCATCTAGGCACCAACAGCCTGTCTGAGAGGCAGAAAAGAATAAGGCAAAATCACATCCAAAATTATATTACTATATCTACAAAAAATCATATCAAGGGATAGAAAATATTCTACAGTAAATTTCTTGTATAGATGTCATATTGGATCTAAAGATAAAACTTATACCTATTTAAACAGACCTAGGAATCAGATTTTGAGATAAGATGTTGTTTAATAATATTAATAGAGATAAAATATTGCTATCTCATTAGGGTAAAGGTAATATGAGCTAATCTAGAATAAGTAATTTTAAAATATTTCATTATCAGCATTTTATTTAATATTTAAAAATGAATTGTATAATTTGAAACTACCTTTCAACAAATTTGTTCTGGAGGCTTAACCACTTTTTTTTTCCATTTCTGCCATTGAAATTCTGCCCGACAGGTCATGTTTTATTCCCACTGTGCTTCAAGGTAAGTGGGAATGGTTTCTGGAAGCAGCCAGGCTTCGGTTCACTCCTGGTTTCAAAGGATGACACTCATCTCCACACGCCACAGGGACATGGGACACTCTGCTCCTGCTGGGCACCTCCTGACTTGTCTGTGACAATAGAGTTTCCTCTCTCATGATGAAAATCCCCTTTAAAATAAAAGACAACTGAGGCAAACAAAAATAACTCCATCATGAAAGCAGCAGCAGATGTGCAGCAGCTGTTTGCTACTGAGCCAAACCGGCCTGAAAAAACCCCACCTTTTATGCCCACATGTAGCTCTTTTTAATTATCCTGTTACTTTAATCACACCTGCTGGCTGACGTCCCACTCTGTGCATCCAAGCCTTCCCAGAGAGGAAAGTTGACTGGAGGAGAGAAAATCTGATTTTTGAGCACTATTACCTATTGTTCCTGTGGTACTGAGGCTCTGCTGAGCTGGTGCTGAGAAGCAAGAAAAAAGGAAAATATTTCTTAACTCTTCTTGATGGGAGCTTGGTGGACTTAAAAGTGACAGGTCCAAAATCTAGAGACCCTTAAACTTATTTCTTACTGAAGGAATAAGAGAGAGATCCTGACAATTAAACAGCTTGGTTGGTTTGGGTTGTTTGGTTGTTGTTGCTGGGTTTTTGGGGTGTTTTTTTCTTATTATTTTGCTCTAATCCAGCAAATTCTCTCTTAAAGCTATTCCATTTCCTCTAAATCCCCAACAGATCATTCAGGCTTTAGGGACTTGACTCAGGGCAAGCTACTTCCACTCTGTGTCTGTCATCTGCTAAGTGGGAATGAGAAAACTTTTCAAGGATTTTTGCTTTCTTGAGAGGAGGTGGAAGCAGCGATGTTCTTCATGGCTGCCATGACCTGCTCTACAAATCATCAGCCTCTCTGGGAGGGTGAAGGGAATTCAGGCACCCTCCCAGCAATTGGCTAAAATTAACCATTTTTTATAGATTAAAATCTGAACAGCAGTGACAGAGCTTGGGACAACAGAGACAGCAACTTCTTTATTGCCACAGCTCCTCAAAAAACCCATTTTACAAAAGCTTTTATCAGGTTGGTGTTTTCACTCCTGGAAAACCGAGCTTGTTTTAATTGGTTATTTCTGTTCAGGCACAATTCATATATTCCTCTGTGGGAGTTGCTGGTGCTGTCAAAGCTCTGACTGGAGTGAACCAGAGAAGGAACCACTAAAACCCCAAATATTTGTGTAGTGTAAATGCACCAGTCTGGAAGGTCCTCGCCAACAAAACCAGACGTGATTTTTGCCTCTGGAAAATGGTGCTTGGATAACACTCGGATTTGAAGAGGGAGCTGAGATGCTCAGCTGGAACCAGTGCTCATTTTATTGTTCTGTCTGGTATGATATTCTGTACTCCTTAAACTCAGCATTTCTGCTCCAAATATCAACGATGTTACACCAGACAGGAATAAAAGAAGGGAAAATCTTCATGTGAAGCCAGAGTACCTAATTAAGGCAGATCATTAGGGAGGGGTGGGGAAACGAGTAAATAATTGAGGTGTTTTATTCAGAGTGCCATTGTAGTCATTTGGCTTAAATTTATGGATGTCAAAAAGTTATTTATTTTTTTCCTTAGCTGTGACCCATCTATTTTGACTTACTTTTCACTGTAGGGTTTCACTAAGATTGGGGTGGTCAGGAGAAAACCCTTGTTGCAAACTACAAAGGATGTCACCCCTAAAACAAGAGAGTGAGAGAGAACAGAGATGTAACACACGTGGGCTGAAACTGCGAAGGGAATTAAGGGATGCCTGTGAATTACATGAATGGATGGATAGATTTTAGCCTTCCTATAACAAAAAATGAAGTTGCAAAGCAGTTTTTAGCACCTCAGTTCATGTGCATGGGTCCTACCTGCGCTTTGTTCAACAGCCTCGATTCTTTCAAACCTGCCTGGAGGTTTAAAAAGGAACAGCTTTACAAACCTGGAATATGCAGAAGGTGAAATGTTACAAACAGCTTGAAATGCTGCTGGATTCTTGCTGGTGCAATAACAACTCCTACAATCTCTAACTGGGATGTTTCTATACAGGGATACCCCTGTGGGATACTTCCGAAAATGTTTATTGGAAATATTCTGGAAAGAGCATTGGAAGTGTTTTCTGTAAGCAGTGCAAAATCACTTCATTCTTCTCCTCTGTTTTCATTAAATCATCCCTGATGCACCCCTGAATCTGGAATTTTAAGGATAAGATTTTGGCTCTGGTTTCAGGCTTTGGCACAAAATGCGAAGAAAAATGAAACACAAAGGGGAGCACTGTGCCCTCATTCCTTCCATGCTGCTGCCACTGGCGTTTTCCACGATTCCATTAATTCAGAAGAGCCTCAGTTTCTCCACACACTCCAATTTTAGTGTTTTTTTTCTGCTCAAGGCTCCTTATTTCTCTGCCCTTGCCCAACAGCAGAAAGGAGCCACTGGCTCACTGCAGTGAGCGGGACAACACAAAGGCAGCAAGAACTCCTCATTTTTCTTGGCCGTGCCACCTGCAGGATTGGCAACTCTGGATTTCTGAGCCAGAGCAGTGCTACAGACACACCTGAGCTGAGTCACCCGGGCATCCCAAAGGGCTTAGTCCCATCCTGTTTGAATATTTAATAATTTCATGAAATTAGCATTAGATTTCGGAACGGCGCGAAGGGAATTAAAAATTGCCTCCAAAAATTACGGAGCAAATTAGCTGATCCTCTGAATATCCAGGCGTAATTAGAAACCAATGAGAGCTGGAAAACAAATGTCAGCCTCAGCTGGAGGTGTCGGGAGGAAGCCATCAGCCAGCGCTTTTTTCCTTCCCCCAATCCAAACAGCAGATGAGGTTATCCCAAAAATAAACAGGGCCCATCTGCTGCCCTCAAACTTACTGAAGAGGGAAGGTGAAAACTGGCGTGGAAGAGGCTGGGATTCAGGAGCTGGTAGGAAGATGGAGAATCAAGAAGCTCCTTGGGACTGAGACCTTGCCTGGCTCTGTTCCCTCGTCCTTGGAGCGAGGAAATTTTGGTAAAAGCACCATTGTGGGCCTCTTTCCTCCGTGGAAATTACAACTCCACACCCATGAGGGAAAGGGAGGAGCAAACCTTCTGCAGGTGACCTCAAGGGACTCGTTTGTTGCCCTGGTTTTTGCTAAGCCTTCTGTTTTTAACCTTGGAGTCAGATTCTTTCTCACAGTTTCATGTAAATAATAGCCAATGTTTACCTAACGGTGTTTTCTGTTTTTCATTCCTTTTGTGATAAAAGAACTTTGATGAGCATCTTTTTTCTCCAGTGGGATTGAGAAGGAAGTGACATGTCCTCCAATCCCTTGTGGAGTTGGGAATTGTATACGAATGTGAGATATGTCAATAATAAAGGCTTTCCCCTCCTTTCTGCTGAACCTGGCAGGGGTGAGAGCGTCTTTATTGTGTTTTCCCAGACACACTCGTTCTCTGGGACCCGAGGCCTCTCCACATCCTTTGAGGAGGAGGTTCCACTGGTGCAAGCAGAGGAAATGCTGGCAGTGGGAACTTCCAGAATATCCATGGGCTAAACTGCTGCTGGGGAATCGTCTGGGTCCTGGTGGGAAACCCAACAGCTCAAACCCTAAAACAGAGGCAGATTTAAAGCAAATATAAATTTGGCACAGAACTGAAAGGTGGGGTTCTTAGCACAGTCGGAAGGAAAAAAAATATCTAATCATAGGTTTTATTTTTCAATAGAATATAATTATACAGACTTAAGTTTTGTTTTTAAATTAAATTTCACAGGCAGGTTTTGCACGACAGAAAAAAAACTCAACCAAAACCCACCTCCAACCCCAACCGAGTGAAAAAAAACCCTGAATGACCAACCCAAAGCTAAAGCTGGAGGAAAAAATTTGAGGAACCAAGTTTCAGTAAACTGCCTTTCCCTTGCCTGGTTTCTCTCCAGGATTTATTGGTCCCCAGGAAAATTTAATTTAGGGGAAATTATGCAGGACTAAACAAACTTTGCTTCCAAAAGCATGAACACTTCAAAAGGTTTTTCCTTTTCCTGATTTCAGCAAGACTCAAGGAAAGAGAAAAAAGTGCTTTCTCTGACTTCATGAAAGCAGAAATTCTTCTTCCTTTCAAATTTAGCAGCTCATTCAACATCAGAGTCCATTGTGCTGCTTAAAAGCTTCCCAAGCCATGAGCATGTGCAGAATTTACAGGAGCAATTACAGCTCTCACTGTGTTTTTCCTTGTGTTTCCTAGAAAATTGAGTTTAATTGGTTCACTTTTCCAGCACTGGAGTTGTCTCCTGCATTCACTGAAATTAACAGCAAAAATTTTAATTTCTTCATTTGAAGCTTAATATTTAATTAATGAGAAATGATATTTTTTTTAATTCGTGAGAAAAATACTTTCCCCATCTACAAAAATACCCCAGTTTTTGAAATTTATCTGGAAAATTTGACAAATATTTACAAGTTTCTTTTAATTTACTTAGTTAAGTGTCTGTATAGATTTTTGATTTATTTAAAATCTGGATTAAGCTTTTAGCGCTTTATTTCAATGCAATTATTGGTGTTTTGTGATTCAGTAATGAAGAACTGGAAACTGTTCAAGTTCTCCTTATCTTTTCAGGAACAATAAAGATAAACAGAAACTGGACTATTCCTACAATTTTCACTCCTTCTATTCTTGCAAAGCTCAAATTCCACATGAAATGTTTCAGATTAAGGCAGGTAATAGGAGGGTTTTTCCTGATAAAAACCTGATCGATTCTGGTTGATCTCCATTTAACTTGCCAGGAATTTTTACAGCTGGGTAATTGCAGAAGTTTTTGCACAATCTTGTATCTGAAAAAAAAAAATAATCCCTTTTATTTACTGAGTGCTTAGTTATATTTACAGGATTTTGATTTTCAAACAAAAAAAATTCATATATGCTTCCAGGTTTGGAAAACCATATTTTTTTTCCCTCTTCTGATTGTGGAGCTCTGTATTTTCCCCCAGTGATGTATGAGCTTCATGGGGGCACAGTAAGGACAAATCAATGAGCCAGGTGTGCACAGTGAATCATCAGGGGCTTAAAACTGCCTCAAGATGTATTAACTCAGGGTGAGTTATGCATTAAAATCTCCATTCTCCTAAATATCCGTCAGCACGATTTCTGGATAATGGAAAATTACCAGTTTTGTAATCCTTACTCCATATAATAGAACTGGGGCCAAATTTATGAAGTCCTGTTGGGTTTTAATGCGATGCTTTGTGCCAAAACTGTGTAGAACGTTAGAAAAATATTGACTGAAAAAGCCTTGGTCTCTGTGTTCCAGAAACCAAAAACACAACTGGCAATTTGCTGCAGCACTGAGGCTAAAAAAAACCCCCATATTCCACAAGTCCTGATTCCTCCCTATTCCATTCCTGCCTGGAGCCCGAGAAAAACTCACAGACACCCATTTATGTGTGCAAGGAAATCAAATACATGCTATTTATTTGGTGAAAGTTTCCTCTTACTTTTAGACTACAACAATTTTTTGCTCAGCAATTTTCATAAAATCTCGGAATCCCAGACTTGATTGGGTTGGGAGGGACCTTAAAGCCCATCCAGTGCCACCCCTGCCATGGCAGGGACCCCTCCCACTGTCCCAGGCTGCTCCCAGCCCCAGTGTCCAGCCTGGCCTTGGGCACTGCCAGGGATCCAGGGGCAGCCACAGCTGCTCTGGGCACCCTGGGCCAGGGCCTGCCCACCCTCACAGGGAACAATTCCTTTCTAATATCCAACCTGAATCCCCAGGCCTGCCAATGAATCCGGCTTTTCCACTCCTTCCTGAAATATCCTTTGCACTTCTCTTCCTCCGCAATCTACTTAAGATGAAATAATTTTTTCTTTAAAATGCTGTGAGGTTTTTCCCCGAGAGCTGCACGAGGAGCAGGATAATTCTTCATCATCCTCAGAGCCAAGGGCGTTCCCGACAGCTCCTTGGGGAGCAGCTCTGCCCTCGGGCAGGGAGGCCCCACAATCTCCATTTAACTTCAGGAGTCCAGATCTGACTGCAGCATTTTTTTTTCTGTCCTTGAAGGAAAAGATAGCACCATCTGCTGTGTCTACAAACCTCCTACTTTAGGAACTCTCAGCGTTCTGAAAATCAGGATAAAAAGGATTAAATTCAGTAGCCACCTAAAGGTTGAATTCAAGCCTATGTAAAGGAGAAGTGCAAGAAACATCCCTTGTCTTAAATCCATTTAAAGTCCTCCAAATGTGGCTGTAGCAGGACTTAATGCACGGAGCTTATAAAACTCAGAAATACAAGGGAATTTCACCACCTGTAGGAACCTGCATTTCTCAACTCTTACATGTCAGTGTGAGGGGAATTTTGTGGAAATCCTGACCAGCAACAACAGCTGAGGGAAAGAATGAGCTGAAGGAATGAGGCTGCACCCTCAGCCGAGGAAAAGGAAAGGTTCCTGGAAGGTAACTCTTAGTCTAACACTAAACCTTGTCCCCAGGTGCCACATCCACACGTTTTTTTTACACTTCTGGGCATGGTGATTCCACCATTTCCCTGATCAATCTCTTCCAGTTCCTGACCACTCAGTGAGGAAATTTTTCCCAGCAAGTGTGTCCTGTTAATGGAGAATTGATGGAAAGGGGAGGGTGAAGCTGATTGATGTCTGAATGTGATTCCCACGTTTCTCAGGTCTCAAGGACGTGGCACTGGTGGAAGGAGCAGGTGGCTGGTCCTGGCTGTCCTTGGAAGAGCTCCACCCTTACTGGGAACCTTCCTTGGAGCATAACAGCTGAAGGGATCAATTCCTTTGATTGCAGTGCGCTTGCATTGCAAATTTAACCAACTTTTCCAAAATCCCAATGCCTGAAGCTTCAAAGGAGGAGCAAGGCTGATTTAAGCTGCATGAAACAACAAAATTCACAGCGTGCATCAGGACAGCAGAGAAGTTTAGCATTTCCTTAAAACCCAGGAAAGTTAACACTGTTCTCTGATTGAAGCTGGGTAAACCCCGGGATTTTCATCAAGACGCTCATTATAGTTGCATATTTTAAATTATAATTTCAGGGCAAGTGTGGCTGATGTAAGAGAAACCCCAAAGAAATCCTACATAGGGTGCAAAAGAACAACTGAAGTTTTTCTTAAAAATCAGCTTTTGTGCTCATAATGGGATAAAAGAACCTGTTGGTGGCAAAAGTTTCTTTTCAAAAGATGCAGATTCTAAAATAACATTTTAAAGGCAAGAAGGAAGACTCAATGTGAAAGTTGTTCCAGCTCTTTGGAAACCAAACATTATTCATGCAAGTGAGCAGATAATTTATAAATTTAGAGAAGGAGTTTTACACGAAAATGGTATTTTTAGCTGGACTTTGGCATTAGAATGTTATGTTAAATTCTTGAAGTCCTTAAAATATGGAGAGTGTGAGAAAATATTAATCTGCTTACTTTAATTTTTCAAATATATGAGTCACAGTCACATATTTTTGTCTTTTGTGCCCATAATTTTGAGTAGCTTTAAGGATTTGTGACTAATACAGGGCATGACTGTCATTCTTTTTTCCCCCTCAGTGTTAAATATGTGTTTATATTTTTGAAGCCTGTTTTCAAAATTTGTTCTACATTTTCCCCAAGCTCTGCTCCGAGTATCTTTTTTCTGCAGTTGCTCAGTGTTTTATTTAAAGACATCTAATAAAGAGCGTGGAGTCGAGGTTCTCACACTGTAGGAATATTAGACTTTAAACAAATGTCTTTATCACCCTTTTGCAGCGAGTGTTCAACTAAACGGATGAATATTTGATCCAGTGTTAAATTAAAAAAATATTTGTAAAAGTGTTTATAACGTATTCCCTTTCCTTTCCCAAGTGCCGTGAAAAACAATTCAGCTTTCGAGAGAGCCAGGAATGAGAGTGTGAAGAATATTATGCAAATATGAGCATAACTATGAATCTTCTTCAATATTTGCAGTCCTGCTGCTTGTGATTTTAGCCATTGAGGGGAGAAATACAGCCTGGCTCTAGCCTTGGCTGTCTTCATCATTCTAAATCCTGCTAGGCTAGAGTGATCCAACAATAAAACCTGCCTCTTCCTCTCACTTTTTCTATCAGAATTGTTAATAATTGTTGTCGTTTTTTATAATTCAGTTTGTTCTTAAAATGAGGGTGGTTCTCACTGCAGACCTGCTCCATCTCCTCCATCAGCTGTGGGAGGCCCTTGCTCAGGGCAGTGTCCCGAGGCTCTGGTGCCTGGCACACCCTGGGTGCTGTTGGAACACAAAATGTCCTATTCCAAAATCCTAAATCTTTACTTTGCTGGAGCCAGGCTGTGAGAAAGAGCTGACAGTGTTGTTCCATCAGTGTTTTGGGATATGTAGGCTGTGCCGGTGGCTTTCAGGGCAGCCTGGTGTTGGCATCTGCAGGTTCTGGTTGGCTTGAATCCTTTGGATTCTGGATTCTGGCTATCCAGAGCCTTGGCATTTCCATCCTGCTGCTGGACACCCGAGCAGCACAGGAGCTGTGTGACACGGGAGGCACTTCCGAGCTCCTGCAGAAGAGCTGCAGATCCAGAGGTTCCAGAGATTATCCCCCA
Organism: Platysteira castanea; assembly: GCA_013397175.1. Lineage (NCBI taxonomy): Eukaryota > Metazoa > Chordata > Aves > Passeriformes > Platysteira > Platysteira castanea. Next base: position 159,914 of record VYXC01009630.1, on the reverse strand, counting down.
AGTCCAGCTGGGGTGTGGAAGTATTCACCTGTATGATCCTTATGGAAGCCTGACTCTTCTGCAGGCACAGGCTTGCGTCTTTTCCATGCCTAAAAACCCAGGTAAAGTCCAAAGGACTTCATGTTGGAAGCTCCAGCACACAAACTTTTCTGTTCTTCATTTCCCTCCTCCTTGTCACAGCTCGAAGTGTTTCCTCAGTCATCGGGAGGAGGTGATCCCACTGGGAACTGCTTCTTGTGGAAGTGCTGAGCTGCTGGCTGTGGCTGTGACTTCTCCAAGATTTCCTTAGGCATCCATGAGTCATTTCCCTCCCTCTTTCCCAAGCTCAGTGCACAGTGGCTGGCACAGGCTGCAATTCTGCACCAAAGGCTGCTATTGCCAAAGCCACATTTCTGATTATTGTAGAAAAAAGAGGCATCTTCTGAGTCCTTTTGTGTGTATTTTCTTGCATTAATGACCTGAAATATTGCAGATCAGCTGGATTTCCTGCATTCCAGAGTTACCTTGGTCAGGAACAGCCTGTGAGCTGCCAAAACACTGCAGGTATTTTAATGTGTATAAACCCCACAGATGTTGTGTTACTCAAGATAAGAGAGAAATTGAGATAAATTTGCCCTGTCCACGCTTTGATTTTTGACATAGATTGTTTACCAAATTGCTACAAACATAAACAGACAACTTTGACAAGATGATGGAGCATCATCTTGGATCAACTTTCCCACCTTTCTCAGCCTGTGCAGTCCTTAAAATTTTTGTGGAAACTCTCCTGAGCTTTCTTATCAAAAGGAGCCTGACAGCAGCTCCCAATGGCTCCCAAAAGTAGTGAACCAGGAATGTGCATTTAAAACTGGCACAGGTACCTTGCTTTCCCTCTGTTTCTCCCCCTCCAAAACTCAGCACCCTGAAAAACTGCCGTGGAATAGAATCATGGGATATCCTAAATTGGAAGTAATCCACCCAGATCGTCAAATCCAACTCCTGGCCCTGCACAGGACACCCCAGCAATCCCACCCAGTGCCTTAGAGTTGCTTTTTTCCTTTTAAAATGCAGTTGGTAAGTTCACATATCCTCAGAAGCTCTGGCCTTACCTCCTATAAATAAGGATCATCATTCAGATGGTATCTGTGGTCTAGAGCAGTTTATTATTGCCCTGCCTTCACCTGGCACGTTGTTTTCTGGGCTACTTGATATTCTGCTACCTCTTGGCATCACAAGGAACGTCTCATAACCTAATTTCTGTGGCCTTGAGAATCAGACCTTGTGCCCCAGAATATTTAAAGTTCTTAGGCCGTTGCAATCTACGGCTTCCTCATGAGGAGAGCAGAGGGAGAGAGACTGATCTTTTCTCCCTGGCACCAAGGACAGGACCCCAGGGGATGGCTGGGGCTGTCTCAGGGAGGTTTAGGCTGGATTTTAGGGAAAGGTTCTTCCCCCCGAGGGTGCTGGGCACTGCCCAGGCTCCCCAGGGAATGGGCACGGCCCCGAGGCTGCCAGAGCTCCAGGGGTGCTTGGACCGCTCTGCCAGGGATGCCCAGGGTGGGATTTGGGGTGTCTGGGCAGGGCCAGGGGCTGGACTCTGATCCTTGTGGGTCCTTTCCAGCTCAGGATATTCCATGATTCCACGTTTCACAACACAAAAAGCTTAGGCATGATGTCATCTCAGAAAGGCATGATGAACTTGGGATGAAGTGAGGGGAGTTCTGTGACAACAGAGAATGGAAAAATTAGCACTGATTGCCCTGGGAGGCCCAGGGGTGGCACCTTGAGCCAGTCACTTCAGAGCAGCAGGGGCAGGGGCTACAAACAGCCACCAGAAACACTCCTGGCACTTTCCATCCGAAATCAGCTTTATTTTCTACACCCACCTTGGCTGGAAACACTGTGGGGAGGTACCTGTGAGGTGTTATGAAAGGCCTCGATGTAACTTCAGCATCAAAGCAATAATTATTTCATTTTACTCAGGTGTGGAAATGATTTACCAGCAGGTCTCCAATAAAAAAAAGCTCCTGCCTTTAGTGCCCTCACCCCTGGGTGCTTGCAAACAGAATGCTGCTTGCCTCATGAGCTCACAATGCAAAGAGAACCTGTTACAAATTCAGTCAATGATCCAACAGGAAATTAAACCTTTTAAAAATGGATGAACCAATGGACCAAGTGTAATGGAAGAAAACGCACAAAATGGGAAGAGTGAGTCATTAACTTGATTTAAATATGATTTTTTCTTTTTTTGTCAGAACGGCATCAAGGTCTGGCATGATTTCCTCTTTCAAAAATGCAGCAAGGTGGGAAAAGAATCGGAATTAAATATTGCAAAGGTATAATTTTCCTTTTAATTAGAAAAAAACTCAGTGTCGTACCAGGCAGGAGAAAAATATCAGAAAATATTTAAACCTGTGAACCTCAGTTTAATATAAAGTCACCCTTTTCTATGACCCTGAGGAGGAAATGAGTTGTTCTTTTTCTATAATATTTAATTATGTGCAAGGATAGGAAAGACGGAAGAAAAATCTTTTATTCTGAATCTGAAGAATTCAGAGCGAGCCAAAAATGCCAAATATTGCATGATTCCCACTCCCAGACCTCAGCACTGGGATCTGATTTACAGAACCTGGCTGTCAGCATGATTTAAGGATGATGGTGCTCTCACCACAAATAATATCCCAGTGTTGAAGGAAAAAATCCATTGTTGTTTGCAGGCGAGGTCCTTCACATGAACACACACCCCGTGCACATCAGGTCATGAGGATTTCACAAGCCCTAGTCTGGTTTAAGGGGTTTGGGGGTTTTTTTTAAGCTGCTTTTAAGTTTTCCTTTCCTTTTTTGATTTAGACCCCATTTTCTCTGCCCATACGAATATCACCTTTGGGAGGTCGTCTCCTCCTCCATCGAAAGTTTTGCCTAATTTCCTTTTTAGAGAGGTAGGAATGCAAGGAAGGAGCTAAAACATCATCTGTGTGCTTTTGAGGGGAGTGGGCCTGTCCGTGGGAGCAGGAAAACAAATGTTTCTTTGCTCAGCATCTGTAAGAGGGAGGGGGATGAAAATGGCAAAATAAAATGGTTTACTGAGCCACAGAGCTCGGTGGAAGTGGGATAAAAGCTCATTTTGGGAACGTTCTCCATGTCTGATTTGTGATGTCCTCTTTGGCACTTATTTAGGTGGTAGACTGTGGAAAACACATTTGTTGTAGTGGAGCTCTTCAGGTTTTGTCACACGTACCCAGACTAACAAGAGTGTGGTTGGAATAATTAGAAAGCCATCCTGAAAGGGCAACGTTTTAGCCATCCCTTTGCCTCTAAAGCTGATAAATTCACTGATAAAGAGCAGATTGAGTAGGGACACCAGAGTAAATCAGGGAATGGGAGTCACTGGTGGTTCCTGGGAAGTTTAATCCCAAGGTCGTGTCCTGCTCGGAGCTGTTCCATCCCAGGCACACGCCCGGGCCTGTTTGGAGCTGCTGCTGTTGCCAGTGGGATTATTCTGCAAATGAGGCACAGCCCTGCATTTTCCAAGCCATAAACACAGGGATGCAGACAAATCCTATTAACAAATAACAGGATTTGTGCTTGCACTGTACCTCCTACTCACCACCTTCAAATTTTACCCCATGCTGGCTGAACTGTTGTTCTGCATGAAATCAAGTGAATTAAAACCCATTTAAAAATCAGCAAAAAAGCCCCGTCGGATTGCACTGAAGTGTGAATAATGATTCAACATCATCAGCTGTGGTTGCCATAAGAAACAAGATTTCATAAATCTATAAAGTGTAGAAGAGACAGAAACGCCACAAGCAACATTAATCTACTAAAATGATAACCAAAATGGGATCTTATTTTCAGTGCTGGGATAGTTTTTTTTTTTTTCCCAGCTCCTGTGATTTCTCAACAAATCAACAAAAGCAGCTGTTTGCATTCCATCTGTAAACCTAAACAGTTTTCAGAAGCCCGGAGGCTCAATCTGATTGACTGTGTTATCCACCCTTTGTTAATAGTCATAAACGATTTGTTTCTTTTGGAGAAAACCAAGAAGAACTACAAATAAAGGAATTTTATCTGAGTCATAAGTCACTTCGTGTCACAGTCAGAAATGCCATACAGAAGACAAAATTTGCTCTGAATATTTGCAGTGTTTAATATTTTAGAACTCCTAGCATGTCACTTTGGGAGAGCTGTGTATAAATTAGCATGAACACAGAAAATGTTTATTTTATTAATAAAAAGTAGAGCAAGCAAGTAGAGTAGCGCTGCTCCTGAGGACTGACTCTCTGAATTTTCAACAGAAATCTCTGTTTCCCACACCCTATTTCTTGTTTGTGTGATGAGGATAAATCACCACAGCCCCAGCAGGTCAGTGGGTGAGCCAGGCACGAAGACAAAGCGCTGTGTGACACATTGTCAGGAGGAAAAACAGGCTGATGAACATTGGGAGGCATAAACTTTGAAATGCAATAAAAATTGTCAGGAAGGAAGCAGAACTCGGGGTGTTTTGTGCAGTCCCTGACAGCTGTAGCTTTCAGGAAAACCTCGTGTTGGGATCTGCATAACGCTGGGAGCAGAGCAGAGTCACCAGAGCAGGGATGTGATGAAGTGCCTGGCAGATTCCCTTGGAAGTGTTTGGATAGGGAGAAAGATGGTTCTGGAGTAAAGGATAACCCGCTGAGCTCTCGTTTCCACATTTAGAAAACACCTCTGGAGAGGAAGTGGGCTTTGGAAGGGATATTTTCATGTTTGAATACAAATGTGTTTCTTGATGTTTTCCATCCTTCCAGCGGCGTTGGACGTTGGATGAAGGCTTCCAGCAATGCTTGGGATAAAACACAACTTTCATTTCACTTTGATAATCAAAAAAAAGGGTTGCAATTAGATAAGATTACTCTTTTCTGCATGCACTAATAAATTTAGGACATTGAGTGTCTCGAAACCATTATTAGGGCTTCAGGTAAATAAACACAGACACTTCATCAAATGCAGGAACAAACTGAGACTGAAGAAGTTATGAATAGAGTTTAATTTCATTTCATTTCCATTGCTTTCATACTTAATTTCTTTTTCCTTGCATAATGGCATGTTCATACACACAGTCCCAGCCAAATCACTGCATGAAGTGTGGCTTTGCACTGCACACGTGTGAAAAAGGTGGATTTAAAGTCAAGCACGGCACTGCAGGTGAGCCCATTCTGCACTGTACCCAGGTTTTATTCTTGCCTGGCTGTTATTTAAGTCTGCAAAGCAACTGGTTAATGTTGTATGGATTCATGGAGTTCCTCAGTGTTACTGTTTCTGTCAGATCCTGGGTAAAGCCTCTCCTGTGGAACGTGTGCAGTACTTGAATATCTCCTGTTTGTGTCAGCACTCCAATATTAATACCAGGCTGGGTTCTATGGACACCTGCACATTAGTTTTTGATGAGTAGGAGCCTACCAAAACCAAAAAACTGTCCTGAATTTCCAGAGTTGGATCAATATATTCAAATGTTTTATTTGGGTAGCTTACATGGTCCTGCTTCAGTTTCCTTTTTGCCTTGTTTACCTTCCCCTCTTAATTCTTCAGCACCCTTCCTCTTAAACCCTGTGTGAAATTAGACCAAAAAAATATTTAGGGATGAGAAGTGCCCTCATCTGACTGTAAATTCCATAGAGTGGGCTTGGTAGAGCAAGATAAATAACCGTAAGTAAATGTACAGACACATTTAGGGGCTTGATTTTTCATGGTGTTCTTTTACAGACACCTGTCCTGGTTAGTTTGCAAGATAAATAGTGTAATAAGATCTAGCAAGGAACTAATTTTTATGTGAAACGTGAACCTGGGAAGTTTGGGCAGGCTGACAACATTGAAAAACTCATGGGCTTTTGTTTGCTAAAGGCTCTGTTGATTGTTTGATATTCTTGAGTGTCAAGTTGTGATAATGTGAATCCTCCTACAGTTCTTCTGTGGCTCTACTCGACAGCAAATCATGCTCCTACTCAGGAACTTGGAGAATCTAATTTATGTATGTTCATTAGATGTTTGTCAAAAAATACAAACTTTATTCATGAAGCTTAGCTTTCTCCCATGATTACTTTAGACGAACAGGCTTGCATTATGTTGTAAGAAATAAATCCTTTTAAAGACTTAAAACCAGTGCTCCTCAGATCCAAAATTATTAATTTTCCTACTTAAGGAAGTGGAGCTTTCCTTAAGCTCGTGTGAATGCCACAGATAAATGATTAACATTGCCTTTTGCATAATTGCAGGGCCAGGTGAAATGCTTACATATATATTTCATTCCTATAAAAGGTGTATGAATCCATACATTGCATTTTAAAGGTAAAAACAAATGAGAGCTGCAGCAGGCTGGCACAGAACGAATCCTGCTTTGCATTTTGGAAGGGCTGTAAATCACTGGAGCTCTGCAGTCAGAGTTTATGATTTCCATCAAAGAGCATGAGGGACATATTTCACTGTAGTCTATCCATTATTCTGCACATACTTGAGAAGAGAAACTCAAACAAAGCTCTCATTAGGAAACATTGACAGAGGACCGGCGGAGAATTCATTTACTGGTACATGGTGATACAGCAAAGCAGGCAGCCAGAGCCATCTATCAGAGTGCCGTGGGGATGGAGGGCTGAGGAGGAGATGTGCATCTAGACAGGGCTTTTGTACAGCTCTTCCAGGGTTTCTGGTTGTTCTGATTGCTGGGAGCTTGAAGGCAAATGAAAATTTATAGCCGAGGTGTCAGGGAGCCGGGAGGGCTGGCTGCTCCTGCAGGAACAGGAGCCGAGGCACATAAAGAACACTCCTGGGGCAAGCAGAAGTCAAAAATCAAAGTGGTGGGGCAGCTCAGGAGGGATTCGAGTCAAGAACAGGCCCAATGGTGAGAACCAGGGTCAGCCACATCCCCTGGTGGCCAGGCAGGGACAAAGGGAAGGGCCAGCAGGGACATCAAACCCAGGGGCTGGGGACAGGATCAAGAACAGGACCGGGCACAGGCGGTGCCCAGGTGTGGCTCAGGGCAAGGCTGAGCAGTCACACCTGAGATGGGGCTGGGGAGGAGCCAGGGGAGGCTGCCCAGGGCACTCAAACCCTTTTAGTGCCCTGAGGGACCCAAGAAAGCAGATCAAAATCTCCTGAGGGATTCCTGGGTGCCCAGCAGCAACTTTTTTGCAGAAGGAGTGAGTATTTTCATGGATACACACACAAAGGATGTGTGTTTTACAAACATTGTCTTACCTGCACGTATTTCATGTCTTCCCTGTCTCACAGGGTTCAGGCTGATGCTGCTCTTGGGGTTAAACTCCTGCTGGGGTAGCAGTGTGGGAACCACTGACAGGCATCTGATGGGTTGGCCAGAATAAATAGAGAACAGGCCAGAAAAATACTGTCTCAGCTGGGCTTCTGAGGGTTTGGGTGCTGGTGTGGTTTTGGGATTTTATTTTGTAGGTTTGAGAAAATTCAGAAAATGCAGTGAAAAGTCTGTCATGCATGATTTCTCTGGGAATTATTTTTTTTTAATATGTTATGCTGAATATTTATTCTCATTTTGCAGGTATCAGTCAAAGTGTATGCAGCCTGAATAATATTTAAACTTTAATTTACAATAAATGAAATTAATTTTATTTTTCTGTTGACACTGGGTTTTTTTGTGTGTTATTAGGATGATGTGATGGGTTCATTTGGCTTCTTTATAGTAATGATCATTATTTAGGTTATTGCTGGTGCCACACCCTGACACCTCCAGACATGGAGATATTAATTGGAAAATTGAGGTTGTACAAGGATTTGTGGAAATAAATTAATAACTTTGACAGTCCATCCTGAAACAGCATGGACTGAGCCACTCTGCTTGTATTTATGGGAAATAAGTTAATTTTTCCCTGTTTCGGCATGATGAGTGGATTGGGGAAGAAGCTGAGATAGAAACAGATACTCCAAGAGGCCAAATGTGTCAGGTTTTGTTATTCAGTCTTGCTGTAGCTCAGGTTTTGGTTGCTGCTATGAATCCAGATCTGCTTTGGGAATGGATCTGAGAGCTTTTCCATCAAAATATCTGCTGAAAAGGATGTGCACATACAACCCACTCTAAAGGGTTTTGTCTGCATCAGCTGTTGCATTTTAGATCAGTTTTATATGAAATTTGTCTTCTGACCATTTCTGTTTCTCCCAGCCAAGCCGTGGCTCGCTCAGGGGGTGAAATGATTAGTCCTGTGTCAGGGCTTGTGCATCAAGGCCTCTCCAGAGCAGCCCTGTTCTGCCAGTGGGCATTTCCAAAGGGAATTGGGAACATCAGTTGGCTTTAATTGTGCTCACTGCAAGTGTGATGCTTTTTTAAAGTAACCTTTTAAGTGAAAGGTCAGGAGAGGCTGAACTCATTTAACGTGGGCTGAAGTAAAGCACCGGCTTTGCACAAGGGCATGGAGTGATAGGACAAAGGCAAGTGGAGTTAAATTGGGTGTTGGGAAGGAATTCTTTGCTAATGGGGTAGTGAGGCACTAGATCAGCGTGCCTGGAGAGGCTGTGGCTGCCCCTGGATCCCTGGCAGTGCCCAAGGCCGGGTTGGACGGGGCTTGGAACACCCTGGGACAGTGGGAGGTGTCCCTGCCATGGCAGGGGTGGGATGGGATGGGCTTTAAGGTCCCTCCCAACCCAAACCACTCTGGGATTCCACAATAAATTCCAGGAACTTGGAAAATGTTTCTTTGTCTGGCAAAAGCACCAAGAGCTCATGAAAAGCCCAAGGCATAGGCTCATGGTGCTTGTGACCTAGTACAAGCTTTTTCTGATCAAATTTTTCTGGATGTAAGGTCAGAGAATGGTTTTGCTGTCACATCCATGGGCATGATGGTGTTATCATCAGGATTTATGCCATGGAAGATTCAGCCACTAAGTTAAGCTGCTGTGTGATGGAAAGGAGGAAAAGATGTGTGGGAACCTCTGCCTGGCCTGGGAAGAGGAGCTGGGTTGGGAGTGTTAATCCTGGGACTATTCTTGGTAATTTCTATTATAATATAGTGCAGAGCCATAATACACAGGGTCTGAGGGCTACGGACTCAGAATTTATTGTCCACCCAGTGTGGTATCACTGATTTAACTACTTTGGTGATGAAGAAATGCACGGTTCCTTGTCTTCTTCTCATTCCTTGTCATATAGGGACATGAATATGAAAATCTTTATTATTTTAAACAAATGCAATAGAATTAGGAAACTTTACATTGAGAACACCTTAGTGTTCAAATTGCCTGTTATTAAAAATGGAATTAAAATTTATATTACATAGGAACATTGATCTGCAGGTTGAACATCCTTACAGGTAGTGAGTAAAGGTATTTTGACAAGAAATTCTCTCTCCCAACTCCTGTGGACCGAGGGAATGAGCGCCAAGTGCCACTTAGGACACTCCTGGCTGGTGGCTGCCTCCTGAGTGACAGCAGAGATGAGGGGCTGGAAGGGGAGAAGGAGTTATGCTCACAGTGGTCTATGAATTTCAAATAATTGGTGTTTCCAACCAGTGTTCAGTTCTTCATCAGTGAGAAGCACAGCTTGTTTATCACGTTCTTAAAAGGATGGAAGGAAATATGTGCATATTAATGTAAAAAAAAAAAAAAAGCACTTAATAAATGGCTGAGCGAGAACTTCTCCCAGAGATTTTAATGAGGATAGATAATAGCATGGATGAGTTTAACCAAATTTGGTTTTCAATCACATGAGAAGGGACACTTAGTCATAGTCTCCATGCACTTGTTCTTCTGAGGGGCAGCTGTATTGAAGAGGAATCTCCAAATCTGCTGGAGGGGAATGAAATGCAGCTCTGGCTGCTTTCTCAGCTGGCTGGCCTAGGATAATGGCATTTCTGGTCTAGGAAATATTTCCATTTACATGGAATGCTGACAGTTGAATGAGTTTCTCTTTCCTTGCTCCAAACCAGAACATCCCGAGCTTTAGTTTAATCTCAGCTCAGGCTGCCAAGTGCCCTTTAGATCATGTTGGCATTTGAGCTGTCTTGCACTGTCTACAAATAAAATCTTTGATATCTTTATGGATTTAAGAAGTTATTGACCAGTGGTTCAGGCGTGTTTGCAGCATTTAAATAATGAGCAGCATTTAAATAACAAATTTTTGTTAGAAGCCAAGGAAGAGAAACGTGGCCCAAGTCAGCCAGGGCTCCTCACAGTGACTGCCCTGAGAGCTGCTCATGCTCCCTTTGTATTCTTTTTGTGTGGTTTTCCTACCAATAATAAGGAAACTGCATGGCAGGCTGCTGGTGTCTTGTTCACATCCCACCCTTCCAAATATATTTAATTTTTGCTGAAGGTGTTGGTCTCTGGGATGTAAGAATTTTGTTGGACTAAGGTTTGGGTGTACAAAGCTTCTTGGTTCGAAACTGACCCCAAATTCCAGCCCTCTTTCTGGATCCTATAGCTAGAGAAATAGTCAGTGTGGAGGAGATTAATGCTTAATGTTCAATTGCAGAGTGGGATGCTGGAAGCTGGGGAATCTAAAGAAGTTCACATCCAACAGGAGAAGAGGAAGGAGCAGGGTGTGAACACCAGGCTTCTCCCTAATGGATATTAAAGGAGCTGGGGCCTGGAGCTCTCAGATCCAGTATTTAATAGATGAGCAGTAGCTGCAGCTGTCATGCTCTATGGTGGAACAGCACTATTACTATTTTATTACCTCTGATTAGTTGAAATTGTATCTTATAGCCAGCAAACCCCCCTAAATGCATTTACCAGCAGCTGTATTTCTGCCCAGGCCTGGCACCACGAGGAGCTGCTGCATTAGAGAGGCCCCATCCATCACACTTTAGATTTGAAGCAATATCCTCTCCCTAAATTAACGTCATCACCTCCGAACAGCTGTGGCCACCAGCTCAGGGATGGTTGATGAGCTTGTCAGTGTTTCCAATATAAATTCTGCCGTTAATAGATTTATTTGTAAGTTAGACCTACTTAGCTATAAAAATCTGCTCTGGGTTGGAACTTGGCATGGAGGGCTCTCCCTGGATGATTTTCTTCACAGTCCTTCTGTGCTTGATTGAAAACTTTTTTGCCAAATCCAGTCAAGCATAATAAACTTCTGGAAATAGTAATTAAGGGTCCTGACGGCTGTGTGGCTGTGGTTTTGGCCAAATGGTTCCTTCTGGGGGGAGCAGGCAGAATCTGTATTGCTGATGTGATCTTCTGTCTCCAAAGCCTGCTTGAATATTATCCTTCCCTGAATGGTTCATTGAGAAATAGAGACCTCCCCTTCCCTCCAAAATATCAGCTCTGTTCCCTCCCCTAAGAATGACAGAAACTGGAACAAGAAAATTTTGCGTGGATTTAACAAAAATGGGGGCCTATGTGTTTATTTTTGGTTTAACGTATGAAATCTTTGGGTTTAAAAACACTTCAAAAAGAAAGAACGTCTTTATTTTGGATATAGTGAATCATTTCAGCTTCTATTTTCTCCCCTTGTTTCTTGGGTGATGCTGGACTTAGAGAATTCAACCCGTAAATATGCAGTTTGATTTAACTGGAAGTGGATTTTTGCTAAAATGCAGTTTCTCTGAAAAAATAAATATCAGGTTTTAGTCTTTAGCTGATAATCTATCACCTGTTAACAGAAAACTTGGCCAACAATGTCCTAAAATGAGAGCTGGTAACAACCACACACTCACCATGTATTTATCAGCAGCCATTTAAATATGAACACGTGATGACCAGATGTTTCCATTCTTATTGCAAGACATCTTAGCAGTCTTTGTGTTTGAAAAGCAGGTGATTCATCAGTTCTTTTTGTGAGTTTTCATGTTGCTGACATAAATTCTTCAGACAGAGTTCATGTAGCTGCACAGGGGAGGTCCAGTGGATGCCAATCAACCAAAGTGTGGTCCAGGCTTTTTCTTCCTCTCTCCCTGACTTGTGTTTCTACTCTGCAGGTTGTTCTGTGTCAGGAGTGATCCAGCTTTCCATGGAAATGGGAAAAACTGCCAAGGCAGCGCTCAGCAGAGCATCTCATTCCCATTTATCTGCCTATTGTAATCTGTGATTAGCTGCAGTTTCCTCAAACGCTCCTGGCACAAACATTTTCAGGTCTACTTCAAACTCCATCTCATTAAAAGATCATGGAAAGCAGCACCTCGACACCCTTCCCATGTCACTGTGACTGCAGCTGCTGGTTATTCACCCACCAAGGTTCTCCTGCACACACAGCTGGGTGTTAGCGGCCAGGAGGGATGAACAATATCTGAGTTTGACCTCTGAGATCAGCCCGATAAGGGTTTGGAGCAGGGCAAATCCAGCCTCCCTTCTGCTCCTTGGAGCTATCTTTAAAGTCTTCAAAACATGTCAGCAGTGGAAGGAGGTGTAATTCAAACAGTCCTGGAATACAGGGGGGAAATGAAAAATGGGGAGCTCTGCACGGAGCAGTAACACCACGTGCTATCAGCTTTCTTGAAGCCTTGTAAACCTGTCAGAAACACTCTTGCTAATAGTCCATAATACCTTGTTGTAGAAGTAGTAATCAGTGATTTTTGAACCAAACTGGCAATTCAGAAATGAGTCATTGCTCACATTGATTTTTATTTTTTTTTATGTGGTCGGCACCTGTGTCAGGCAGCAGCAGCGGCAGCGTGTTCCCATCCCATTGTCTCAGGCACAATTCAGGTCTCAAACAATGAGGCACGACTTTGACCTATTGCTATGCAAATTCCCTTCTAATGTGTGTTGGTAGCGCAGCAAAACATGTTTTGACTAAGATCTGAAAGAAAGGCTACTATTAGAGAGCTGCAACCGAGCCGTTTGGGGCTGAAACTAATAATTTGTTAGGAGCTGCTCAGCAAAACCTGCTCTTAAAAATTTCTGTTAGGAACAGACTTTGAGTCCAAGGAAACCTGTGTGTTCTGTAAACATGACAGCTTTTAATACAGCTGGCCAAGAACGTTATGGGATGTGCGTGCAGCTGGAGATAAGGAATGTTTGCAGGTGTTCTGGAGATCTTCTCTGGGTTTGGAGTGGAATTAAAGAGCTGACAGTTCCCCGACTGGCTCGGCACCTCTGAGGTTGGAAAAGCCCTCCAGGATCACCCAGTCCAAGTTGTGCCTGATTCCCACCTTGTCCCCATCCCAGAGCACCAAGTGCCACCTCCAGCCCTTCCTTGGACACCTCCAGGGATGGGCACTCCAAACCTCCCTGGGCAGTTCCAAGGCCTGAGCACCCTTTCCATGGGGAAATTCCTGCTGCTGTCCACCCTGAGCCTCCCCTGGCCCAGCCTGAGGCCGTTCCCTCTGCTCCTGTCCCTGTTGCCTGGGAGCAGAGCCCGACCCCCCCTGAGCCCCCTCCTGTCAGGGACTTGTGCAGAGCCACCAGGGCCCCCCTGAGCCCCTTTTCTCCAGGCTGAGCCGCTTTCCCAGCTCCCTCAGCCCCTCCCCATGCCCCTGACTCTCAGACCCTTCCCAGATCCTTTCCCTTCTCTGGACCTGCTCCAGCCCCTCGATGTCATTTCCCATCTCTGGAAAGCTCCAGCCAGCTCCAATCCATCATTTTTGCAGGGTTTCCTTCTTTCACTGTCAAAGAGAAAATTTGAAATTTTACAGCCCCAACTCTAAGCACCGACAGAGATGTGATAGTGCTATTCCAGGACTAACATTTCCCAAATTTTGTGCCGAAAAGGGAGAAATCCAAACCAGGAATGAGCCCTCTGGGCGCTGAGCCTGGCAGAGGCCGAGGCCATGGGTTATTCTGTACCATGCTGACTCTCTTAGTGCTGTAGGGACAAGAGCAAGGTGAGGAATTCTACTACAGTTTGATTTTCTAAAGCCATTTTCCTGCCTGGCAGAAGAGGTTAAACTCAGGACACAGAAACATTTTCTTTTAAAGGCTTGACAACGGCTTCGTGAGGATTTCATGCTCTCCACCACCATTTCTGCCAGGAAAATGCAGTTGGTGTCAATATTTGCAGAGCTGAGAGTGGACCAATACCAGAGATGATCTGTGAAATCTTTGCAGTCCAAAATCAAACAGGAAACTCCCAGGGCTAACACTGTAATGATAAAGGACAACATTCCTCCAGATGTTTGCCACGAGAAAAGTGAAACAGAATAAATAAGTGTTCATCATTCTTTCTTTGCCCTGAATAAAAGTGATTACAGAAATAGATAATAATTGCAAAATACAATCATTGGGTTTAAAAGCAACTATCCTGTGGACCAGTACTGAAAAAGGTATCGGGAGGCTGCTTAAAGTGAAAAAAATATTGTTAATTTTCTTTGCCTAGGATTAGTTTGTGGGGGAATAGATAACATCTGAAATTCCATCTTGAATTACAGTACTCCTTCTGGCCTGTCTTTTGTGACTGTAAAAACGCACCTTCTCAGTATAACAAATGAGTTATTTCTTTATTTCCACTCTGACCCTGAACTGAAAACTACAAAAAATGGCAGAAGATGAAATAATTTTCTCATAATTTTCTTATTCAGGAGCCAGTGGATATTTATTTGGTATCCTGGAGATTATTAACACTTGGAGAGGGAGATCAAAAAAAAAATGATGTGCAACTAAAAAAAAAATAAAAAGGAAAGAGTAGATATTAAGTCAGAAAATTTCTCCCCTTGAGATACTCCCTGAAATTCCCATATCTTAACTCTAGTTTCTTTAATATAAATTTTCAGAAGGCTTGATCTTTCTGTGTACAGAGGAGATATCTTTTATTAATACAGCCTATTAAGCTGTGCGCATTGAGTTGTTCATACTGGTGATAGTTCCTAAACTTTTAAAACCATTTCTGGAATAGCTTGGCAGTGAAACCCACGGCCCATACATAATACATGATGGTGTGCCGTGGGCTGGAGATTTTAATTGGGTTTTAGTTTGGATCAGCTGGGTTACGGACTCTTCAAGGCATCGCTTTCTAACAGAACTCTGCTCCTGTGCTCCTCTGTTTCCTCTCACTGCTGCAGCCACTGGAAGAAAATAGGGTTTGCTGGTGTTGTAACAGAATTAGGAATTAACTTCTCCCCACTGTCCCCAGCACAGTTATCTGCTTTTCCATGTCTCCTGCTTCCTCCCTCCCCTGGCTGCGCCTCAGAGGGTGAGGAACAGGAGTTTGGTGTTCAGAGAGCGCTGGGACTCTGCTGGGGCTCCCACAGAAATAAAGCACATTAAAGGCTGCCAGGGACCCACCCCACGGACCAGTCCAGGAGCTCCGAGGAGGAAAACCAAAGTTCTGTTGAAACCTCTGTGTTTGTCCCAGCACATCCAGCTGGAGATAAGGCCTGGAATGAAAAGCAGCAGATAGGATTGGACCACGACGTGAACTTGCAACAAAATTATCTGAAATACATGTTTTATATACAAAGGGATGCTCCTTTAAAGCAGTGGGGAACATCCTAATCACAGCTTCAGAATTCAAAGTGGAATATTTTTTTATCTGTTTCTCCAATTTCTTTTTTCCTTCTGAAATACAATTTCCTGATACAAGGAGGGGGCATCTCTTCACTCTTTGATTGTTTTTTTAAGTACTTATTTTTTTAATTAGCTTTTCTATTTAATTAGCTTTCCCAAGTCACTCTCAGTAGTATCACAATATTTGTGGAGCAATCTAAACTCCCTCTGGTGGTCAGACAATACTTTTGGCGTCTTTTGTATCTTAAACCATCAGCTCAGGGTTTTTTCAGGGAAGGGTGGTTGTATCAGTGGTTACATACTTAGCTGTGAATTTTATGGTGTCTCTCATCGAATTCGGTAATGAATTTGGCATTTAAAAATTTAATATG
Source organism: Platysteira castanea (assembly GCA_013397175.1). Lineage (NCBI taxonomy): Eukaryota > Metazoa > Chordata > Aves > Passeriformes > Platysteira > Platysteira castanea. Next base: position 144,183 of record VYXC01009630.1, on the reverse strand, counting down.
TCATAGAGAAAATAAGTCTAGCTGAATGACTGTGAATAGAAATTAATTGTGTTCAAAATTTTTATTTTATTAAAATTTGTAACCCCACCCCTTTCAGCTGATAATTTCTCACACTTTAATCAGAACCCAAAGACAGTTGCTTCCTACTGTGGTACCTTGTGCTGCAGCTTGTACATCAGACTGCACAATCCTCACTCGTTTTACACCATATTTCTGAAACAGGGTGAGGAACAAGCACCACGATTCAGGTGAAAGCTTTCACAGGAGCTGTTTAAAAAATCCTATCAGCAAATGTGTGCTCAGTGTTGTGGATGTGGGTGATCTGAGAGCAGGTACTGAACAAAATGAAATGAGTTGGTTTTGGCTGGAATATGGAATTTAGGAGGAGGCAACTCTCTCAGGTGGTCCTGAGCAGGGGCTCCAGCAGTTCCAGTGCCTGTTTGCTGTTCCTGCCTCTCCCCCTGGGCAGTGGGAAATCCTCTCAGAGAACCCTGGCCTGGGGATGAGCAGGATGCAGACACTTCACAGATGTCACAGCTCCTGGTGAGTCACTCAAATGCCCCAACCATGAGCCCACGCCGCTCATCAAATCCTGAGCGAGGCTGAAGTGCAACAAACAGCCCTGGCAGGGTTTGGGGCTGCTTAGGAAATGCTCAGGGTGTTGTGTTCTTTGAGTGTTTTAAATATGGCTTAAATGAAAGTGCTTCCTAAACCTGAACTTCAGGATTTGCGTGACTGCACTGACCATTATCTGTGCTGAACAGAACTCAGGAGCTCGAACCAACCATACAATAAATTTGTGTTCTGACCTGTTTGAATGTGACTTTACCAACAATCTAAGCATAAGTTAAGGCACCCGAGCCAGTGAATGCCAGCCCTGTGTCTATCAGAGGCACAGGATCATTAAGTGTGTCATTGCCTATCAATATCACAGCCGATGGGAGCAGATAAAAAACCTTTCTGGGAATATCTTCATCCTCAGTGACATTTTCAAGCCATTGCTAGGCGATGGCTCCCTCTTCAGTCCTGCAGCAGAGATCAACACTCACTTCTCTTGGCAAATAAAGTTGGGTGTTTTACATGAATAATAGCAAACACATTCATTAGCTTTTGCAAAGACATTTACTCTGGAAAAGCTAAAGAAAATAATGTGCTGAACGCTGGAAGCTTCATGACAAACATCATTTGCAGCTCTTGGACTCTGCTTCTCCTCCGTGGGTTATTTTGTTTTGAGTGTGCTGTCTGGGATGGAGTATCGGGTCTTTGATCTTTGGGCTGATTATGTGAGGTTAGCAAAATAATTGAAATGGAGGAAAACACAGATGATATAAGAAACTAATCCGCTGAGCAATACAGTGTGTATTAAACTGGCAGTAAAACAATTAGGATGTGCACTCATGCAAGAAGCAAACATTAAAAAAAATCTGCGCACAGAAACATCTAGAGCAGGGTGAGCAGAGTGAAGGAAGCTAATTCCAAGCTCAGGATGATAATTTAGGCCATTTCATGAGCTCATCCTCGTGTTGTTTGACTAATATCAGCAGTTTGCTCCCACAAGTACAAAATGATGTTGAATTCTAATGGCCACTTAAGTCATGGGAGCAATATAATTAGAGTAATAAATACAACTTCATGTTTTCATAATTAGAGTAATAAATACAATGCTGGGTTTCTATAATTTACCTGGTTGTTATCTGCAATTTATTGTTGTTATACCCTAGGCCTCGAGGGCCCAGGGAGTAGGGGAGTGAATAGACAGAATGTACTGGGTGGCCTCAAAATTATCCGGATTCCAGAGGGTGAGGATGGGTGGGAAAGGCCTGGAAATGTCTGGGAAGGTCACGGTGGCTGCCCTGTGTTATTAACGACCACTTATTAGTGTTCTTTGTGGTTTTTTATGGCTGTTTCTTGATCTTTAAAAGTCCCGAGCCCGAGCCAAGANAGAGTTCTGTGCTTTAGTCTCGAGTTCCGAAACTGCCTGGCAGGGCTCCAGACCCCCCTGTACAGTCCGAGGAGTATTCTGGGCTGCCACACTGTGTCTGCAGTAATGAGAGAACAAGGGAAGAAATCATAGAATCCCAGAGCAGTTTGGGTTGGAAAGGACCTTAGGGATCATCCCATTCCAACCCTGCCATGGGCAGGGACATCTTCCACTGGACCAGGTTGCTCCAGGCCCCGTCCAGCCTGGGGAGTTGGAATATGACAGTAGAGATAACAGTGAGAGTTTAGGAAAGCTACAAACTTTATGGGAATTCTTACCCTTATTCCCTTTCAACTTCTATCCTGATTTTATTTCCCATGTGGACCCAGAGAATCCTCTGGCGTTTTATCTCCCATAGTTAATATTCCTGTACTCCTCTGAAGAACTGGGTATTTTAACACATCCCTGTAAGTTCCCAGGCTGTGGCCTTTGCACTCCATGGAAAACCACAGCAGCTGGAGCCCTTGGAGCTGTGGCCCTTTCCTAAAATGAGAGTCCAAAAAGAAAAAAGAGCCACTGGCGCACTGAATTCCCATTGGTACTGCTGGGATGACACTGCTTCAGTTTTATCTATTTTTTAAACTGTGCTTTTACTGCAGTGTGAAATCCCTGTTAGCTGAGGGCTGGGTGCTTGTAGGGTGGTGTTTCTTTGTTTATAATGTGTGAGGAAAGACAGGTCTGGGTGTGATGCCACACAGCTGCTCCAGAGGGATCAAAAACCAGGGAAATGAACTCACCACGTTCAAAGAGCTGCTGCTCCCATCCTTGTTTTAAAGGACAGAGACCAGGGGATGCTGTCACTTCCTGTGTCCTACAGCTGTGGCAACAGACCTAATTCTGTTTATTGATACCCGTTAGAGTGACAAAAACAAGTGATGTTGTGCTAACAGAGAACACAAAATTCATTTCGTAATATTCTAAATGTGCAGTCCTTTTTTGGGGGGGTTGATTTTCTTCTCTCAAGTTCACCTCTAAATCCTGTGCTGCAGCACCTGCCTCTCAGTGGGGCGTGTTTGGCACTCCTCACAAACACAGCAACATGATCTGTGGGGATGAAAGTGTAAATTCCAGCATAAATTCTAAACGCTCCAGATGTGCTAAAAGTGCCCAGACGAATTCAGATAATTCATGAACTGGGAGCCTGCCAGCCTTGGTGTGCATCAGGGTTCTGCAGCTTTGCACCTGCTGCTGGGAAGGAACAAATTCATTAGGAAGTCCTGAGACTCTCTCTTTTCCTCTTTGTGCTGAGCGAATTATTTCTGTATATCAATACACGTATCAGGCAGTGGGGTATGAAGTTATTCTGCAGATGTTAGATTTTTATTCCTGGAAGTGGCAGGAGAAAAATTCGTGTCCCACTCGCCCATCCCTCGATGCCTTTGCCTCATCAGGAAATGATTCAGCAGTGCTGCTGCTGATGCCAAAGCTTTGTTCAGAGAGTGACGCATCAGAGGATTTTTGGGTTTTATTTTGATATTTATACTTTTTTTGTCTTCATTGACAGTTTGGTTGCGTTTTTGCACTATCAAGGAAAAGCCATCATTAATCTGATTAAAGAAAATGATGACATCACTGTCCTCCAAGGCAGATAATTATTTGTATTAATTACACAAAGGTGGTGTCACTGTCCCAGGGGATCCCCCTGAAATGTCCCGTGGGGGTCACAGTCAGGCCCAGAACCTTCCAGCAGAACAGAGCAGGCCAATTCATGCAAACAATTATTCCAACCAAAATTATTCACTCGCTGCTGGAAAAACAGTAAATAATTTACTCAGTGTGTACTATTTGAAAAGCTAAGCAGTAGCAAAGTGGCGTGAAAACATTATCGTCAAAAAATTTATGAGATCACTAGTGGGTAAGAAATTATTCATATAAATCCCATGGGATTCACTTAAACAGCTCTAGTTCCAGTTTTCTGAGCTTTTAAAATCATTTCACTGGTTGATCAGCCCTTGATCTCTGTTTGTCTCAGGACAGGAATGCGGGGATCCTTCCTGGTGGGGCACAGCTGAGCTGCAGTGCCCACCCTGATGGTTCATCTCCTTGTTCTCCTTGGCACCACGGGCACAGAGTGCCAGGAATCAGTGCCCAAGGTCCCCCAGCTCTGATCTTTTCATCGATTTCCATTCTTAGAAGGTGGAGAATCCTGTGGAAGGACAGAAGATTTTGGCTCTGCTTTAGGCAAAAGCTAAAATAAACCAGAAGATTGTTAATAGTAAAAATGAAGATACTCAGTTCTGGGATCGGTTTTCCCAGAACTCTGATCCCACATCCCGTTCCTGGGAGCTGCAGAGAAAGGGACAACTGCAGATCTAAACTTGTGTGACTGCAATCAGGATCCACCTTCCACTTGTTCTTTCTCACTCGATGCACTGAGGCTGGTTGGGGTTTTTTTGTTTGTTTTCATGGGATTTATTTTTGGGGGTTGTTTCAAATTAGGTGATCAATATCTTGGGACTGTCAAGAAATGCACTGAGTCGGTGTTTCTTGTGCTTGCAAGGGAAATATGCACTTTGTAATAGGATTTTACTCCCCTTTCTTCTGCCTCTGACACCAATAATAAAGAACTTGTGCACAATAACCCCTCAAAATGTTTCTGTGACAAAGCTTTATTTTCAATCTAGGCTTACACATAGCACAGAAACACAAATTGTGCACTTTGGTACCTGTAAAACAGGGGTAACATTTTAATGGGTGGGTTAGATTGGCATTTAATTTGCATTTTAAAAGCATTTATTACTAGTTAATGAATCAATTGATTTCTCAAAGAGCACTTAATGAGATTTATTGTCTTATCAAAGAGCAAGTCAGTAGCTAAACATGAGAGACTGCACTTGTGACTGCCAGTGTCACCCAGGCAGAGAGGGCAGCCGTGGGCTGCTCGATGGAGAAACACTGCCAGAAACCTCTTTTTAAAAGGGCAAGGCAGTTGTGCATAAATAAAACAAGAAAAAACCCGGGTGTCTGAGTGGAGAATCCACCTGATGGTCCCCAGATCAGAGATCCTGTTCTCAATGGGTTTGGGTTCAGGTTGGTCCTCAAGAAATGAGTTGAGGAGAATTTTCTGTACAGCAGCTGCCAAACGACCCTAAAACATCGACCTGATCTTGGCAAAAGAAAGCCAAGAAGGGCTACAAAGGGTTTATAAATTGTGAAATGTTTCAGAAATTTCCAATGTTTTAGTTAATATAAAGATATCTTGCTTCACAGAGAGCCTTGCTCAGTATTCCAGCTCCTGCTACCCACAGGATTTTGTTGTCTCTTGAAAGTATTTTGGTGACTTTTCTTATCCTTGTTTAAAAAAATAAGTGAATTCCTTTCAAAGTCTGAAAAGTAACCTATTAAACATTCTGGCTCTTGGTTTTAAACTCTCTCCTACTTTATAATTTCAGAACTCCCTTTGAATGTTCCTGAGACCAGAAGTCAGCTTTGCCTCATCCCTCTCTGTGATTGCTGCTCCCCAGAAATCTGTTCAGGGAAAACTTCTCTCTGAGTTTTCTTTGTTTTCCTTCAAGGAATATGAGGCAGTTTGCCTTACTCTCCTCTGGTAGAACTCAGCAGAAATGACATCATAAATTAGTATTTTAGTTCTGTTTCAAAAGCAGGGGCTTCCTTGTTCCTTTTGCCACATCTGCTGCTTTGGATTTCTGTTTTCTCTTGCTCTGCCATCTGTTTTTAACAATAGCAAGATTATAATTTTCAATTTTCGGCGAAATAAAATGCCTCAGGTGTTAATTCATGCTTCACTGGTATCATCCTCTGTGTTATCAGTGCTAAATATGGATCATTGTCTGACTCTGCATCCTTTTTCATTAGACAGCTTAGTACTCTGGCATGATTTGATTCACCTTATTGGACTGGAAATAATGGCCACAGTCTGATTTCTGTCTGAACCTAGACTACAGGGAAAACTGCCTGATCTTTTGCATCCTAATTTGGATCCTGGAAATATTGCTGTAACCACGTGCAGCGTTTCCAAATCGTGAGCTTAACTTCAGTTTGGAACAGCTCATTTTCAGTGAAATAGAAATACCCCTTCTGCTCATTACTCCTTCCTGATATTTTGCAAACAGAAATTCCAAGTTTTGCTGGGGAATAACAGACACAGTTTATTCTGTTTCTTACGTGGCAGGACTAACTCCTTTTATTGAGTGATTGCCAGGGTTTGCCCCCAGTAGTATTTCCTGTTAATGGCCTATGTTTTGATATTATTATAAAACAGTGATATTGTACATTGTGCTGCAATTATTTTGCACTTTGTGCTGCTGCAGAAGGGTTCTGAATAAACTGATCCAGTTTATTGCAGCAGGAGGTGGAGTGAGATGTCCTTTAAGGTCCCTTCCAACCCAAACCATTCTATGCTTCTGTGATTTGGAGCTTACAGCGATTTAGAAGCAACCACGGGTTGTTGTTTGTGCCGTTAATTAGTTTCCCAAATTTTGTTAAATATCCACATTCCTCCCTGCTTTCAGCAGCTCCATTTTCAGCTGCCTGAGCTGTGAAAATCCAGCTCAAGAGGACAGACTGCAAATCCTGCAAATCCTCCTGCCTGCAGTCTGAGGTTCAGGGTATCCAATGCATCCTGGATGAAGTTCTTGATGATAAGATTTGATCCTCATTTTCCAGATCTGCCACAGAAAAACAGCAGTTTCCTCCACTCCAGCCTGAGAAAGGCATTCCTGGAGGAATGAGCTTCCTCTGGGACAGGTGACAACCCCAAAATTGACCAAGACTGACAGCTTAAACAATTCAAGCTCAGTTTTTAGGGCAGCTTTGGCAGTCATTTCCTCAGGTGCATGAGGAGACCTCAAATACTGCTCATTTCTAAGTTATTTTAGATTTTAGGAGCTGGACTCTGGCGGAGAGTGAGCTGTAAAGGCAGGAATCTCAGCTGCAGAGGACAACCTCTGTTCCTGGAAAGTGGATTTCCAGAGAATTGCAGATAATTTCATGATATTGCATAATTTTTAAGGCATGCTGTAACAGACAATGTTTTTAATGTTTATCCAGACTGTTGTAACTCCTTTTACAGGAGGAATACACTGTGCTAAATTTGAAACAAAGTGCCTTCCAGGAATGATTTTAATAGCCAAGATAAAGAGCCTGCTAGTTAATAAAAAAATGGAAAAAACCCGGGAAAACTGTTGAACACGGATGTCAACATTTTTAATGGATTGCATTTTTTATTGTGTGCTGCATGTTTCTGTCAGGGGAATATGATAATTATAAACCAGGAGCAATAATGAGGGTTTGAATATTCATAGGCAATTAAAAAATGTCTCCGTGCATTTTGTTGGTGCCCGGCGGGAAATGTCGCTCGGTTTTTTAGGAATAAGTGGTTCACAATCCTTGGTGAAATATACGGGGTGGAAATCAAAACACCAAGCAGGGAACAACACTAACAAAGTTCAGTTGATGACAGGGAAGGAAAAATAAATGTTGCAGCATTGGTTATAAACGTATAAATGTGTAGTTCAGTGTTCCAGTTGACAGTGGGTTCTCAAAATCGTGGAATATCCCGAGTTGGAAGGGATGCACAAGGATCAGTGTGGAGTAAAACTGCTGCAGTTTAGGTTTTAACAGATGTAGGGACACTTTGTGGGACTCTGAATATTAAATATCTGTTTAGAATTAAAGGATAAATGCAAAAATGCCCAAATAAATATGGAAAAAAAGGGGATGAGCCAGTAGAAGGTAAGAAAATAAAAGGGAATGTTAAAATAACTGGTGGATGTACATATTAAAAATCCTTGAAGCAGCACTTTAAGCTTTTCCCCACAGTTTTATCTCGGTACAGCTAAAAGTTATTGGATTCATCACATTGAATGGACAGTTTGGCTTTTGGAGCTTGTCAGATTATGAGCAGATGATCAGTTTGCTGTTAAAGATGAATGAGCCCGTGCTTTTCAGGGATGCAGCCACATTTTCCAGTGGTTTTTTCTAATTTCGTGCTCATTTCTGAAATTCAAACAGGGATTGCTTCCGAACTGCTCCCTCTTTGGAAGTGTATCTCTCAGGAGATCCTTTCTCTTCTGGCTTGGTGTTCAGGAAATACTGATGGCATGTTCATGTGCTGTGACACTGAGATGTCACCGGCCCAGTTTTGTTGTCATGCATGTCAGTGCTTAATGAGAACCTTCAGCAACTTCAGCAGACACTTTTCAGGAAGGATCTTGCGGAAGGAAGGCAGCAGCAGCAGCAGGGACATTTTGGCAGGAGTTTTCCTGGGTCCCGGGCCGACACTCCCCGTTGGAATGACACCTGGAGTTCTCCTGCAAACAATTCCTGAACGGCAAAAATGACAGAGAAAGGTGAAGTGTGATATTAGCCTCGTCTCAGAGTTGATTGATGAGCTTGCAGAGCGTGCTGGAGAAGGGTTTTCCCTGGCAGTTGCTCCAGTCCACGCTGGAATGCTGCGTTCCACTGGGGTGGCCTTAGAGCTGTGTCCTTGCCAGCAGGAAGGGGTGGCTGCAGTGGAAAACTGATCTCAAGAAAAACTTTGAGTTCTAAAGATAACTATAAATTATGTTTAATTTTAAATGTTTACCATTGCTCCAAAAGGGTAAATTTGGTGGCTTTGCCTTGGCTTTACAGCTCAGGAGGGTTGGGGCAGAACTTGCACTCATTAATTCCAAGGTGATTTTAATGAATCTCCTCTGATTACGGGCAGCATTCTGAAGCGAGTGACAAAACTTAAATGAGAAAGAATTTAAGAAATGCCACATTTACTTCTCAGTGTTTCTGTGGTAGGATCACAGTCCCATTTGATGCCCACGGGCACCTGTGTGTGGGAGCTGTGGCTGCAAGCCCTGCGATCCCCAGCCTGGGGATGTTCAAGGCGTGGCTGTCGTACAGTGATACAAACACAGGAGCCTCAGATGTCTGGGCAGCTTTTTATCTTTGTGTTTGAAGTATTTTTTCCTTAGAGAAGTTCAGTTTCAAATATGAGGTGTAAAGAGATGAAATGGTTGTTGTTTGTGCCAAGACTTTCAGCCTTAGAAGAAGTGTATTTAATATTTTCCTCCCTGGGCTGTTCAGGCTGGGGCCAAGTCCAGCTCTCCTCCAGTTAATTGAGTTGTAACTGTGCCTTCCTTAATCCCAATATGGACTTTTGCCTAAAGTTTTTCCTTTCTCTTTCTTCCTTTCACCCACTTTGACCCCAAGATGTGATTTTTTTTGGGCTTGTGCTGGTGATGCTGTGACAGGAGGGAAGTGGAACGTGTCGCTTCAGCCTATCCAGCTTCTCAGGCACACAACTGAGGTTTTTATTTATCTTTTCTTTGTGGGCTGGTTCATTTCTTGCAGTGAGTTGGACGTGAGTGTGTGTGACAGTGAGTCATGGAGTGAGTGCATGGAGGGGACACAGTCCAGCAAAATTTGCTGTTCCTACATTGCCCTGAATTTAATGTATGGCTCCAAATATTTGTTAAGCTTTCCTCTTCCAAACATGGGACTGTATCAGCTTTGTGTCATCTCCATTTTCTTTGGTACCTTGCATTTAGGAATAGATCAGGAAATAAAGAATTTCTTGAATTTTATAAATAGTGAATTGAAATTCAAACAGAAAAGCATGCAGTTAACACATCCTTGATCCAAAATGAAGCACTGGCAGGGGGTAGGAAAGGGTTTTTTTATTTTCCTCTGCCAGCTTGCTTAATAAAGCCCAGTAAATATCCTGACAAACCCAGAGACTTTGTAATTACTTCAAGGATTTTATTTATAAAATAGCAAATCTGAATGCTTCGATATTTTTGATACTTTCAGGGTTTCTAAAGCAAAATCAATGCATGTATGTGAGATATTTTGGCATTGCCAAATTTGCAGTTCTTGATTCAGAAATTATCAGTAGGAGAATATTCCCAGCTCACTGTACAGCCAATACAGAAGCATGATCAGAGGGTTTTTTGTTCGGGTAGCCAGTCGTATGGAAATAAACCTTTCTGTGTCCTGTTTGGGTGTGTATTTAGTATATCCAGCAGCCCCTTTAGTGTGAAGTCAAGAATAATAAGAAATAAATCCAGGAACCTCCAACCTGAGAACTGTGGGGGAAAAAAACACCACCACAGGCAATGTAGATAGACAAATTTAACCAGCCCAAGGACTTCAGATGTGTTTTGGTTTGCCAGGCTGTAATTTTTACTGGAGAAGAGAGACCCAAAAAAGAGGGATCCGTATTAACAATGTGCAGCCTATGTGCTGTTTTCAGCTTTCCTCCTTAACACAAAAAATACAGAATTGAGTTATTACCAAAAACTATAAGCCCAGTCCAAGCCCTGATGAACTGTTTTAATTTAGTTCCCTCAAACAGGTTCCATCATATATAAATAATAAGCTTAAAAGCTGTGGCCATTTGCTGCACAGCTGCTGGGAAGTCATTTTCCAGCTCACCTTTCTTTGCCTACCACGAGCCTGAAATCATCTGCAGAGTCAACTTTTTGCATCTCCCCTCCAACTTTTCTCCTCGGTGCCTTGGCGAGGCAGCTCAGAGGAAACTCTCATTTTGTCAGCAAAAATGGTATTGGCTCTCCGAGGAAAAAAACATAGGGGCTCACCAGGGACTAATTTCTTTAATATATTAAAATACATTTTTACATGCCAGGGTACTGCATTGTTCTTTGATGTCCCAGCATGTGGCAAATGATTATGGCTTCATTGTGGCTGTTTGCAGGATGATGAGTGATAAGGTGAGCTCTGTGCTTTCCAATTCTTTGCTTCTGCTTCACAGGCCTGGATGAATAATTCATGGAGCAAAATTACTGTCCCAGAAAAAGGCAGTCTGTTTCATCAGCCCTTTCACACTTTATTGATTAACACATATAATTTTTTAATGCGCAGCATCGCTGGAGTTTTGAAGAATGGGGAGTTTGTTGCTCTCTTTCACAGAACGCTCCAGCAAAGACTCCAGGAAAACTGGGACAGCCATGAAAATGGTCTTTTAGGCCAAAGAAGAATAATAGAGCCAAGCAGTGTAAATGATGCTGTTATGGAGACATTTGGAGTTTCACCAGGTAATAGGAGAACACATGCAAAATGATACGAAATGGAGAAAGAAGGATAGAGAAGAAAATGGAGTTATTTTGAAGAGTTAAGTGTGGGATCTGTAGCTCCTGTAAATCCTCGCTCTTTCTTTCCATCAATAGCCTGATGCTGATTTTTGCTGATGCCAATCTGCCCAGCTGATGTGTAAAAGGAGTGGGATCTGTGATGGAAACAGGAGGGAAACGGAGAAAACATTTTTCAAGCCCTGCACGTTAGCAAGGCTTAACAGGCAGTTAAAATGCTGTCCTTAAAAGTTTTTTTTAAGACAAAAACCCAATAAACCATCAGTTTCTGAACTTTGCTCCTAAACCTGCCCCTTTAAACCCCTGCTGTGTTTTTTTACCACCACGTTTTTCAGCTTGTTTGAGGTTCTGAGTCTCTAAGGAGGAAACTCAATTCATCTTCAGAGTATTTGAATTTCTCTTATTTACAGGTGGAGTTGTACTTCAGTCATTCCAGTGGATCCAACTCTTCTCCCTGTCACCTGTACTGTGGTTCCTCACCCCACAAATCCTCCGGGAAGGTTTTCTCCTCACCTGGCCCCAAGTGCTGTTGGTTTTTAATAAAGGAACAAACCCAACTCGTTTGGGATTCCTGGCAGTGAGCACTGGGCAAGTTCTGAAAGAAAAAAAAATGCAACCTCATTTCAAATGGTTGCATTGTGTGAGAAATGATGGGAATTGTTTTCCCAGGTATTCATCAGCTCTTTTTGATGTGATGATTAGAACCTGTTTAAAGGACATTTCAAATACTTGGGACCACTAGTCAGCAGATTGGGTGTAAACCTGGTCAGTGAGGTTTCATTCAGAAAGAAAGGGAATTTTTAATTTAAGGGAGCATTAATTTTGTCAAATATATAACACAAGAATTAGAAATATTTTGGAGGTGTCAGAAAAAGTGTTCCTAGCATTTTGAAAACACTATCCATACCTGTTTTGTAGCTGTTTTTATTTAAAATACAAACCCATAATATGTTATTCATAGAGAATAAGGTTGTCAAGGTTATCAAGAAAAACCTTGGAAGAGCTAAAACACTTTTCTCTGATCCAATATTAGTTTTTATTCTTTCTTGCAGAATAATTTAGAAGTTTTATTCTAGTATAAATACAATAATGTTAAACACACCGATATTTCTTTACCAGTCACTAGAAATATTTCTGTGTATAAATGCCCGAATTTATGAAACTATTTTAGTGTTTCCATTTTGATTTATGAACGTTCAGAACATGGATTAAGACCCTTCCTTTTCCTAAGGGAAGAGCACTGATAGATTTAAAAACCGAGGTATTTTTTGGTTCAGAATGGGGTGTAAAGCATGGATGGCTCCGGCCCTGTGATGTCTTTGCAGCTCTCTGTTAACATCTCTGTTTTGGAGTCACGGCTGTAAATCTCCACATCAGCCCGCAGTAAATGGGGAGAGGATGAATGTTTGATGATGGCTGGTGTGAAAGATGGATTATAGGAGCAATAACAGAAGGGTCCTGGAAGTTTNTTTCTGCTAAACCTGGCAGGTGTAAGAGCGTCTTTATTGTGTCTCCCCGGACACACAGGAGCAATAACAGGAGGGTCCTGGAAGTTGCCTCTGCTGGGAAAAGGGAAGGTGTTCCTCTTGTTAGTCCATTCCTTGTAGAAATGAGAAGGGAAGATGTTAAAAGGAGAGGCCACGTGCCTGAGGGCTACAGCTGAGCAGTTAAAGATTGTCCTCCAAGCACAGCCACAGTGGGAAACTCTTGCTGAGCTTCCATGCACGTCATGGCTGGAAACAGCTGGAAACAGGAATAATGGGCTGAGGGAGGCTGGAGGTGAGACAGGGAATGTGGATTGTGCTGGAGCTTTGGTGTGGGATCCTGGCAAGGGTTCATTCCCTGTAACAGGAAACAAAGATGGAAAGGGAAGGGACCTTAAAACCCATCTGGTGCCACCCCTGCCATGGGCAGGGACACCTTGCACTGTCCCAGCTTCTCCCAGCCCCATCCAAGCTTCCCTGGGGCACTGCCAGGGATCCAGGGGCAGCCACAGCTGCTCTGGGCACCCTGTGCCAGGGCCTGCCCACCCTCACAGGGAACAATTCCTTCCCAACACAGCAACACTAAATTATCTTCTCTTTTTCACTTTTAACCGCTAGAAAATGTAAAAATGCTGTGTTATCTCTGTATAGTTCTCTGTATTTTTAAGCAGGCACTGAACAAGGCTGTGCTTTATTCCAGATGCATCTAGGCAAGATTCCAGTGAGGTATTTATTTGGAAGGAAGACATTTTATTTACAAGGCCTTCAGGATGTGTTCCACTTTATGAAAAGAAATTAATGTAATTTTGAAAACTAGAGAAAATAACTGTAATTGCACCGTGCTTGTAATGGGGTTCTTGTGACAAAGCACCTGTCAGGTGGTACAGAACCCTGTGGAAAAAGACATTTTCAGAAATGGATGGCTCCGTGGTGCTGTGTGCTTTTACTCAATTCACCAACTCCAGCCCAGCTCCAAACTTGCAGGAATAAGAGCAGCAGCCCTACCCTTGTTGATGTTGCGTTTATGACTCAGTGATCCATTTTTTGGTGGTTTTTAACTTTGAAAGCTGTGATCACATCCTACCCTCCATCCTAAATTCGTTCCCTGACCAGCTGTTAGATTGCTGCTTTAGGATCTGTCTGTTCCATATTTTCCACTTAGGGCTCCATTTATTGTTGCAGTGATGTGAGGGGGCTTCCGTTTGTGCCTCTGGAGCTCTCTGCAGTCATTCATTTCTGCACTGCAAATTTATTTTTAATCACATCAGGACAAGCAGCAGATGAGTGGCCTTTGCTGGCAAACATCTGTATTCCATGGTGGGATTGGCAGGAGCTCCCCTCCTGCTGCTGTTTTTTGGGATAAAGTGCTGCTGTTTTATTTTATCCTGTTAAATAACTCAGGGTTAGGAACAATTCTGAAACGTTGTGCTAACTTTGATTGCCTTGCAATAACCAGAACTGCTCCAGAACTTTGAAGAGCAGAAATTGGATTCTCTGCACCACTTGTTTATTATTTTATTTACCTTTGATCAGGCTCTAAAGGAACGATAAAATGAAACCTGAATAAAATGCATTAAAGTGACAAATGTTTGACGTGGTGAAGCTCAGGCTTGAAGCGTTTGGGAATTCTCTCAGCTCTGCCTTGCTGGGGAGCAGGGGCAGAGTGGGTGCAGAGCTCTCTGTGCTGGCTGCTGGAAAACCCTGCTCGGAATTCAGCCACAGCTTCAACTACTTCAAGGATAATCTCAGTTTAAAAGTGAATTTTTAATATATAATTTTGATCAGAAATACCGATTTATATTGTTCCACTCACCAGAACATTCAGCCAGCCCCATTTATTACTGTAACAAACTTTTTTAAAGTTTTCTTAAAAAATATATCAAGTATTTGGGATTCTGTTGATATTTCACTGGCAAATTCAAATATCAGCCAGTTTCTGCTGAGAGGTTTAACTTTGTTCTTTTTGTTGTGGAATTGGAAGGACCATGTTTAATCAAAATTTACTGCAAGTGAGTAAAATATTTCTGATCTTAAAAATGCTGCTTCAACTCGGACTTAAGTGGAAACAAGGATTTATTTTTTCTTCCAAATTTTGTGTTGTAATGACAGTCAGATGTACCAAAAAGGATTTTTTGGTTCAAGGATGTTTTTCCTTCAAGTTTTGGATTTCTTTTGGGTTTAGTAAATATAAATTAATTTTTTCAAGTAGGAAAAGAATGGAAATTCACTTCAAGATGGGAAGAGAAGTGTTAGGAACTGGGTTTGTGCTTTGTTTACATCTTTCTTTATTGGGAAATGAAAGGAATAATTTAAATAATCCACATCTGCTGAAGAGGACCTGATGAAAACCAAATGTTGCACTCTGTCAGATCTGAACAAATCCTACAGCTTGACCTAAAGTTGGCCGGAAATTCTCCCATCATCATGAGCATTATTCTCAAGAGATTCCTTTTGAGCTTTAAGGAAATATAACAGATATTATAATGTAATAACTAATGTGTGTTTAAAGAAGAGAAATCTGCTGAAATATCTTGGTTAGAGACTAAAGCAGCTCTACAGATCTGCTGTGAAAATCCTAATGAGGAATTTACTTGCTGGAATTATGGACCTTGATATTTTGAGTGGCTGACGACATCCTAAGTCAAAAAAGCTACTAATCCTTGGAATCTTGGTTAAAAAAATATAAGGCAAAATAACTAGCAATAACAGTAATTATGGTAGAGTATTTTTTTATTCTCCTGTTTATTATTATTAAAGGAGTAGCCTCTAATTATGATATGGCTGGACACAAAACTAGAAACTCCACATTGTTGATTTATGTTGATTAAAGCAGTTTTAACAGGTGTTCTACTCAATATTCTGTCAGAGGTTCTGCTCACCACTTACATGGGAGCAGAGAGAGGACATTAAATACCTGTAGAAGATGGTTTCTTTGGAATTAAGTGGATTCAGAAGGCCCCATTTGATTGAGTAACTTTCTAAGCTTGGGGTTTTTTCAGTTTTGTGTAGTTGTTGGGGTTTTTTTTATCTCAACATGATTTGACAAGATGAATTCTTACTTTGTAATTATTGTCTGTGCTAAATTCATTTTCCACTGATCATAATTCTTCTGGGAAATCCACCGTGTCAGGAGGAGTTTTCTGGTTAACAGATATAACTAGAGCTTGCTTTGAAATGTGTGAAATGTTTCAGTCCAAAAACAAATTAAGGGCATTGTGATTGCATATTCAAGTAACATCTTTAGCATCACATTTCATAAAGAGCTCTAGTTTGAAATCTACTGTCACTTGCAAAAGGAGATGTAAAAGAATGAGAAAACATCTTTGGCATCACACAATTATATCTAAATAACTAAATTTATCTTAAATACATGAAGATTATACTTTGCAATCTGTCATGGGCTCGTCTCTGCAACCGAGGGACATATTTAGTTTCTGAAAAGCAAAAAGCTGGTAAGGACTCGCTTTTTTTAGAACTGAAGGTTTTTCTGGCCTTAATTTAAATTTTGATGCAATCAAGTCCTGTCCTTTGCTCACCAGAGGCCTGGCAGAAAGTCTGTGGCTCTGTCCCCCCTCACCTCAGTGGGGGTGGCTTTTTGTGCTTTTCTCTTCTCATCCTTTCTGCCAGACTCACTTCCTCCCATCTCCCTCTGCTGGAGCCCTGTCCCAAAATCTAATTCTCAAGAACCTATCAAGGAGGGATTATTTGATTATTTTATATATTGATTTATGTATTGATGCTTATACACGGATTTTTTAACGGATACAAATGGAAAAGCATTACATAAATGTTATCTCTGATTTAATTTCCTCCCACTCCCCCATTCATTCTTGCTGTTCTTTAGAACATGCCAAGCCAGCAAACCTAATTTTTCCATGGGTCGGAAACATCTCTGGAGAAGCTTTATGTCCGAAGCCCTGGATATAAAAACCTTTGCTGTGTTTGTGACCCAAGTGAGCAGCACCAGCTCTGCAGGGTGGGTTGGGCTCCAGGACAGCCTCTCCAGGCCATCCCCAGCTCCCTGCAGAGCTCTGCACGCCTCCTTGCCCTGCTGGAAACCCCCAGAGCTCCTTTGTCTCGAGCTGGAGGTGGTTTGGCAGAACATGTTTTATATCAGCTGTAAAGCCCTGCGGAGTGGTGATAACCTGCTCAGCTGTCAGGGAACTCCTATTTCACAGGGCTTTTAGGGAACCAGAGCCTCTCATTCATAATTTATAAAATAGAGCTGAGTATAGGGGCTGGTGATGCAGGTTATATATGGACTCAGGGTTTCCAGGTAGGGTGGCTGAGAGATCAGTGCCTTCACCATGCAAAGTGACAGGACACCCATCATCATCATCTGCTTAATGTTTGGCTGATAATGTGAAATGCTGGCATTTCTCGTAAGTGGTAACACTGTCCGTGAAATCAGCAATCAAGAAAATCTCAGTTTTTCCCCCTCTTAATGAGACAGATAAATCAGTTTGAACTGGGGGAAGTGCTCTGTACAGCAGATAGAAAACAAATGTTTGCAAACTAACCGGATGACAAATTTCTTTGTGTTTTATAGTTCATCATACCCCAAAATTGAAGCCTTTATGGCTGTGGTGTGGCTGTCAGGAGGGGAAAACAGCCAGTCCTGTTTGGGAGCTGCCCGTGGATCCAGGGAAGCAGAGTGCACATATTTCTAGGCGAGGGAACATAAAGAGTCTCTGACTTGAAACACCAAATGCTTGCTTTAGACTCACTTTATTTTTGAAGGTTTCAGCTCACACATTTTTGGATCTACTGTTCCATCACTGTGTGAACCAAAGAAGATTGTCAGTGTCTAGACTACATCTTCCACACAATCGTGTCTCTCTTGATTAATGACTGAAGTCTGCAGATGGATTGCTTGGATTTTGTCCTTGAGAACTGCGGGAGGAAGGTTGCCAGCAGAAAACGCTATTTCTTCCCTTTAGACGTGTTCCTTGAAGAAACTGATCTTCTTCTGTAGTTACTGAAACAATATTTCTCTTGATTTTATTGCCCATTTCTGCCTTTTCCTTGAATAAACGTGTCCAGCTCCCATTTTTCAAGGGGAAGGCATAAAAAGCAGGAGCACTTTGAGCATCACCTCCCCGAGGAAGGCCCGGGCTCATCTCCAGGCCTTGGCTGCCATCCCCTCAGCCAGGCAGAGTAATCCCACCAGCCACTAAACCCCCTGATTGGAATTTGGGGCAGAATCTCTCAAAAAAATGAAGATTTATTGAAGAATAAAATCCCTGAAGCTTCCAGTATATTAGAAACTGGGGCTGCAGGGGTGTGAAATGGGTAAAGATCGTGTTGCCTTCCCTAGCCCATAAATTAGTCCGAGGAATAGACCCTTCCTTGCAAGCCTCGGTTAATCAGGGTGTTTTAAGCACTGCTTTCTCAATATTCTAAGGTTTTTTTCCAGGATAAATATAAATCATACTCCCAATACAAGCAGATTTCAGTTAAATGTCATGTTCAGATGAATTATAATGATCAGGTTAAAAATACGAGACAGGAAAAAAGGTCTGGAGAGGAAAATTCATATAACGAGTTCATTCCAGGCTTGTGTTTTGGAATTTAGGTGACAGAGTAGGAAATAGGAAAGTTAACCTGTTCTTCATGAGGAATAACTGGTACTATTCCAGAAAAGCAGGGGAGGTGGTAAATATAAATCCCTGAATTTCTGAGCCTTTACATCCAGAAAAGGGATGCCTGTGTAAATCTGCTACCACTGTTAATATTTTAGGGATGACTTGATTTAGCCCTTTTCAGAAAATAACCAATTATAGTTGGTTTTTTCTTGGTAAAATTAACAGGCAGAGATCAGTAACGTTAAAGAATTAGGGCAAACTTGATTTTTGTAATTGTGCAGAAAAAACCCTCTCTTGATAAGAGATATTTCAGAGTACACGTGGAAATACTCATCACTTTGGACAAAGAATTACTTTGTAGCTCTTTACTTACGCTCTGGTCTTTTATTACTGAAATGTCACATTAGGACACTTGTAATTCATTGTATGGAATACATGGGGATAAAGTTAAAAATAAGAGTTGGTGGTTTCTCTGTGCACCCCTGAGAACATTCCTGCCAGCAAAATATCTGTAACACAAATGTGGAGTCTTGTGCCGACTTCAGCTGAGAAGCAGTTGCAGATATTTCCCCAAATACACTAATTTTGAGTAATCTCACTGCTAACAAATATGGATAGAATGTTATTTACTTGTTGATTCCAGGGAGAAAGCATTGTCCCACGTTTCAGACATGAATATTTCATGTAATACTAAAGGTTTAATATAAATCTGTTAAAAGGGGGTGCAGGCAGATTAGCACAGGTATTTCTGCAGAGGTTTTGGTGTCAGACACGACTCAGAATGAGACCCAGGAAAGCTGCAATTCTAACCAGTGCTCTCCTCCAATTCATAACATCTTTGTGGTGTCAGTTCCCACCTAGCAAACAGGAGTAAAGCTCTCAGATAGAAGATTAATGAGCATAATTCATGCACCACTGGACTGGAAATGGGATGCAAACCTGGCGTTTGGGTACTGCAATTATCGAAAGGAGAATTGTAAATGTTCTTGGGAGTGTTTTAGTCTGACTTCTAAACTTATACCAAAGTCGTTGTTCTTCCAAAAAAAAAAAA
>VYXC01009630.1:67187-125014 GCA_013397175.1 Platysteira castanea | reverse complement strand
AAAAAAAAAAAGATATTTTCAGATTTCTACTCATGGATGATGTAGATTTTAATTCTCTTAATTATAGATGAGGGTTATGAGTGTGAATATGTGAGATAGTTGTGCCTGTCACTGCATTTCCCCGAGCACCAACGTCCCACTCCTGCCAGGACTTCTTGCCTCCCAATCAAGCATTAATGAAGCAAATCACTGCTCTGGAACTGCTTATCACATCTGCTTTTAAATATTTCACATTAAAAATAGACCAGAAATGTGTTTTCCATGCTTTCTAATGATGTTTTCCCTCATTACCCCTCGTTTGGAGTATCAGTTTTGAGTGGGAATTTTAATAATCTGCCATTCGGAGTTTTGAGGATGAAATGCTGGAAGTGGGGACGTTCCCAGCTTGACCCTGGTGAGTCAGTGCTGTGAGAGCCCTGATTTCACACACATTTGGTGGCTGTTGGCTGCATCCCTGCTCTCCTCTCTATTCCTCCCTTTAGATGATCCTTTCCAGAGCCTTTCCAGACCAAATGACACTCGATCCCAGCCCCAGACAATTCCACAGGTTGTACTGAAGTGCTCTGCATCCAGGGGATTGATCTCTATCATTCCAGCACCACTTCTGGGTTTGTAACCACACCCAAAACCTCCCTTTTCCATTCCTCCTCATGTCAGCATTAACAGCTAATTATCCTCTCAGATACCTCTCATCTTTAAAAATATTCAAGTGTGAGGTTGAGCATGTTCAGAATTTCTTAAACTTTTTTTTTTTTTTTAGCATTTCTCTGCATGTGGAGGGAGAATAAATAAGGACACAAGTTTTTCATTAGGGATTAAAAAATGTGACCCTCCCTGCCTGCATCTATTTGGGTGCTGTCCATGAGTTTCCAAGGCAGGAATTTACTGGTCAATTCCCTCTAACTTTGGCTAAATTTCGTATTCTCCCCAGCTCTGGGAAGGCAGAAACATTTGTCCTTTATTACATCACCTCTGTGGATAACATTCTGCATGGTGACAGCTTATTTTCTTTTGATTCTTGTTATAAATATTGTGTCAGAGATATTTAAGAATCTTATCAAGGTTCAGTGGCTTCCATAATCCCATTATACAGGAATCATTACTTAGTAATAACCAGACAAGCAATAAGGAAATCAATAACTGTTCCAAAAGCACAGTCTAGGCCATGAAAATATGCTTTTCCTTCTCACAACGCTAATAAGGACGGTGGAGCTGATTTTGGTAGCTCTGTCCTACACATCAATCACAACCTTTCTGTGAAAGATAAACTCACCAAAAGCTGCACTCTAGTAGGAGGATGGGAAAGGGGAGTTGTGCTGGTGTAAAACCCTCCCTGTTGAATTTTTGCCAATGTTTGAATCAGCAGATTTGTTATTTTTGTGTATAAACGGCTCTGCAGTACTCAGATCACTCACTGAGAGGCTACACCTTGCTTTCAGCTGAATTAAAGGGCACTGAGTGAGAAGAAAACAGATTGATCAGCATCAAACCAGCACCTCAAAGACAGCGAAATATCCACCTGCTCAGTGAGAGCTGAAATGGCTGCACAGATTTTGGTAACGTCAAGAAAGAGAGTGAAGGAAATAAAATAAAAGTTTGAAGGCACCTTAAAGCCCATCTCATTCCCAATTCCCACTGTCCCAGGGTGCTCCAAACTCCATCCATTGGACACTTCCAGGGATCCAGGGGCAGCCCCAGCTGCTCTGGGCACCCTGTGCCAGGGCCTCCCCACCCTCCCAGGGAACAATTCCTTCCCAATATCCCACCTACATCTCTTCTCTTTTAGTTTAAAACAGCTTCCCTCTGTCCTACCTGTTAGAAGCCAGCACATTTTAAGGGCTACATAATTTTAACTGCTTAATAATAGAATAAAAGGGCTGTAATTATTTTGTTAATTTTTTTTTTGCTGTGTGTGGTTCTTAATCAAAATGATTTCCTGCTTGAAACATTAGCCATTAATTTATGGTTAATGCTGAGAGGGATAACGTTTTTTCCCTTGTCAAAATCAAATTCGTTTCAAATAATAATGAGATTGTCACTTTTCCTATTTTCCCTTTGGTCCCTCTTTTGTTTCTCCAAAATTAATGTTTTCTGATACTATTGTTAAATACAAAATTGAGCTTGCAGGAGAGAAAAATCAATCTCATTAATTACATGGCAGCTTTGTCCAGAACTCATTAACATTAATATCTTATTTTCCATTGTGCATTTTACATGGGTTATTTGCTTTCACAGACATCCATCAACAAGTGGTGGCTGAGATGGGACATAGACTAAAAGTGACAGTGACCTTCTCATGGATAATAGAACTCGGATGAGGAAATGGGGAAGTCACCAGGTAATGACAGATCTCAGGCTCTCGGTTCCAAACTGGCAGCAACCAAGCCAAGGCTTTGGCTCTGGGACAGCGTTCCACAGGCTCATTTAGAGAGCACCTCTTGGGATCCTTCTGACAAATTACCCTCAGCCAAGAATCATATTTTTTTTTCCTTCTGGTCAAGTTTTTTTGGTGCGTTTTTTTGGAGGTTTTTTCATAGACTTGGATTTTTGCGCTGATTTTGACCTTTTCTTTAAACACACAGCAGTTGATATTTTTAATTAGTACTTTTGTGAAATTAATGCTCATGTGAATAGTGGTGATAGAGGCCCAAACCCATTCTCCAGGTGCCACAATCAGCGGGAGAGCGACCAGCATTGCAATGAATAAATTAAAGTAAATTTGCATGGAAAATTTTCTCTCTCTCTGTCTTAGACCAGGCCGGATTCAGAATGGGCAGTCAGTGCCTGAATCTCGCTATTTACAAACCTGAGAACTTTTCTCAAGGGTGTCCTTTCAGGTTTTGTTAATTTTGGGGACATCCTGTGGCACATGAGGACACGAGGCTGCTTTATCCCTTCCCAGGGCTCTGGGAAAGCTGCTCTGGGGCTGCCTGAGCTCATCTCCCAGTGAACTTTCCAGCTCCAAGTGGAGTGACAAAAATGATCAGAGAGGTGTGAATTCAGAGGCAGGGGAGGCTCTTCTCCAGCATGTCCAGGACCTACAGTGTGGCTCCTCTGCTGCCCGAAATCCCAAGTTTAGAAAAAAAATCATTTACGCTTTAGATTTTGGTGTTTTTTTTAATATTCAAGGAACTCTAAGGCAAAGACCTGGGGTTTGTTTTCCCTCAGTTCAGCTGCCAATACACTGGATTTTTAATTTTTTCCTGGTGTCTATTGTCCCCTTTTTTCTGATTCATGCAGCTTGCTATCCATCTCATGTACTATTAAAATTAACACATTTTAAAGGTGCTTTTATTTTAATGTTATGCTCATATTTCACCAAAGTAGATCTGTTTATCCAAAGCAGATACACTTTTGGTCCCATGTTGGTGTGATTGTGACAGAAATGCTATGGACTCTGTCCCATCTTCAGGAACCAAATTCCACAGAAAACACTGAAAATAGACTTGGGAGAACCTTTTGTAAAACAGCTCCGGACACCACATTTTGTGAGCTTCCTTTAAAGACTGTCTAGGAGGACAAAATTCCTTCCTCCTTCTCGCAAAGATGAGATTTCAGTTAATAATGATAATAATAGTCACTAATAATGGTCGCACACGTCCTTTCTTCAAATGTGTCTTTTGGATTTAGAGACCTTCAAGTTCTTTGATCTCCTGATTTACCCAACAGCCAGCAAGGTTAATGCTTAATAAAGTGAGATGCCCTTTTTATAATCACTTCATTAAAAGCGAGGAGTAAAAGGTCCATTAAATTGAGTGTTTGTGGTATGGGATCAATGTGGTGCAATCCCAGAGGTCTCCCCGTGCCTCGTAAAGAGCTCTCTACTTTGAACATATCTCTAAGTGACCCATGGAGGATTTCTGCTCTCTTTAATTTGAGAAATTTAAATTGCTTTTATTGCCTGCAATGGTGGTAAGTACTGAATGAGGGATAAATTGTCCTGGAAAGAATTAGGCTGTGGGTGTGCAGCTTTCATAATTCATACCCTCGCAACGTTCAGAAAATCAGCTGTTTGTAAATGGGAACAAAATCAATAATCCTGTTCCTCAGGAAAAGTTTCCTTTTGCCTCCTGTGAGTGGGTAGGATTTGTAGAGGTGTGAATGAGCATATTCTGGATTATCCATGAGTTGGGTAATTTCTCTGTGCACCCCTGAGAACATTCCTGCCAGCAAAATATCTGTAACACAAATGTGGAGTCTTGTGCCGACTTCAGCTGAGAAGCAGTTGCAGATATTTCCCCAAATACACTAATTTTGAGTAATCTCACTGCTAACAAATATGGATAGAATGTTATTTACTTGTTGATTCCAGGGAGAAAGCATTGTCCCACGTTTCAGACATGAATATTTCATGTAATACTAAAGGTTTAATATAAATCTGTTAAAAGAGGGTGCAGGCAGAGAAGCACAGATACCAATTCCTGATTTCTTGGGCCATACTAAATCCTTTCATCTTATAATTATTTGGACCAAAGCTCTAAAAGCTTTTAATGCCCTGCTGTTTGCTGATCAGTTACCTCCAGGTGTTACAGTAGTTCTTCTACTTAAGATAAATAAAAAGCAAAACCAAAAACATTTCACATGTTTTACATTTGTACATGTCTATGGTGATCTTGTGGTTGCTGTTTTTATTTTAAAAAAGTAATTCAAAGATGCTTGCTAATAATTTATAGAATCAATGTCTGCCTTCATAGCTCTGTTCTCAGTATTAAGAATATGGGTTTTTTCCTTGCAGTTGGATCATTTTTGGAATCTGGAGCATTAAAAGAAAAGGCTGGAGTACAAAAGCATCTCTCTCATGCATGGCTTGGTGAACCAGGGATTTTCTCAGTCAGGGTTTGGCATTTATGTGCCTGGAGCATCAGGGTATCCAGCAAGTTTGGACACTGAGTAGGGAGCAGAGGGCTGTGGTCACTCCACAGATGCTCTCGGGTGAAATGAACCTTTTCAGCCTCTGCTGCTTCCATCATCAGCACTCATTAACAGCCTGCTGTAATTAGTGGTGTTATACACAGGGACTGTGCACCTTCTTTGACTGAGGGGGAGGACCTCTTCTCTTCTCTTCTCTTCTCTTCTCTTCTCTTCTCTTCTCTTCTCTTCTCTTCTCTTCTCTTCTCTTCTCTTCTCTTCTCTTCTCTTCTCTTCTCTTCTCTTCTCTTCTCTTCTCTTCTCTTCCTTTCTCTTTTCTGTCTCTTCTCTCCACTGTGCAACTCTCCATCCTCATTCCTGCAGCCACAGCCACTCCAGGTGCCCCCCAGCTTCTGGACATGTCCTGTTGGAGGCCCTGCATAACCAGACCTTGCTCTGGCCTCTGACATTTTCCACCCCCTCAGTTATGATGGAGCTGCAATTTATCAAGAGCACAATGAGAGGTTATCAAAGTCTCGTTTCAGTAGAAGAAAGAGGAACATTACCCTCAAGAGATAAATCTTTCATTAAACTTTTCAGAGGCCTTAAGCAGTCTCTGCCCTATTTATCTTCCCTGTCTTTCTTCTTCATGCTCCAGCTGCCAGTGTTAAAGCAGCACAGGGCAGAGAGCCAAAGCAGGAGCTGATTTCCCAGCCAAATGGAGAAACGTCCCCTTCCATAGATAACATTTGTCTGCACCTTAGCAAAAAACCTTTCAAATTCCCTAAACTATCAAAATGGGGTTTTTTCTATGTTGTGAAATTGTCCTGTACAAGACCAATATTTTTAGGACTCAAAGAAGGTCAAGGAAAACATTCATAGAACAAAAAAGATGAATTTGGTGAGAAATAAACTCGTCTGTTTGATTTTTTTTTAATTTGTCTTGTTTAGGAAATTAATGTCATTTGCTATTTTGTCAGGTAGATATTGGAATATTAAGGAATTGGATAAGGAATTTTCTCAGTTGGATCACGATGGAGAGGAATTACAGAGGCTCAGTATTGAAAATAAAACCTTCTCACCTCCTCAGCTTCTGGGAAAAGACAGTGATTATTTTATAATTTTTTTTTTAAATTGCAAAGCTTTTTATTTCTCTTCCTCCCTTTTAAAAATATGTTATTGAATAAGAATGAAAAATATAAATAAACTAGACAAGAGTAAGGATTGCAGGGGAAGCAAAATTATGAAGATGTGACTTGTCAAATACCATGGTTGTGATTAAATATGAATTTGGTTCTTTGCAGAAAAAAAAAAAAAAGATACAATATTTGTCAAGTCTTGACTTGGACAATGCTAAAAAGCAAATTTTATTTTAGGTCTAATTAGTTTCTTCCCATCCCATGGATATTCTCAGAAGGGAAACAAGCACAGTATGGGCTCCCTTGGAGAGTGGTGGGATTGGGAGTGATGCCTTGAGTGGCTGCCTAGAAACAGAGACCAGACAGGAGTCAGGGAATAAAGGCAGGGATTTATTTGAAAGCCCTTCAAAGGCACTACACTGNCAGAGGCTGCTTCCAAAATGGACCCTGAGACGGACGAGGAGTCACGAGTTCTTCCCACTGTTATAGGTTTGATCCATTTGCGTATCAGCATAAATTCACCAATTGAAACTTTAGCTAATGATGGAATTTCTGCAATTTCTCCACCTCTCTAGAGACCCTCATTTACACCTTTGGGCCTAGGACAGTCTGAGTGTCCTTGAATAGTGAAGTGGTTTGGTTTTTCCTCAAACTAAAACTTCAAGCTGGGATTAACCCATGACAAACAATAAGCTCAGAGAGGCTTTGTTGTGTCTGTCTGGCCTGGGAGAGCAGCTACCGAGCTACAAGGAGCTGCAGAGTCACACACTGGGCAATACAGGATTGGAAAATATAAAAGTTAAAACCCAAGGCCTCAAGAGGAGATGGGCTCTTCCCACTGGCCACAAGGACCATTCCTGATTCCCCACCAGAACTCAGGTTTCCGTGGGGTTCTCCTCGTTGCCCTCTGCACTGAGCCCGAGGTGGCTGTGCCTGGCAGGGACCAGTGGGGCTGCAGAGCTCCCTCTCCTCTGCTGGGCTCCTGCAGCTCTGATCCCACACCTGATAGGGACAATTCCCAAGCCAGTGATCTTTCTTGGGCAAATTTATTTTCAATCCTCTCCCAAAATGATGAAAGATTTCATGGATCTGTATCTTACCCCAGTATGGGCTCTACAACAAGTGTCTGAAGTTACACTGAGTTGATTAATTGATTCTGTCATGAAGTTGTATGAAATTACATTTCTTTTCAAAGTCTCCTCTTTTTCTCTGTTAAACAGTGATTTATTCAATGGCTGTAATGTGCTCGGGCCAAATCCATTTAATGTTGTTATATCTATATTGAAATCCCCTAATTTATTCATAAAAAAGAAGGTGCTCTCCCTTTTTTCAAGGATTTCAATCAGAAGACAAGTGAAGTGTGACCTCTGCTACTGCACTGAGCCTTTTCAAAATGTATAATAAATTTTAATATTTAAATACAGAAACACTTAAAAAAACCATGAGTAATGGTGAACAAAGAATAACTGATATTAAGTAGTTTTCACACTGGTGTCCACAACACCACATTTATTTCAGCAAGAGGAATTCCAAGGGTCATAAGCATCACTTCCTGAAAAGTGAGGCTCAGGAATCTTTTAAAATGAGGGCTGTTCCCTGGGGTTTCTCTCGTGGTCTCTATTTTCCCAAAATTCAACCTCCTTAGGCTGTGAATTTGCAGGAACTTGGGCAGCTCTGGATTGGCTCAGGAGTTCAGGGAGCTGAGTCAGAGCTGGAAATTGGGCTGGGAGTGGCACAGACTCAGGGGGAGCAATGTGAGCTTTGCCTTCGGGGTGCACTTGGTGGTCCAGAGCCACAGGAGACACAAAATAATTCTGGGTTTGTTCACAAGCAGCAGCTGCAGCACGGCTGAGATGGAGCCTCTCACTTTTCTTTTTTCCCTTTTCTTTAAGTGGCTTTAATGTATTTAAAGTGTCCTGACACTAAAATACCTTCCAAAATAGCATTTCTACCCCGACTCCCTGCTCTTCCTGTGTTTGTCAGGGTATTTCTGAGCTGGTTTTGGGGGTATTTAGATAAAAACGTGTCTTTGTGGGTTGGATTTTTGTTTCATTTTCCCCTCTAGCTTGCCAGGTTTCCTGGCCAGTGCTCGTCTCCTGGATGGCACTGTAAAATCTTTCCTCTGCCAGTTGTTCTGAGTGTTCCAGAGAGCCTCTCATCCCAAAGAGCAGGGAGGGATGGGGATATTTCTGCAGGTGCATCTGTCTGTGGGAGATCCCAGGGACAGATTTAGGATTTGGGGAGTTGGGAGCTGAGACAACAGTGCTAAAATTCAAGGGACATTCGTATGGTGTGGCTGTCCTGGCTCACTGGATGGTATTTGAATAATGGTTACTTTAATTTTTTTTGTTCCCAGGGAGAAAAAATCTGGAAAAAATAATCATTTGAAGAGGATTCAGCATTGAGGAATGGTCCTGCTGTGGTGGCAGAGGGATGCAGTGGTTACAGCATCCTGGGAAGCTGCTTTTTTCCAGGAGAGGACACCCCTGATGGCACTTTCAGCTGAGAGCTCTGAGATCTGGATTTTGGGGAAGGTAACTCAGCTCCTGGCACCAGGAACGGTGAATCTGGGCTCTGGAGGGAGGCACGGAGTCCCACAGGGCCTGCCAGGGGAGCTGTGAACACAGGGAATTTATACAAATGGAAGGAAACCAAATATGCAAGATCTTGGGGAGGTTTTTCTCCACACAGTGCCTTACAACACTTACAACACTTACAACTCTTACAACAGCTCCAAGGCAATGCAGGTGGATTGAAGAAAACACTAAAAATTTATTTTTTAATAATTTTCCAGTCCTTTGCTCTGGGAAATTAGTGGCAAAACAGCCCTGACTTCATCAGAAGTCCCAGAGCAGGGCCGTGGTTTTGAAGATTTTCTCTAAGAGCCCCTAAAGGAGGTGGAATTCATCAGAGGCAGCTTTGAGGTCGGGCTCTGTGAGTGCCTCCCATCCATTTTCCAACACGAAGCAGGAAACGAGGGGTGCAGCTCTGGCTGCCACCCATTTCTGCAGCTCCTTTCCCTAACAACTCCCAGATAAACACAGGAGTTCATTCAAAATCTAAGGGCGTTAAGGGAAGTATAATAAGCCTTAGCATGCTCTGAACCTTGCTCAGTGATGCTTTGCTTTCAAGTTTGCCACTTGAAAATATTTTTACTGTGGAATTGGACGTGTAAAAGCTCAAATTAAAGGAATAAGTCATCACTTCTCAAAGGAAGCCGACAAACTTTGTGTATATTTTCTTTTTTTAAACTGTAAAGTAGTTTTTTAACTTAAGTCCTTTTTGTCTTGCTGCTGCTGCAGTGTAGAGTTCTCAATAAGCTGAGAACAGCCTTGTTAATCTCTGATTAGACAGCCAGCTCTTTAGTTTTTACCAGGAAGACTTAACAAGGGCAGGAAGGCAGCAAAAACTTCAGCTGAGCTCAGAGAACAACTCGAAAGCTTCACATAATGAGCTGCATAAATAATGTCACGCATTCTGCCATTGTCAAATTAGGGGTTTTTTATTTTTTCCATGCCTTATTTCAGTGGCAGGTACCTGAAATATTGAAGGCTTCACTTACTGAGTTCTTTTCGTTTCTTTTCTCTTAAAAATGGGGAGGGGATCTACCTAAAATAAGGTAAAAGATCCCAACAAGGTTAAAGGTCTGGAAGTTAAAGGTTACACAGAGGGTTGAAATTTCATTTATATCAACCCTGCTGACCTTTGAGGTCAACACATTTACAGCTGGTTTATTCCAGCTGATGGGTTTTATTAAATAATAATGGATGTTGGGATTTCAGATACCACGATGCCTTCTCCCTATTTCAGTTTGTGTGAGAGAAGGATAAGGATCAGTCCCTCCTGTTCTCAGGATCACTTAGGAAGTGGAGGCAAAGAACTGAAATTCCTCTGCTTGGCTCTGAGCATTTTGGTTTAAACCATCTCTTAGGTTTAAAGGTTAGGAGCAGGTTTAAACCCTGCTCTTTATTTTGGGAATCTTTCCTGGATTGCATCAACCTGCTACGGGGACGTGGTGCTGCAAGTGTGGGGTTTGTTCTCCCTCTTGTGTTCATTCCCAGCCCTTATTCCACGCAGAGCCAGGAAAGCTCATTTTGGCATCTAATCCCACTCTAATTAGCTTCAAAATCCTTCCAGCCATGGGTGAGAAAAATCCAGTCTAATTCTTGGTTACTGAAATTAGTTTTCAAAACTGGATGTAGGAAACTTGCAGGAGATTTCAATTTCTCTGCTGAAGGGAAAGAATGGAGAGAGGAAAGGGGAAATTTCTCTTGTGTTTAGAATCTGCTCTCATAAAATCTTTCTGTCCATCCTTGTGTTTTTCACTTGGTTCCTGCACCCCTGATGGTTTCTGGAAGTGAGAATTTACACAGTGAATGGAGCACTCCACTGAGCAATGTGCTGGATGTGCAGCATTTGGGATAAATAAAATTGTCCCACACAGAATTACCTGCCTTATTCCAACTTATTTCAAGTTTTCGTGAATCACTTGGGATCTTTGAGAGTATCACTTTACCCTCACCTATTTTCTTTTGCAAAATCTGGCACTGTCCTGAATAATGATGGAAATGCAGTCTGATTTAAAAATGGACAGGAAATGAAAGGAAGCATTTTTAATGGTTAGAACATTTTCTAAAGAGAAGTTGTGTCCACCTAATGCGTTGTATATTCCTAAGAGGAAAAGGTAAATCTGTAAGTGTTAAAACTTATGGAAATTTTGTGTTATCTCAGTTGACGAAGTGAACAAAGCACAGTCAAATTATTTTCTGCATTAATTAATTTGGGTTAGATCCAGTGAACTTTTGAAGATAATACAGGCATGAGCAAGAAGCATTCAAATGAGAATTTTATCATTATCCATAAGAGCGAGTAAATCCACTTTCCAGGTGAAAATCCTGGAAAATTGTGTTATTTGTTTAAATAAAAAAAAAAATAAGAAGGTGGTGGTGGCAGAGCTGTTAAACAGAAGTTAACAAATGACCAACAGGGATTTAGGACATGTCATAAAATCCCAATTCTGGGAGCCACAACAAGGCCAATAATGCCACTGAAATGAGAAGCAATAAAGCTGGGCCTTAATTTATGATTTGCAAAACATCTGCTGGGATGAGGAGCAGGAACCCGGGGCACAGGGAGGAGGAGTCGCTGCTGTGCTGAGGCACCACAAAAAGGTGCAGGTTGGTGCCTTGCTCAGGGCTGTAAAATTGGGTAATTCCCAATAATTCCGTGGTGGGGCTGCTCGTTCCGGGCTGCTCAAGTTTGTAACCATGAATTCTAAGTGGGGTTTAGGTTTGTTTTATTTTTAAGTTTGTAATTCTTTGTTTCTAGTGTTTTCTCTGGCTGAGAAACCTGGGTGTTTATTCTCATTATCTGTGTTAATGGCGTCACTCATGCAAAGGAGAATTTATGGGAAAAAGAGGTATGAAAGAGAGGTTTATGGGTTGACGCATAAAACCTCCCCCCAAAAAAACCCAGATCAAACACAGGTTATAAATCTTTTTCATGGTTTGTGAATCAAAACCGTGGCATTCACAGCCCTGGCGCTGCTCCCCAGCTGTCCTTTTATTCCCCACAGAAAGAGCTGATAGGATGCATTCATGTTCATATTTTGTCACAAAAACATGACTTTGGACAGGATTTCAGGAGAATTTCTCACCTGGAAACTGGTGTTAGCAGATGAGACTAAATCCTGAGTTTAGAAAAGAATAACTTTCAAAGTTCTCTGTGAAAGGGTTTCTAAAATCCCCGATTTTCATGTTCATCTTTGGGGGATCATGTGTTAGGATGTTTCTTTTTTCCTTTTTCCCCCCATCCTTCCACCCATTTCTGTGTATTTATTAGACTACAGTGCAGTTAAGGGAGAGAATCATCAGGAATTATGAAGGTCACCTTTAGAGAATAATTAATATGGCAGTAATTGCTCAATTTGTGTCTAGAGTGAGAATGTTTGGAGATAAAGCAGTTTCATTTTAGCATTTTTTTCCTCATTCTGTGCTCACCAGAACCTCTGAAGTTACAATTTCGAGGGAAGTGCTGCAGGATCCATCCCCAGCCTGAGGGGGAGCAAGAAGGGGAATGCAATAAAACGGGGTTACTTTTCCCACAGAATATCAGGTAGAATTTGGGGATAAAAATGGAGACATTTCTCAATTCATATTCACCTCTTGACATGTGAGGATGGACTTGTGGCAGTTGTTGGGCTGTGGAGATGTCAGTTTGTCCTGTCTGCCCAAGGGGATGGAATATTTTGGGCAGAGTGTGGCACGAACACCTTCAGGAGGTGGAGGAGCTCCCGATTCCTCCAGTGGTTTGTCCACACTTTTAAATTTGTGTGTCAATTCCTGCTCTGATTTCCTCTGACTTTTAATTTCCAGCCCTTATTTATGTTCTGGAGCAAACAAAGCCCCTCACAGCTCCTGCCTTTTCCACCTCACGGAGGAATTTGGGTGCTGTGGCCAAATCCCTGAGTTCCTTTTCTGCGAAATGAACGAGACTGGACGTCCTCAGCATTTCCCTGAGAGGTGCTTTCCCCATTGTTAAATAAGGCAGATATCCATGTCGAAAACTGTGGGAGTCCAGAGTATTCCTCTGGCTGCCAGGGGGGTCCAGGACCCTGGCAGAGGGCCCAGGACTCTGTCTTGGACCTCCATCCATGGAAACGATCACCAACACTGCAGGAGGAACTGCAAGCTACAAGGGTGTGAAATAGACAGTAGTTTAGTTTATTACAGGGTGAAAATGTAGAATTTAGGTTTTTAGAATGAAGACTGAGGAGGCAAGATGGAGGGCTTAGGGCGTTGCCCTTTTCTCCTTCTGTTCCTTCTCCCTCCTCCATCTTCTGCTGTGACGATGGTGAAAATAACTGGTGCTGGGAAACTGAGGTAGAAATGACATGTCTAGAATAGGTAGAAATTAAATGGTAAAAATTGATGAATAATAATACGTTGTGAAAGATGGTTGGGTCAGAGAACAGGTACAAAAGGTGTGGGACCTCCCGATTAGGGGCAGTCCCTGCGATGGTTCAGTGTGCACTCAGTCTCTGCAGAGGGAAGCTCCAGGAACTGAGAGATAAGAAAGAATAAACATCGTAGAAACCTGACCTTGCAGGCTCCTTCATCTTTTCTGACTCTGGCACTGGACTTTTTAAGACTAAGAGCTAGCCAAAGGGGATTTCGTTCACCCGGGGGGGATCAGAATCCCTTCAGAAAATGGTATTGCTGAAGGGGTGAATGATGGTTTAAAATTCAGTAGAAGCAGGAGGGCACCCAAAATATTCCTGGGAAATGACCCCTTGCCTTGGAGTAGCATTGATGTGGGCAGTGCAGTACAGAACCAGCAAAAACCACCAAAAACCCCCAGATATTGAACTTGCAGATCTCGTGTGAGCTGAACCCGCTGATTTCCCATTTTTGGGGGAGTGCAATGAGCTGCACTGTGCGTGCCCCAGGTACAGCACCTGTGCTCAATCCCCAGGGACATCTGTGGTAGGAATTCCAGCATCACCTCCCCAAAATTCCAGCTGTGGTTTTGTTGCTGCACAGAACCAGCAAAAATCACCAAAAATCTCAGAAATTGAACTTGCAGATCTCGTGTGAGCTGATCCACGGAGCTGAACCCGCTGATTTCCCATTTTTGGGTGAGAGCAGTGAGCTGCACTGTGCCTGCCCCAGGTACAGCACCTGTGCTCAGTCCTCAGGGATTTTTCTGGTAGAAAAACCAAGATAACCTTCCCAAAATACCCCTGGTACGTATGGCAAGAAATGCCCCTGCATTTTCCACCCATGATCATGCAGTGCTGGGCGTTTCCCAGTTTATTTCTCCCTCTTCTGGAGATCATCTGCCTCTCTAAAAAAATACCAGCGCTGCTTCTGAAATGTTCTAAAATTTTAAGGCTCCAGCCTGTGATTTTTAAATGCCTTTTGATAATCTTATGCACAATTTTTTATTTTGCACTTTGGTTATAAACCCACGGGGAATCAGTAAGATCCTCTTTCAGGTACCAATGGAGGCAAATATAGAAGTAAATTCTAGATTTCAAAGACTTACAGTGCATTAGTTGCTGATTTTTTTATACTTATTTCACTTATTTTGGTTTAAAGTCCTAGCTATTGTAGAGATATTAAATATTATGCTGAAATTTGAGCTCCAGCTTGCATTTAAAATGTCACAATTCTTTTCAGAACTAATATTGGATGAATACTCCCTGATGAACAGAAGTATTGCCATATACCTCTTACAGCCCTTTCTCCAGCAAGTGATATCGAGCTAAATGAAACTGATACTGAAATGTCTCAAATAACATTAAACATCTCTGTTCCTGCTCCTGAATCCCTGATTCCTCAAGGCTTTGTACTGTAAAGATGATGTTGATTTTCATAAGCCACGAGGAAAATTTCTCTGACAGCAGAGAGGGATTAGAGGATGCTGGTGATGCTGCATCCTCGTATATCTATATTTTGTTTCTCCTGCCCAGAATAAATATTGCCATCAAGATTCTGACTCGTTCACATTGAAACAGCCCGAATTTCCCACATTTCTGTCCTTCCCTTGCCACTCTCACATACTCGGACTCCAAATTAAAATTACAAAAAGCATCCTTTCAAAAGCTTTTATTCTGAGTGGTGTGAGCATGTAAAAATAAATTGTAGGTAGGGAGAAACTGGATTAAAAAGATCCCCTGTTCTGAGCAAGGACTCGTGAAGGGAACACTTCAGGAATCATCTTTTCCAAGCAGCATTTTGGGTGGTATGGAATAGGGAAGGGGTGCAAAGAACTGGAGACAGAAACATTTCCAGTTTTCTTATAACAGGACAGTGAACATGGCAGTAATATTAATGATAATAAAAAATATATATATAAAATCAGAGGGAAACCCCAGATATGGCCATAAAGATTTATCTGTAAATATTGAAAAGGGTGTAGTTCACTGTATTAAAATGAAATACAGCCCAAATTAGTGCCTTGTTCTACCAACAGTTTGCTGACTCCAGCCTCTAAAATGCTCTGGGGTCGTTCAGGATCTCAGCTGATCGCCCTGTGCTCTCTCCCTGTGGCAGGACAGGGATTTCTGCAGATCCAGTCATGTGTGCAGTGCTTTTACAAGCCTCGGAACACAGGTTCTGTTTTCTCAGGTGGTGCTAACCCCACCAGGAGTGGCAGCTGCTTTCACCCCGTGCCCCACACGCTGGATGACCTTTCCTGTTGGGATGTTCCTGCTCTCGTATCTGCAGCCCTGTAGCTCTCCGTGCTGTGTTTGATGCTGCAGGTACCTAAGGCAGCTGTGTTTTCAGGAGATAATTGGGTGTTAAGATGCAGAGGTGAAGCTGCAGGAAGCTGTGAGAAGTCCCAGCTGTGCTTGTCTGCATTCCTGCCCTCCTGAAAGAGTTTGGAAACCTCATCCAGGGTAAATTGTCCTGGAATGACGGGAGAACCCAGCAGTGAAAGTCATGGAAGGGCAAAGAGGGAGAGTTAAAAACCACCCAGTTCATCAAGTTTTTATTAATTACGTTTCTCAGGTGAGACTTGCCCTGCTGAAATGAAGAGAGGTTTGATGAGCGTGGTGTGGTCAGCACGTGTGAGGTTTTCCTTACTCCTGGACGTTGAGGGGTGGATAATTAATGACTCTGCACCAGCCCTGGGCTCCATCAGGAATTCAGGGCTGAGCTTGCCTGGTTTGGCAGAGGACTGGAGGAGGAGGAGAAGGAGGAGGAGGAGCTTTTCCTGCTGAATCACCACTGCAGCCTGAGGAACTTGCACTGTTTCCCCTCTGCAGGTGTAACACAAACGTGCATTTTCCCACTGATCTTCATAAAATCATGGAATGGTTTGGATTGGAAGGGCCTTAAAGCCCATCCAGTGCCACCCCTGCCATGGCAGGGACACCTCCCACTGTCCCAGGCTGCTCCCAGCCCCAGTGTCCAGCCTGGCCTTGGGCACTGCCAGGGATGCAGGGGCAGCCACAGCTGCTCTGGGCACCCTGTGCCAGGGCCTGCCCACCCTCCCAGGGAGGAATTTTTCCCCAATATCCTATCCCATTCTTTCAGTTTCAAGGCATTTTAAATTATCCCCTGGGTTTCTGTGTTTCCTTTCCCCCGAGGCTGTCACAAGTTGCTGGCAGAGCCTGGACCAGGAGCATCCTGATCTCAAGGAAAGGCAGAGTCTCCACTGCTCTGGGTTCCAGCTGCTGTGATCAAGGTTCTCCTCTGCCTCTTTGCTGCCAGTGATGCCAAAATCAATGTGGGAATATTGGAAAAGGATCCACAGAAGGAAATTTTTAAATCCACGATTCCTGAAAGTTGTGTTGGCTTGTTGTGTGAACTCTGAGGTGCAACTCAGAGCAGCCTTCAAGCAGCTCTGGATCACCAAATTGTGCTAAACACACACAAATCGTCAAATTATCTTTCTGATTGTCAAATTATCTTTCCCCCCAATTTAAAGCCCACACCAGAAAAAAGCCCATTATTAATTCTTTTTTCTTTTGCAAACTGATGAGCTCTTTTCTTGCTTTAATTGAAATAAGTAGGTTTGATAGTTTTGAAGCATTTAATTATTTTGCTGCTATCTTTGATCTGTCATTTCCTTGATTAGCTCATATTTTGAAGGGAAAGGTTGTTTTGAAATGGAAAATCTTATTTTAATTTTGAAAATGCCAAAAGAAGATATTCTGATAATTTTACCAATTTAGAAAAAATTGAGAGTTGTAGAACTTGCTGAAACTGTTTTTTTTTTCTGCAGAAGCTTTGGTTTTGAGGATTAATAATTCTTCATTAAAAAGGGATTTTATTTTTAACTGGTTTCCAGAATGATGACTTCTGTTTTCCTGCTGAAGTGACACACTCTAAAGTTTTAGAGAAAGTTTTTGAGACCTGTCATTAAGGCAAGTGGACTTCAGAGTTTTATCAGAGTCCAACTTCACAACAAACCCATCTCTTTACAATATTTTCCTACAATTTCCATGCAGTTATCTGGTTTGCTTTGTTCTCAAATATTCAATGTACTCTTCAAACTCCCAGCGACTCTCATCAGATTGCTTTGGAGAAAGAACTGAGGAACACACAGAATTATTTTTGGAAGAGAAACACTTTCTCTAATTGGTGCTGCAGAAGGGCCCAGGTTTATTAGCGTAGGATTGCATTTGGGAAGTCTGAAGTGCTGCTTTAATTGGAAACAAATTTGACAAAGAGGAGGGCAGACACGTTATCTAAATAAGGAAACAGAGAAATAAGTGTGCCCAAAAGAAAGTCCCGGTAGCATTTAAATTTAGTAGGAACACACAGACATCCATCTGGGAATATTTCAGAGCAGGCATTGCTGTGAAGCCCCAGCTGCATCACAGGAATAAAACACTTTGCCATAGCTGCACATCTGAACAAAGAGTGAGTTGCCCAGAATACAGAGGCTTCATAAATTTTATTTTTAGAAATAAAATATACTTGATTTAGAAATGAAACGTACCATTGCTGTTGAATATCTGCTTCTCTGGACCTGTGCTCCCCTGCTGAAATCACTGGAGCTGCTGTTGCTCTTGGCAGTGTCCCAGGGGCTCTCCCTGGGACCAGGGCTGTGCTCCCACCACAGGGGTGCAGTGGGCACGGGCTCCCCATGGAGTTTATCCCATGGGACGAGGCCCAGATGGAGAAAAAGATGCCCCGAAGTCTCTTCCCTGCTGCCATAAATCAGCTGTGAACCTGTTGCAACCACTGGGGTAATACCGATGGGAAAAGGGTGAGACAAGCTTGGAAATTAAAGTGTGTGGCCGAGATAAATGTGCTGCAAACCCTGGGGCTGCCCCAGCTGCAGTCTGGAGGATACTGGGGGGTTCATCCTGCCGGTCAGGAAGATGGAATATCCAGATATTTTCCCTGTAGAACAGCACACCCTGGAATGTCGCCCTCACCAATCCATCGTCATCTTCAATCCAGGCAAACCATCTCCGCCACGGGGCTCTGTGGAAAGCTCTCCTGAAGCTTCTGAGCTGTGGTGGATGAGGAGATTTATACAAAATACATCTTCCCATGCACACATTTACACGTGCAGGGTGCGTGTTAAGGGAAACTGTGCCGGTGAAAGCACAATAAAGGACATTCTCACACCTGCTATGTTCAGCAGAAAGGAGGGAAAAGAGAGAGCTTATTTACATTTGACATATTTTATAACATTCTTAATTCCACAGGGGATTGGAGGACATGTCACTTCCTCCTCAATCCCACTGGAGAAAAAGGATGCTCATCAAACTTTCTTTTATCACAAAAGGAATGAAAACCAGAAAAGATGGTTAAATAAACATCAGCTATTGTTTACATAAAACTGTGTGAAAATTCTCTGACTCCAAGGTTACAACAGAAGGTTTAGCAAAAAACAGGACAACAGGGAACTTCTCAGACAGGAATTGAGTTCTCCTGGTTTTGTCATTCATCACGATGGCAACCAGAGCACACCAAAACGGAAGGTTTCCTTTAACATCCAAATTAACTGGGTTTTGATCACATTGATATTTTCTATATTTGTTTTCCAGGCGTCCAAGACATCAGGCAGAAAGGGTGAGAAGCAGAATTGAGAGGTCCCTAGGACCGTGGGTGAAATGCAGAGCAAGGCTCAGTGTCCTGCAGGCAGGCTCAGCCTCAGGCTGTGTCTGAATTTGGGAATTCAGAGGCTTGTGTCCCTCCTGGCTCTGGAGTGGACAACCACGCTCTTCCCTCTGTTCTTAAAGCTCCCTGTATTTCTGAGACACACACTCACACAGAGTTTCCTGAGCACTGATCACCCACCCATTTTCTCAGGAGGATGTTTCCTCCTTTTTCTAGCCCTGATCTGGGTCCTATAGGGAGAGTTTTTAATTTTAGTGTATTTAAGCGATTTAATGTGAAAAGTTAACTTGCAAAACTGATTCTGATTCATTTTCTGTGTCCCAAAAATGTCTCTAAAATTATCTAAAAGTAAAAATAATTGCCTTCTGCTTTTCCAGGCCCTGATTCATTAAAGAAATTGATTGACTTTGAGTGGCTGTAGAGCTGACAGTGTAGTCTATTAATAGATTCACTCTGAAGAGGTCCTGCCCTCTGTTAAATAACTACTGCTGCACTTGATGGGACCTCTGGCCTTGTCATGAGGGAAAAGGAGACCCTGGCAGAGCAAATGTCAAGCCAGCTCAGCAGTGTGGGCTGCAAATCGAGTTATTCCTTATAAATGATGCAGGTTCCACCTGCCAAAATCAGCCTGTTGCTGCTTTTGTGGGGCCACTGCTTTTCCCACAGGGACATGTGGGAATCATTCCAGAGTCTTGTGCTCTTGGAATTCTTGCGTGATGTCTTAATCCAGTAAGGAATGAGAAAATAACATGGAAATGGACTCCCAAGGCTGATTGGCAGAGGGCAGGAAGGAAGAGCTTGGCTACCTTGGAAATGCTCATGCTGGCAGGAGGTTGAGGTGACCCTCAAGATGCCGTGAAGGCATTTTCCACCCTAAGATCTGCAAAAAGGACTTAAAAAGTGGCTCACAAACCTTTCTTTGCCTCCACAGCAAATGATTGAGGTGGGGCTCAGTCTTTTCTGCTATGTCTCAAGAGAAAGGATGAGATGAAATGGCCTCAAGTTGTGCCAGGTGAGGTTCAGATTGAGTATTAGAACAAAAAAAAATCACTGAGAGGTTGGTCTGGCACTGGATTAAGTTGTCCAGGGAGGTGGTGGAGTCACCATCTCTGGAAGTGTTCAAGAGGCATCTGAATGTGGCTCCTGGGGACAAGGTTTTGGTGGTGCTGGTTGGACCTGATGGTCTTGAAGGTCTCTTCCAGTCTTGATGGTTCTGTGATTGCTGCTCACTGTGATTTTGGAAGCCTGGCCATGNAACAAAAAAAATCACTGAGAGGTTCGTCTGGCACTGGATTAAGTTGTCCAGGGAGGTGGTGGAGTCACCATCTCTGGAAGTGTTCAAGAGGCATCTGAATGTGGCTCCTGGGAACAAGGTTCAGGGGTGATTATGGTGGTGCTGGTTGGACCTGATGGTCTTGAAGGTCTCTTCCAGTCTTGATGGTTCTGTGATTGCTGCTCACTGTGATTTTGGAAGCCTGGCCATGGAAAATATCCTTAAACAATGCTACATCCATGCCACGG
This sequence comes from Platysteira castanea, assembly GCA_013397175.1. NCBI lineage: Eukaryota > Metazoa > Chordata > Aves > Passeriformes > Platysteira > Platysteira castanea. The sequence goes on along the minus strand of VYXC01009630.1, from coordinate 104,919 downwards.
AGGCAGAGCACGACTGGTTAGAGCTGCAAGGAGTTGGTACAAGAGCCAACAGCTTTGCCCATTTTCCTGTTATTTGCTTTCAAGAAAAGAAAGGTTTAAAAATCCTCCAAATCTTGCAAACTTTAGGAAGAATGCAGACAGACACAGAATGCTTTGAACTCCCATAGAAGAAGGCTGTTAAAGTCAGTTTCTGTTATAAATTTTTTCTGCTGTGGTGGCTGTGAATGTCCAAAGCTAGACTTGGGCTATATTTATGTGAAATCATACATTATGTATCAGCTATTAAAAAAAAAAAAAAAAAAAAAAAAAAAAAGAAGGAAAGAAAAGGCTTTATGATTTAGCACTAAATTTTTAGAAAATAAAAATTCTGCTGAAAAAGGAGCTGTGCAACATTAAAAATGCCAGGCTTGTGATCAACACCTCCACCTCCTCACAGCTGTCTTTGATGCATTTCTATTTGGCCTCATGCTGGTAGGGGTTGTTAAATTTACATTCCATGTCAGAGTCAAAAGTCAACTCCAAAAGCTGTGGAATTAGCATTTAATTAAGAAACAGTTAGAAGAACCAAGAGAAGTAGGATTTACGTCTTAGAGAGATGAAAGACTAAAATCAGTTATTTGTGAAAGGTTGCTTGGACTCTGTCGGAAAGGTGTTCAGCACTCTGAAGTTTCCACTCCATGAATATCCACCAGGATCAGAGGGATGGAGCAGCTCTGCTGGGAGGAAAGGCTGGGAGAGCTGGGACTGTTCAGCCTGGAGAGGAGAAGCTTTGGGGTGACCTCAGTGTGGCCTTGCAGGGCCTGGAGGAACTACAGGAAACATGGAGAGAGATTTTGGACAAGGGCCTGGAGTGACAGGACAAGGGGATGGCTTCACACTGACAGAGTAGGTTTAGATGGGATATTGGGAAGGAATTGTTCCCTGTGAGGGTGGGCAGGCCCTGGCACAGGGTGCCCAGAGCAGCTGTGGCTGCCCCTGGATCCCTGGCAGTGCCCAAGGCCAGGCTGGACACTGGGGCTGGGAGCAGCCTGGGACAGTGGGAGGTGTCCCTGCCATGGCAGGGGTGGCACTGGGTGAGCTTTGAGGTCCCTTCCAACCCAAACCATTCTGGGACTTCATGATCTTTGATAGTTGTGTTTCTTTTCTGAAAAAGATGTTTTATTTCAAATAAATATTTAATAATGTCATTAAAATACTTTCCCAAACAGCAACAAGTGAAGGTGCTCCATACTTGGATCAGATATTTCTGTAGCACAAATGAAACCAAGAGTACTCAGTTTGAACTTTAGGGCAGAGCTGGAAGCTGCAATGAGGTTTTACGAGGAACAAGTTCTACTGCTGGAAGCTTGACTCAGGCTCAGAGTATCTAGAAATAAATCAGTGCTGTAGGTCAGGTTTGACAGCACTAAAGCTTAATTAAATGGTGTAATTTTCTTTTCAAATTACAAAAAGGCCCGTAAATTGGGTAATTGTAAAACATTTCCACCATACCGATTAGAAAACTGAATACACAAAGGGATTTATTTTAAGCTGAAGGCAGAAAAGTAGAGAAGGGTGAGAGGACAGCAAATGTGGAATGTTCGGGTGAGGAGTGGGATGTGTGAGACTGAGCAGGTTGTGGTACCCCGGTGTTGTGTGGCTGTTGTGCTCTGTCAGCAGCATTTCCATGGGGTCTTGGCTCTGCTTGGCAAAAATGGGTAAAAATGCTCTTACTGTAAATAGTGAAACTCGGTGTGAAAGCGTGAAAAAACTCAGCTTTATTCTGCAGACAGGCATCAGAACTCTGGGTTTTGCTTTGTCTCCACAAGCACAACTGTCTGGGCGTCGTGGCACTGTCCCTGAGGACTCAGCCACACTCCTGGGGGCTGCTGGTTCATGGTCATTTCTGGCTGGGTGCCCCTCTGGATGACCAAGAAATACAAGTTTGATGTGGGTCAGGCACCAAAGTGCAACTGCTCCCTGCAGGGACAGAGCACAGCCTTACTCCTGTAGGATTATTTGAAAACATGCCTACCTTTAAAAAGTTAAATTTTTTTTTGAGCAGGACTGAACACAAAGATCAGCACTTTATATCACCTTGTTTGGATGATTTAGATTCACTCCTAAAGCCTAAATCCAATTTTACAGACTCACCAGCCCCAGCCTGGGTCTCTGGTAACATCCAGGTGCCTCAAACTGAGAGCTGCCACAGCTGTTTCATCCTGAATTTTCAGGGAAGGATGACCTGAGCTCACAAAAACAAAAGGGTGAAAAGCTGTCTGGAATAAAAATTGGTGCTGCTCATCTGTTCTGCTTCTCATTTGCTTAAACTGTGCTCGAGACTGGAACTTCATGGGGCAGAAAATAGTTCAGAGGTTCTGATGAGCATCTGCACTTCAGGCAACCCCTGAAACCCAGCTTTCTTTGGAAGGCTGGGGTTTTATCACTCTCACACTGAAAGGACATGATCTTGCCACCTTTTTTCTGGAATATTTAATATTTATGCTACTTTGGGGTCAATTGCAATTAAATAAGTCCAGTTTATCCTTGTCTCATACGTGCATAACAGTGAGAAGGTCGAAAGTCTTACTCGGATTAATGTCCCACCAGTTTTGGGTTTGCTAATAAGGTATGGAAATATTGAGGACAGTTTAAGCAATTTATCATGGAAATGCCATGGAAAAGGAAAGAAGAAAGTAACCTTAGAGTGTTCTACTTGGAAGCAGCTTTTCCTTAGAAAGGTCTAGGAATTTTCTCTGCTCTTTGTTTTACATAAAGGAAAGTTACGTTGGATTTGTGACTGTCTAGAAACTTTAATGAAAGTAAAGCTGTAAAAAAATATGTTTCTCATATGTGGTTATTGGAAACCTTAATTAATTTCCAGTAGTTGCTGGAAAGTTATGCCACAGAGCAGTTACTACAGAGTTTAATGCTTGGTTCTAATTAATTTGTACAAAATACTACTTTCTCAGCCTTTTTATTGGTGTGACAAATTTGCATTGGGTTTTTTTGGTACCCTGTATACTGGAGCTCATGTAAATACTGCTCCTCCTGCGGAGCAATTATTGGGAAGGAGTCCCAAAATTAAACTTAACAGAGCTCTGGAGCTGCCCATGAATTTCTGCTGTGGATTTTGAGCAGTGCCATTCATGAAGACAGCAAACCTTTCCTACAAAAACGGCAGGCTTGGATTTTAGAGCTGTTAATCAATTTAATTGATTTGGTAGGCTGTTAATTGATTTAACAGGCTGCTCAGTTGGCTACTTAACAGCACTAAGCAAGGCTGGAGAGTCAAATCACTACATTTTCTTTTACTGTCCAGAGACTTTGAGCATCTTGGATGGTTTTTACATCTTGCTCTGTGCAAAAAATAAATCCACTTATTAGACAGATAAAAATAGAGAGAGAATTTCATTTTAATGCGTGTCTTTAAAAAGCTTGATTATTCTCCCCATGTTTACCTTTCAGCTTTATCATTGTTTTCCCCAGTTTACTGCCTGATACTTCACTGAGCATCTCGTGCAGGGCGTTGAATGGATGCAGAAAAGTAAAGCTGAACTATTTCATTTGAACTGGTTATCTAAATAGGAGCTGGTATCTCCTGGAAAAATTCAAAACCTACATTTAAAAACACGTCTGTGAGAATCCTTGTAAAATCTATTCTCTTCTTGTGTGCTCTGAGTTTGGTGATGTGAGGAGAAATGCAGGTTTCCTTTTGTTCCATCACGTCATTCAATTTTCCAGCTGAAAGCCCCATCCCCATTTGTGATCCTCGATGAGATCCCAGCTGGGGAATCATTCTGAGGTGAAGACATTCTGAAGAAAGATGAACTCCCCACTTCCAACTTGATTCTTCTGTCGTTTCAGCATAAAAAGAAATATTAAAGCCCCAGAATATTTTAAGGCAGAGCTGCCTAAATTTTCCTGGCTTCCTATGAGGAATTCTGCATCTCTGTCTCATGAGTCAGCCCAGCCTGGGTATAAATTTAAAGTTCACTTTATATTTTGTTAAAACCAAGCTGTTACTTTAAAATGAAAGTTGTTGGTTGATTCTTAAATATGTATTAAAAATGCCACCTTTATTTCAGAGCGAAGCCACGTATGAAAGTAAATTTATGGGGTTTAATTTTTCAGTGATAGTCANGAATATTTTAAGGCAGAGCTGCCTAAATTTTCCTGGCTTCCTATGAGGAATTCTGCATCTCTGTCTCATGAGTCAGCCCAGCCTGGGTATAAATTTAAAGTTCACTTTATATTTTGTTAAAACCAAGCTGTTATTTTAAAATGAAGGTTGTTGGTTGATTCTTAAATATGTATTAAAAATGCCACCTTTATTTCAGAGCGAAGCCACGTATGAAAGTAAATTTATGGGGTTTAATTTTTCAGTGATAGTCACTGAGTTTGGATTTTGGTTTTACTGGGGGCTGAGATTCAGGAATATCAGGAATATCCATCCAGAGGGGGAAGGGGCTGTTACAGAAATCTGGGATAAGGATTGGGGATATGTTGGTTAAAACTTGTCCATGTTTATTGTTTCTTGATTTGGCTCCAGGTCGGGAGTTTGCAGCCTCAGGGATGTGCTCACACCTGTTCCCCTGCCTCACAAGGGTTTTAATTTGTGGTGTTGGCTCTACCTGTACATTGAAATTTCATTGTTCTGGCTCAGAGTGCTCATTAATGATGACTCAAAACCAGCCCAGAGTGTCTCAATCACTGAGTAGAAGAAATGTGAAGGTTTTCATTTTATCCCCTTTTGATGCTGGAAAATTTTGGATTTATCCCCTTCCCAGTGAAATACAAAATACAGCAGTCAGTGCAACATGGAGTGATTGTAAAAAATGTATATATATCCCAAGCAAATATTCTTGTAGCTCTAGAAGAGGAGTGCAGAGGAACACGGAGTCACCGCAGTGAGGTGACCCAAAACCTGGAGCCAACTTTGCTGATCCCTGCAGCTCTGCAGGCTTGGGATCCTCGGGGCAGTGGATTTGCCAAAGAGAACCCTGAATTCTCTGGAGACAAATCCTCTGAAACTGCCCTATTAGAACAGGAAACTGTTGTTATTGCCCCCATTTTCCCCTACAAACTACTCTGTCTGATGAAAAGGATCTGCTTTCTCACTTAGGAAGGGAGTATTAATAACTCTAATTGCCACTTACTAGCAATTTTACAAGATGCTGAGCACATAAGTACACTTTCTAACAGTCTATAAAAAAGAACAGCATTAAAGATAACATGATCACTACTAATCACTTCCTGGGTGGAAAACAAGATTTTCAGAAAAATATTTGGACATTTCTCATATGGCTGCACTGGGATGTGGAATGAGATCAGCAGCACTGGTATTTTCAGGACAGAAAGGGAGAGGAGTCATCCGGTACAAATGAAAAGTCTCCCTTTAAATTCTTTGCGGCCTCACACAATTCAAAGTCAAGATTTGAGTGTTGCCTGGTGCTCTTCTTGACAGAAGGAGTTGTACAGAAAAGAACTGCAGGTAGATGAGTTATAATCTTTATAAAAGCAGTTTGGCACTAGCATTTCTGCAGGGTAATCCCTTCAAGAGTGTTTGCTCTTATTTGGGGATGTTCTGGTTTTGGTTTGCACTGCCAGGTTCCAGTTTCTTCATGACAATTCTCTAATGAGGCCTTGCACACAAAACTTCATTAAAAAAAAAAATGTTCTGGATTGGATGATAATTGTCCTTTTAAAAGTTCAAATATCTATTTTTTTACTAAATCTGTTTGCTTTTGCATTGGAAAAAGGGAATATAATAATAGGTGTGTGCTTGTGTACAGGGAATCATGGAATCATTAAAGACCTGGTCCTGCTGCCAGGCTACTCCTGATATTCCATATTTATCTATCTCATAACAGCAAGCTCCACAGAACAACGTCCTCAGCGGGTGAATAGATCTGATATAGATCTTTCCTGAATGGATTTGCCTTTGCAGGAACAGCAGGCGTGGAAAACTCCTCTGGAAAGTTACGAGCACGAAGAAGAAAGCGTTGTACTCAACGCTGAACTTCTCCTCTCCCACCAGCCAAAGTTTTTTGTCTCCCGTTACGATCCGGAGTGCTCCAGACCCCTCCATTTATCCCCCACGGCCCATCCAACACTCCTGCAAGCCAAGTTTTGTGGGCCTTTCATGCCAAGCCTTCCCTGGATCTGCTAAATCCCTTTGCTCCCTCTCGGAGCCGCGTGGGGAGAATCGTTTCCTCGGAATGGAGCACACAAGCACCATCCCTCACGGGCCTGGGGAGCTGGTAATGTGGCAAAGGACACTTCAGATCCAAATGTTATGGCTGTATTATCGTTAGGGAAAAATGTATTTTGCAACACTCAAGTCGAGGAACATTTCAGGAAATGCTCAATCAGATGAATAATTTATTTTGTACTGGCGGTGCTGCGCTAACGTCGGGAATTTCAAAGGGGCATAAAGGAGGTGGGAAATCAGGCAGTGAGAGCTGAGTGCATAATGAATTTAGCCATTCACATGTCCACAACTATCTAAATGGATCACTTAGGAAAATCAGCAGTGCTGCTTGTACAGATTGGTAATAAATTCTGTTTCATTACGGGGACTGGTATTTTAAGATTTCAAATGAAGACTGATTAAATCAAGTGAAATATGCACGTAAATTGTCATTACGTGGATGGGTACACCTCGCTCTATTAAAATTGGATTTTATATTTGCTCCACACTTTATTTTGCAGCTCATTTTTGATGACAGTTCATTCCTTCCCCATCATATTATGAATTCAGCTGCGTTTTAGCTTTGGACCTAAGAGGGGTATGGGGGGGAAACTTTGTTTCTCTTTTTCCCTATTTTCCTGTGTCAGTATTTTATACAAGGTCAATAACAAGCTCCAGTGTGTTTACAATTACCAAGAGGATGGGATTTGTTATTGTGCCCCGACAAATGTGCTGATGCTTCCATTATTTATGGAGAGGAGATAAAAATCGTGCAACGTTCTGAGACAAAAGTAAGGTGTGTGTGGTTTATATCTGTATTTTTGATGAGTTCTCTTAATAGGCATTGGGCAATGCACGGACCTGTGACCGTGGGATGTAAATTTTTCTTTGCAGTAAAGCTGTCAAAGCTTTGTGGGGTTTTTTATGACCCACATTTATGCAACTTGGGGAAAAAAAAAATCTGACTTCCTGTAGTATTTAAACCCAGAACTGATTGGTTTGTACTGGCTGTGGTCTCAAGTTGTGAGAATAAGACAAACAGATTCACTTAGCACTGAGGGTACTTTTAGGAAAATTTCATTGTGAGAATTGATTTTTTTTTTTTTTTTTTTGTTTTAAGGAGCACAATTTGGTTTTAAAAATCTCCATTAATATCTGTATTCCTGCAGTCCTTAGTTCAGCTGTCATTGCTGAATTACATCGAGAGCCTTTGGGATGAGGGCAGTGGAGAGGAGCAGACTCCGGTGCTGGATGAATCCTGGAGCAGCCACCCCAGCAAGGGCTGAGGCACAGCTGTGACCTGGGGCTGTCACCTCCTCTCCCTGCTGGGACCAGGTGGGGTCGGTGTCTCCTCACCAGAACCCTGTGTGGGCTTCGGGAGCCTGTCAGTGAACGTGTGCCCAGTGAAAACAATGGGAAAAGCTTCATTTCTGCTGTTTGGAAAGGGGTTCATTGTTGTCCTGTTTCTTGCTAAGCCTTCTGTTTTAACCTTGGAGTCAGAGAATTTTCACACAGTTTCATGTAAATAATGGCCAATGTTTATTTAACCATCTTTTCTGGTTTTCATTCCTTTTGTGATAAGAGAAAGTTTGATGAGCATCCTTTTTCTCCCGTGGGATTGAAGAGGAAGTGACATGTCCTCCAATCTCTTGTGGAATTGAGAATCTTATAAAGTACAAGAAATGTAAATAAAGTCCTCTCTTTTCCCTCCTTTCTGCTGAACCTAGCAGGTGTGAGAGTTTCCTTTATTGTGTCCTTACCAGCACAGTTCATTCCAACCCCTTTGGAGCTGGGGGTACCCACTCAAAATCCCTTTTCCTTGCCTTGGTCCATCCCTGAGATGCCAGCCCCTCACTGCCCAGGGTTCCCAGCTGGCTGGTGCCCTGGTGTGGCAGCTCTGTCCCTGCTCAGCTGTTCCACACAGGAATGCTGAGGAACGGGAGTGGGAACAGGAGCCACCTCCTGCTCCAGCTGAAGCTCTCAGAGCCTCGTTACAGCAAATAAGCAAATAATCCTTTCTAAGGGGGAATGGGAGGGGTTTTGTTTCAGGAGAAACTCGGAGCACCTGTTTGAGATTTACACTTTAAATTGCCCTTAGAAGAGGAATCTCCCTTCCCTTTTCCCTGAACTCAGGGCAGCAGAGATGGCTTTGTGTCCTCTAAATCCCTGTGGCTGGAATTTGGGAGCTCTGGATGGCTGCTCCTGTGTCTGTGTGAGGAACAGCTCCTGCTCCTTTGATCTGCAGCTTCTAAAAGAGGTGAGAGTCGATTTCTTATGCTGGGATTGGCTGATGTTACTTGAAAATGGATTTTTCCCAGGACCAAGGATTTGTTCCTTTACCCACCCCCCCAGCTCTTGCCACAAGTTTGAGACTAGATCCAGGAAATGCTGCTCTTTTTGTCTTTACTATGAGATGTAAAAGAATTCCATTTGTTTCAATTTTTTTTTCCTTGAGAGAGTTGACTTTGAACTGTGTATTTACAACTTGGTTTAGATGGAAACATGTTTGACAGTGAAATTTGATTCAGTTTTGCTTTATGCTCATTTCACAGCCTCTTTATTCATTCTGTAGCTAAAACTACTGAAAATTAAACTGAATTTCATAATTGCACCAAATCCTTATTAGGCTGTAAGACATTCCTGGATGTTTTATTCCCTGGTGGAAAGGGACACTGACACCTTTGCTAAGGCAGGGAGAGAACTCTCTGAGCATGGGCCTTTATTGGGATGGGAAGTCTTTTCTGTGGAGTTATTTTAAAGATCTGAAGTGCAGCAGCTTTTTCATAATTAGGTGCTAAGTGTGCATTTTGTCCAGAACAAGGCTCTTTAGGCACCTTTCTCTTTTCTCTGCTGCCACTGCTGTGCAGCTGAATAATTACAATTTGTTTCAACACTGCCAAACTACTTAAATTTTAAATTTTTTCTCCATCACATGCTTCAGATCTACCTCAGCTGCAGAATGGGTTAGAGAGGAGGGCTGGCAAAGTTTCCTGCCCACATACTCAGCACTGTATTGTGGATATAGAAATGGTTCCTGAAAGCATTTTTGATAATGTGCTGTTCCTTTCCAGAGCAGAAAACAACGAACTTTTAAATGCTTTATTAAAAATTTCTGTGATGCTTTGATATATGTTTGGCTCCNTCCCAGGGAACAATTTTCCCCAAATATCTCATCTAATTCTGCCCTCACCTCATTCCCCATTACTTTCTCCCTGATGTGGTAAAAATTTGTTGTGGTCAGAATTCAGTTGTTGGTATTTAGAAAAGCTTTGGGCAGCACCAGAGATGACAAAGCTGTCAGATAACCAGAAAATAGGTATTTTAGATCATTATTGCTTTTCCTGTTGCTACTGTGAGTGTTTGGTTGAAGGGTGAAGGTCAAGATGACTTGAGCACCAATCACTGATAGCACAGACCAGGTATAATCAGTACCTAAATTAACCTAAACAAGCAGTCAGGATAATAAACAAGACTCTTCTGAGTTGTTAACAGCTCTTCTTAAAGTTTAAGGAAAACAAACAAATAAAAGTCAGAAGAAAATCTGTAACTTCCTCTTCACTACATGACTTACTACCCAAATTCTACCTTTGCTGAGCAGGGACAGGAAGGGCTCTTTAAAGACTGACACAATTTCCATGCCTTTCACTCTAGGAAATGCTATTTATTATTAAAAGCCTTTTTTTGTTAGTGTAGCCGCAAAAAGGGAAAGCAAATATTCCCTGTAATGAAGTTCATTGCAACTCTCTCATACACGGAAAAGTTAACGACAAACTGCCAGAGGTTATAAATATCTGCTTATAAATGTTTAAAAAAATTAGTCATTCAAGCATCTCCTTGTCGTAAGCAAAGCAAACTCTTGAAATTCCCCAAAGCAATTGCTCTGCTCAGATGATGGGTCAGAGCTGCCATCAGCTGCTGCTGGCCATTTGTCACTCTGCGCTGACTCAGACGTGCAGTGCTGCTACCGGCGTTTCTCGGGATGCAAATCGGGTCCCATTCCAGGGAGCAGGAACATTTGCAATGAATATTCCTCAGTCCTGTGTCACTATAGACAAGAGAAAGAACCACTCTGACACGCTGAGCTTGAGCGAAAAGAGAGGGAGGCTTCATTTGTCCTCCTATATTTATACATTTCTCAATTCGACAAGGGATTGGAAGGATGGTGTCACTTCCTCTCCAATCCCACTGGTAAAAAGAACTGCTCATCAAACTTTTCCCTCATCACAAAGGAATGAAAAACAGAAAGGACAGTTAAGTAAACATTGTCTATTGTTTATGTGAAAGTGTGTGAAAATCTCTGACTCCAAGGTTACAGCTCCGAAGGCTAAAAGAGAACAGGACAGTCCTGGGCAAGCAGAGGCTGCCTGGGACTGGAAATGAAGAGTTTGGTCCTGCTTTGCTTTGTGGTGGATCAGATTCCAAGCGAGCCCTGCAAATCCCAGGGGTAGCAGATAGTTTGGTACTTTAGTGACTGAAGAGGAATTACAATTGTAGAGAGAAAAATCCTTTTCTTCTTTCTTCCTGCACCTTTATTACAGTATTGAAGTTTATGTGGCTTCAGGAAAACAGGGAAATTATCGTTGATCTAAAAAGTAGATTGAAATAGAGTCCAGAATTCCAGTACTTTTCTCTTTTTTCCACCCCCAGAAACTCCCCTGGCAGCCTCTGCAGGTTGCTCAGATGGAGTTGAACCAATATTGCCATCAGAGCCAATTTAAAACTTGGGGGCTCAATAAATAAATCAGATATGTGGGCATAGAACCAGGAAATATCTGTCCTCCAGTGCTGTATTTGCACATGTTACAGCTTGGGGATCAATCAAATTAAATCACTGAGTTACCTGAGTCATCCCTAAAGAAACCTGGGAATTATCGTCGCAAAATCAATGGTACTGAGATCAGTCACGTGCAGCAGCCATAATTAGAGAATATTTTTCTCACAGCATGCTCCAGAACATCCCCATCATGGACCTGAGCTTCCCATTCTCCTGGGAGCACCTTTGTAACCAGAAGGTTGCTCTAAAGCTCCTGCTTCCAGCTCTTGTGGCTCTTCCCTGGAAAATTTAAAGTGATGGCATTATTCTGTCTCTGTGGTCTCTGCATCTCAAACCCTCTAACAAACCCAGCCTCACCGTGAGACCTGGGATGGCATAAAAATACAAAGTTACCAAAGTAGAATGAAATCTTAGGAATATTCCTCAGTGCTGGGGAAAGTTTTTTAACAAAAACCCCCATGGCGTTTTGGGAAGGGAGAATAGGTCCAAATATATTGATTAATCCTTCAGTTTTAAATATGGAGGGGTTGGCACACCTGTACGAACAACATCCAGTGTGGTGTTCTTTCATAAAACATCCTTATATTTCACATCCTCTCCCTGGTTTTTGGTGTTATTTTAGTTTACCTGCTTTGCTCCTGTTTTCAGTTCACACATGAGTGCATTGGGNACCTGGGATGGCATAAAAATACAAAGTTACCAAAGTAGAATGAAATCTTAGGAATATTCCTCAGTGTTGGGGAAAGTTTAACAAAAACCCTCACGGTGTTTTGGGAAGGGAGAATAGCTCCAAATATATTAATTAAACCTTCAGTTTTAAATATAGCTCCAAATATATTGATTAATCCTTCAGTTTTAAATATGGAGGGGTTGGCACACCTGTACGAACAACATCCAGTGTGGTGTTCTTTCATAAAACATCCTTATATTTCACATCCTCTCCCTGGTTTTTGGTGTTATTTTAGTTTACCTGCTTTGCTCCTGTTTTCAGTTCACACATGAGTGCATTGGGTTTGGGGTTTTTTGCTCTTTTGTGTAGGGGGACCTCTGGGTGCTGTATAAACAATAAGAGAGTGATGGGGAAAATTGATATCTGTTTGCTGAGCTCGGGAAGGACAGGACTGGTAAAACAAGGGAGGATAAAGCTAAAATGTCCCACATTTGATCTCCCAAGTCCAGTAAAACCAGATGGAAACCGTGCCTTCCACTCAATTTGTGCTGCCAGAGCGGCTCTAGTGAGCTTTTTCTAAATAATGTAGGTGGAAATACAGTGCGCACAGAGGATAAGAGTTGTGAAAAAGTGGGGATTTTATAAAAAATGTGTTTGTCAGTTCCTCAGCAGCCCGGCAGGAAGGCAGCCGGAGCTGTTCCCTGCCGGCATCACGAGAGGGCACTCAGTAATTGCATTTCGGAACAAAACACAGCGCGCCACGGAGCACAAAGGCTTCTCCGGCGGCACGGCAGGGTTTGTGGCTGATAAATAACTCTCCGTAGAAGTGTAAAATAAATGTTGTGCATAAATAGCGCCGCAATACGGCACTTTGGGGAGCGCAGGAAGTTTTAATTCCCAGTAACAGGTATTTATTTAGGTCTGAGCAGAGGCTGGATGCTCCTGAGTCATCCTGGCGTTATTTTAAAGCGCTTTCCCAGCGCTCCGGCAGCAGGGCAGGAGCAGCTCCGAGCAGAATATCCTCCGAGAGAAAGAGTTCTGGTGGAAAAGAGGATTTTCAGGGTTTGTAAATGGGGAACGTGTCGAGGAAAGACGAGAAACAGCCTGGGTTTGGTGCTCCGTGCCAGGGAGGGGCTGGTCCCAAACACCACTCGAGCTCCAGCCCTGCCCCTGCACACACAAACAGGTAAATAGTGACATTCAGGAATAAATACAAATAGCCAAATATAAACATTTACGTATCAATACTAATACAAACAGTTAAATGCAAACTTTTAGGAATAAATACAGTTAAATACAAATCTTTAAGAATAAAACAAATACAAACAGTTAAATACAAACACTTAAGAATAAAACAAGCAGTTAAATATAAACACTTAAGAATAAATGCAAATACAAACACTTAAGTATCAATGCAAATACAAACAGTTAAATACAAACCACTCTGGACAATAAGTGCAAAAATCCCTAGCTATGTGCTGGTGATCTGTGTTTTCCCCTCTGCCCAAGAGTCATGGAACCACAGAATCCTTAATGTTGGAAAATAAGTCCCGGATCATTGAGTCCAACCAAGAGCAGAGATGGGAACGAAGCTGTCGGGACAAAGGTTTGGTTTTCCTCATGTGGCTGGAGCTGTGTGGAACTCGTAGCAACGTTTTGTGGTGAGTGTGGAGTTCTCCAGACACCTCCAGCTCTGGAAGCCTCTCAGGAGATGCAGGAGAGGTTTGTGAAGGACAGGACAGGGGCACCTGCAGGACTCTGTAGCACCACAGTGCTGAGGGAGCTGCCACAAATAGTGTGGCAGGACTTGGCCTGGACTAATCCATAATTGTTTGGCTGAATCAATTAATCTCATTGAGACTGCCTTTGCAGGTATTTTTTTTGCAGGTAAATTATTTACTGGGAACAGAGGTTGAGGCAGAGCCTTGTCCTGAGCCCTGCTGAGCTCTCAGCTCCCAGCAGAGCTCCAAGCAAGTCCACTTTGAGGTTTTTCATCAGGCCACATATTTTTCCAGCTAAGAAATTGATACTGAAGCACTTGGAGCTTCTCTTATCTCTGTTTCCATGTGCCATGAGCTCTGTTGTTTAAATTAAGCCCCTCTGTTTTCACCAGAGGCGTTGCAGTGTGAGAGAGCTGCCCTGGCATCCTCTGCCATCCTCCTTGGGAGGGGAGTCCTGAGCAGCTCCGTGTGATCCAAGTGGTTCTGCCCTCTGTGCTATCATCAGGGAACACGAGGGTCTTAGCAGATAAAAGGCTGTGAAATTCTTGGCTGTTCAGCCTTTGGCAAAGACCAAAAGCCAGACACAGCAAATCTCCACACCTGGCTTAGGATCCTTGCGGTGGTGGCTTTGCTTTAAAGCAAAGCTGGAGTCACAAACCCAGTGTTTTCTTACAGGGACAGTTTCTCCCTTCGTTAAAAGTCCATCATTTGGCTGTCACCAAAATGGAATCTAAACCCTTTCACAAGAAGCCTGTTTTAAAGGAATTACAGCCTTCAGATGAGTGCATTCTAAAAGGACAGATATTCTGTGCTGTGTTCAGAAAGTGCTAAAAACCTGGGCTCTGACCCTAGAAATGAGTGTTTACACTTTTCCTTCCTGGGCCATTCCTTTTGCTTTCACACCACCTGTAGTACAAAAAGGATGTGGTTTCTCTTTTCAGGAAAGAAAGGAGAGTAGGAAGCTCATTTATATTGAATCGTGTTAATGACATAAAACATTTGGTGTCCTTAAATGATCCAAAGTATTCTAGATATGAGTTAGAGCTGCAGTGTTGTTTGAGGTCTCAAGCTTGTGCCATCCTAAAACCCACAAAACTTTGATGTCCCGCACAGCTGCGGCATCACGGATGGATGAACACACAAAAGATGTTGGAACTGTAAGTTCATGACCCAGAAAACTTGCTCAACAAGAGCACAGGGAACAGTGGGTCCTCTTCAGATCAGAAATCCTGTGGTTACAGCGTGGAAATGCCAGAGCTGTGATGGGTTCAGTCACTTTGTACTGACGGAGGATGTGTCATTTTCTTTGGGAAGAGAGCCAAAGGTCGGGCGACTGTTCAGGGAGAAGAACAATTCCCAGTGCTGAGTCACTCTGTGTCAGTCCTGAGAGCACAGGCGCCGTGCCCGGGGTTTGTGCAGCAGAACATCAAAGGCAGGCACCCAAGGACAGAACTGCTGGGACTCAAAGGGAAGGAAACCAGGTGGGGAGCTGGCAGGGAAAGGCTCATCCTTTTCAAACCACACCTCTGTGAGTGAGCTCTGATATGATTTTTAACTGACTATAAAGAGAAATAAAAGCCAGACATCTTAACTAGGCACAGGAATATTGCCTGCTGCAGTTTGTACAGGAGATTTCTCTTTGTGACATGGAGAAACTCAATTGGTGTGTGGGGGAGGCTAAGTCAGACAACTGCGATTTTCCTGGGGAAAGCTTCATTGAAGAAGATGAAGGTGAGATTGTAAAGAGAAAGAAAAACATTAATTTGATAGTTTTCTCCCCTTGGCATCTCTCCATATCCCAGAGATCCCACGTGGTTGGCAGGGAAAGTCTTTAAAGTTTGGACTGTTCATTTCACCCATGGTCTATAACCCTGCCGTAGGAGATTTCCCTTTTTCATGGAGTGCAGCAACTCATCAGCCCCTCAGCTCTCTCCAGTGGCCCAAAGCTGGTTTTCCTGCCTGCTATAGCTAATAAAATAAAGGAAGACAAGTACACTGATTGAGGAAAATGCCTCGTGGAAAATTCCTGTTTAGGCATTTGTGCCTATTTCTTCCTCGTGGGCTGCAACTGCTGAAAACAACATGGAAAACTGATGCCATAACACACTGAGGAGGCTTTCCTCAGCTTTCCCCTTTCCTCAGGGGTCTTCCCCAGATTTGACTTCTGTTGATACGATTAGAGGTTGAGGTCTCACAGCACTCGTTACACCATCATCATCATCACCACTGCCTGATGGTGCAGCTGGGCAGCTTTGAGCTGTGGGAGCTGCTGGAGAAGGTCCCTGCCAGCCCGGACAAGGACACCCGAAAAGCAGATACCCAAAAGGCTCTCCTATTCAAAACAGCAGATGAACAGAGTGTGAGATTGATTTAATAATTGCTGCTGGCAACTCAGCCCTCCTGCTGTTCACCACAACCTGGGAGTGTTTAAAACCTTCAATAATCAGATCTTTGTGGCTGTGGTACCTTCTGCAGGTTGTAGGAACCTGGCTTTAGGTGTGTGGGCTGCAAGGCTTTGGAGATGTTTCAGATGAGTAATGGTGGATAATTTAAAGGAATATTTGCAATGACTATAATCCTCTCATTAGATTTGTGTTTTACATCAGCCAGTAACAAATTCCAGTGTGGCTGCAGTGATAGCAGCAATGAACAGGCTCAGAGTAACATTTCCTAATAAAGATCAGGGAAATGAAGAGCACAATTGCTTCCCATTTTTCCTGCATCCTGGCATGATGTGAAAATTCATAGCAATTTCCCTGCATAGAAATCTAATTAATCAATACATTGGAATTGCAGTCGCAGCAGCTACTAAAGTAGGTCTCAGGATTAATTTTTTCAGCTCTGAGATTCAAGCAGCCTTTCTCTCTAATTCTGTTATGTATTTCAGCACACAAAGTGCTGCATTTGAATAGGAACTAGATTATTTAATTATTCGAGTTGATTAAGGTGGGTAATTAAATGCTACTACTAATGTATTATGTATTTTACATTTTATTTCCATTAAAAGTGATTTTTAAGTACAAACTAAAAGGATTATTTGAGTTTCCAAACCCACTTTTCTACTGCTTTTTCTGAATTGCCTGATAGCTCATGCCCCAGTATTTCCAGCTTTGAAACAAGAACCACAGCAAGCATTTATGGAAACACACACGAGTTCCCACATTTGCAGCTACTTGTTTTAGTAATTGTTTTAATCTGGCATTTTAATTCCACCTTTTCCAGTCGACTAAAACACTGAGAGCAAATTATCCTCAGCAGCTCATACATATTTTCTAATTCTAACTCGCATAACCATCTTTTTATGTGCTGCTGGTTTCTCGTTTGGGCTTTTGTTTTGGTTGTCGGTGTTTGGCTTGGCTTTTTTTACTTCAATTTCTGCTTTCAGAGTAGGACAATGGAAGTGTCCAAGGCCAGGTTGGACGGGGCTTGGAGCAGCCTGGGAGAGTGGAAGGTGTTCCTGCCCAGGGGTGGAATAAGATGTAGCTTTGGGTTTATCTGGTTTTTAATGTCTTTTCTCTTCCTCAGCTGTTTGAGGAAGGCGCCAGGAGTGAGGGGTGAAGTTTCAGGGTGGTTTCTGTACCTGGCTGCCCTCTGGAACTTGGGAACAACCAGTTAAAGCTGAGCAGCTTCCAGCCAGGCCCCACGTCTCCATGGCTACCAGAGGCTCAGGCTGTTTTCTAGAGACTGTGCAAATTTGGGATGTGAAAATATTGCAAAGATTCCTTGTGTCTTGTACGTGGGGCGGTGAAATCCCTCCCTAAAAAACCAGTGTCTATAAAAAAAGCATTTATAAAAACACAGTTAGGCCGGGAGGAGGGAGTGTTACATGGAATAAGGAAAACTCCCTGTGTCTGGTGTCATAACACCACTGTTTCCTGGTGTTTTCTCCTGGGATTTTCCTGCTCTGCCCCACAGCTGTGTGGTTTCCACACAGGCCATTATAAACTGCCCGTGGCTGCTCTTTGGCACACGGCATTCGGGTCCTGCCCTGGGAAGAAGATGGGAAGCTTCACTGGAGGATCTGCAGTAGGACAGGCTCCAGGGCCTTCCCCACCCAGAGAATCCCAGCAAAGAGCTCTCTCTCCCTGCTGCCCCAGGGCTGTTTGCTCTGCATTGTGCCGGGATCACCCCGTGGCCGACAGAAGCCCTGGGGACACCATGGGCCCTATCCAAGTTTTAAGGCTGATCTCCTGCACATGAATCGGGTTTCTGTTTGAATTTTGGCCCTCTGCGGAGCTGGCTGCTCATTTTGCTAAGGCAAACCCGGAATACTAAGCAGGTAATTAATTTGTTCTTTGCCAGGAGTCAAAAGGCAGCATTCCCCAGGCACTGAAGTCCGGTGAGGATTTTCATGAAACTGAGCATTTAAAAAATATATAAATGACACATTGCTAGAATTTGTATGTGAACAACATAACCAAGTGTCCCTCATATTCACATTTTATTTTATTAGTGCCTGTGTTTTCCTACTGGTTTACTTAAAAATGCTCTTTGTGGTGCAGTTGTGTTTGTTAGGGGGCTACAAAGCTCTCTAATGAGGTTGGGATGCCTGGGTCACTTGTGCCAGAGCACTTTCCTTCTTGCAAGCAGAAAGGAGTGAGGCGAGCAGGATTGGGAGAAGGCACTGCCTCCAAGGATGCACCGAGACCCCTGCGTTTCCCTGTGAGCAATAGCAGGAAAGATGGGAAAGTGATTCCAGACTGCCCCAGAAAACCCCTCGTGTTCTCGTTCTTGTCTGGTCCTGGCTGTATTTTCGTGTTGAAGGAGGCGAGAGAGGGAAGGGGCTGTGGCCAAGCAGCTCTTTGGAGAACGGCTCCTGTTCTCTGCTCAGGTCACGAAAGAAGAAGTGTTCCCAGTCAAAAAGAGAGATTTTAAAGAGTTCCAGGCAAGCTGGGCAGTACAAGAAGCCCCTGGAAGCAAACAAGGAATGCTTGAGCTATGTGATGAGGGAAATCTCAGGCTGACTCAGGCCAAGGCTGTGAGCTGAGAAGTTCTTTGCTATTCCCAGCAAAAGAGTGAAGAGGTGCAAATTAAGATAAATCACCTTGTTCCATGGCCAGAGTGTGTAAATTAAGGACTCCAGCCCTCTGGAATGGGAAATCAAAGACCCCAGGCTGAGGGAGGACTTTTTGTCCAGCACACAACATTGAAAAACCCATTAGGAGCTGTCCTGGAGAGGAGCTCAGCCACTTGCTCCTTTTCCTCCCTGACCTGGTTTTCCCAATAAAGTTTCCCGAACATCTGCCTGCTTCTCACCATCTAAGTTGTTACAGAGCCACCAGGCATGCAGGATTTAAAAGGATAAAAGAGATTTGGAAGCCCTAGACCTGCATGTGCCCAACTTTCTGCAATATTGCTCTGAGCTGAGCGAGAGGAGCTGACGAGACAAAGCCTCTTGGAAGCTGGTGTCATCCCAGAGGGTCTGTAAGACAAGGAGTTTTTACAGGAAAATCATAACTAGGAGAACTCATCCTTATTTTGCTTCTCAATTTAGATTACAGGCTGCTGTTGCTGAGGATGTGTTCCCACGTGCTTAACACTCGGGATGGTTTTGACATCCTCCAAGTGTATGTGGGTATTTTTAGGACCTTCTTTTTTATCCAAAAAGTGCTCCAGTAGACATTTGTAGCCACCCTGGCAAAAACTTCAGCCAAAAGAGAAGGCAAAGGCACGGCTGCCTTCAATCCAGCCCCATGTGTTCAGGAAGCACAGCAGAATTGAAGCCAAACCCAGCTCCTCTCTCACCATTTTAAAGCACTAAATGTCAAGAGAGCTTGGCAGCTGTCAATAGAAAGCATTTCCCCTTTCACACTGATCGTTCTCCAAGCTATATGTGCGCTAAATTATTTATTAATTTGACCTAATAAAAAGAAAATTGTCTTTTTAAACCCGCACTAAATATCTGATGGGATGTATAAACTGAGTTATGGCCAATATTGATCTGATCTTGTGTATATATACTGACTTCCAGTCACTTAAAATTAATATAATTGACTCTAGAAGTGCCAGGTACGTTCCTGGAAGGCAGATTAATGATCTGGTGAAGTGATCAAGCACTTAGTGGCTTTGGGCTGATAAATCATTTCAGCCCCTTCATACGTAGGGCATTTAATTATGGTCATTTAACCACTGCTGACTGTTGTGCCACTGAATAAACTAACTCAAAGCATTAATTTGAGTGTGTTGTAGAAAATTATTGTATCCACAGCCTTGCAGGTCCTGTGTGAGCAACGCTGTCAGGTAAACTGGGACAAATTTGGCTTTTTAGAGAGGCTTCAAATATTTCACAGAATTTACCCTTTTTTTTTCTTTTTTTTTTTTAATTTAGCCGTTAGTTTTAGGGGGTTACCAAACCTTGTACCAATTTCTCTGCACACAAAGGAGAGATGCAGGGCTCTGTAACAGCACTCAGGCTGCCCAGGAAAGTTGTGGAATCACAATCCATGGAAAGGCTCAGA
This sequence comes from Platysteira castanea, assembly GCA_013397175.1. Lineage (NCBI taxonomy): Eukaryota > Metazoa > Chordata > Aves > Passeriformes > Platysteira > Platysteira castanea. Next base: position 85,124 of record VYXC01009630.1, on the reverse strand, counting down.
AAAGTCACGGGGGACGTGGTTTGGTGGTGGGTTTGGCAGTGCTGGGTTAAAGGTTGGACTTTATGGTCCCCGAGGGCTTTTCCAGCCTTGGGGATTGTCTGATTCTCTGAAATGAGGAACGGAATAAATGCACCCTGTCCTGCTGGAGCAGCTGGGAGGAATGGCCTCCCTGGGGATCCCACATCAGATCTCCTGTGAGTACAACTGACCCGGCTGCTCTTCGTCCACTCAGGTATGAATTTGGGAGTGTTCCAATGCTTTTCTAACATTCTTCTTTGACCGGGTCTCTTGAAGTGAGAAACCTTGTGCTAGAACCACAGGCTAATCAGTTTTAGCCCAGAAACAGTAATTTATACCTGAACCCTCAAACGAGATTCTTTTCTTCCTGCTGGAAATCACTTTTATCTTCCAAGCAGAGCAGAGCTGGCAGCAGGTTCGGCTCTTCCCCAGGGAGAACCTGCCTGTGCTGGAGACAGAAAATCCTCCTTCCTCCCTGATTCCTGCAGGCATGCTTGGAGAAACTGCCTGCCTGCTTAATTTCAGTGTTTTCTTTCTGCTAATCTCCACCTTGGAAGGACTTTTAAGGGGGCTTGGAGGAATGACAGAGATTCATGCCAGCAGCCTGAACCAAACAGGCTCTGATTTTTTGGTGTTGTCTTAATAATAACTGAGACGAGGTAGGGCTGGTGGCTGCAGTAGCAGCTTGGGGGTGAGGGTCAGAGGAACCCAGGGGTGCTCCCATTGTTGCAGATCCCCACCTGATCACCCTTCCAGGGCTCCACCTGGCTCCAGCCCCCTTCACTGCCCAGTGAATTGGGTGTTCAGTTATGGGGTGGGCTTGGAGCAGCCTGGTCCGGTGGAAGGTGTCCCTGGCATGGCAGGGGGTTGGGTTTAGATGAGCTTTAAAATCTCTTCAAACCCAAATCATTCTGTGGTTCTGCCACTTTTGGTTTTTAGAAGGAAAATCGGAGGAATTGCTGAGGCTAGGGGAGACTTCTTGCCCCATTAACCACACGGCCACCGCTGGAATCCCCTTTGAGATGGGACAACATTATGCAATTCTCCCAGGATTTTGGGGAGGATTGTTTGTTTTTATGGAGTAACCAAGGTGCCAGTGTGGCCAGTGGGAGGCTTTTTCCACTGACTCAATTCCCTGTCGGATCCAGGGCTGCGAGGCTCTCACTGCTCAGCCCAGGGCTTCCTGATGTCCCTGGTGTCTCCATGCAGCTGCCAGGCTCCTCAGTGTCCCTTTGTGTGGGAGCGGTGGCCTCGGGTGACCCTCAGTGGTGGCACTGGGCTGTCCCTGGCTGTCACACGCAGGGGAGAGGGGCTGCTCCTCAGCATCCCTTGGCAGGGAATGTGCTCGTGGAGCTCCTCTCTGCACCCAGCCAGGGAAAGTGAACGCCGAGAGGCTGCAGAGGGTTCTCAAAGCACCCACTAATTGAATTAGATTTAATTGTTAATCTATGAGATTTAATTTCCTGTTTTCATGTTCTTTTCTGTGTGGGTAAATATAAATACAAATAAGCCGAAGAGGCAATGTCACCAAGAAGTTTCTCGACTTTGTGAGTCCAAAGCTGCTGAGGTTGGCCAGGAGGTTTGGAGGGCACCAGTGAGGGAGGCTGGTGTTGAGGAGGGGTCTGGCACCAAGGCCTCCAACTGGGTTTATTTGGTGATGTCTTGCCCCTTAAATCACCAATTTCTTTGCATAACCTCTTGCTGAACGAGATTTTATACCATTTATGCCGGAAATGAGCACTTAGAACTTCGGTCCTGGTGATATCATTGTTATCTCTGACCCTTCTGGGGTCCACACAGAGCTCCCTCCCTGCTGGAGTTAACGAGCTGAACTAAAGATTAAAATTAAACGTTTGACGAAGGGGAAAAACATCTCAGATCTTGGGGTGGACTAAAATCATGAAGACCAGACAGGAACGAGGGGCTCTGTCCCCTTTTACGCTGCTTTGGGTCAGTCTTTCACGGCTTCTCCTAAATGGACTCAGAATTCCTGCTGCAAGCAGGGGGAGGAGCTGCAAAAAGAGCGTGACTTTTGCTAAAATGTCACTGCGAGCTGTTAATGGAGCAGGAACGAGGGAGAATAACGCCGTGGTGTGCAGGGCACTGCGACGCCTTTGTTCTGTGCCAGCGCAGCTCCCAGGGCCCGAGCAGGATTTCAGCCCCGCCGCAGTGACATTTGTAAATGAGAACATGGCAAGGCCTGGGTTTGGCCAGGATAAAATGCTCTTTTTAAGGGTGGGGGAAAAAAAATAAAAAAGAAAAAAGAGTCTGGCTTAATGGAAAAGGGGAATCAGTCCAGGGGGAAAAGTATAAAAAGGTTTAAGAAGCAAAACAGAATTTAGAAAGAGCAGAGCACAAATGCCAAATCACACAGGAGAAAGGGGTCTTGCAGAGGTAGAATGAGAAGGGCTGGGAGGGAAGGGACAGGGAGAGGGGGGGAAAACAGCTTCTGGAATGGCATAGAGGCTTAGAAAGCTAAAATGAAAACAAAAGGCCAAGGGGGAACATTCACATGGATATAAGGAAGGATGAATGGCTGTAAGGCATTTGAAGAATGCCTCTTACAGTCTGTGAACTGAGGATCCTTTTAAATTTGTTTGTTATGAATTTTACCCTATGTCCTGTTTTGCTCCCTGGTAGGAGACTGTTATGTGACAAACACTCCCCCCGTTTCGGGGAGCTGCCATTATTCCCTGGGATTTCATGGATCTCTGGCACTGCTTAATGTCTCCTTTCATTTGGCAGATTGACTGGGGGTATCTTTGACCCCCTGTTTGTGCAGGAGGTCCCTCCGGGCTGCAACAAGGGCAAGCTCTAAACCACAAAATTTTAAAAATGCAGTTTGGAGACCAAGAGCAGCAGCACAAACCCTGTCCCAGCACAAACCCTCAGCAGCAGCTGGTCAGGACTGGGAGCAGAGGTGAGCTATCACCTTTGTTTTTCCCTTTCCACCTCTTCCTGCCTGCTGCCTAATGAGGCACCAGCTATTTGTGAGCACAGACCTGCTCAGGCAGAGCTGGAAGTCTGCTGAGAGCTGCCTCCTGCGCAGAAGGATTGCCAGCAAGGCGTGGAAGAGGCTGGAGAGGAATGCCAGCACATCCATCCTGGAGGCCAGGGTAAAACTGACCCATTTGGAACAGCCCCTGGGCTTCACCAGATCCCACCTCCAGGTGGGAAACACCTGAGGTGTCGGTAGAGGACACAAGAAAAGAGACTCTGACACCTGCTAGGTTGAGCAGAGAGGAAAAGGGGAGACTTTATTTACATTTTTCATACTTTACATTTTTCATACTTTATTTTCATACTTTATACTTTCATACTTTACATTTTTCATACTTTCATACTCATTTTTCATACTTTTCTTACTTTATATATAAGGATAAATTCCCTTGTCTATTCAATCCCGTTACTTTCTGATGCCTGGGAGTATTTTCCATGGTTTTTTTTCTCCCTGTTCATGGTTTGAACACTGATCTCCTCCACTCTCCTCCACAAGAAAAGAGACTCTGATACCTGCTAGGTTGAGCAGAGAGGAAAAGGGGAGACTTTATTTACATTTCTTGTACTTTATAGGTTTCTCAATTCCACAAGGGATTGGAGGACATGTCACTTCCTCTTCAATCCCACTGGAGAAAAAGGATGCTCATCAAACTGCCTCTGATATTACAAAAATGTAAGCAAAAGATGACAGTTAAGTAAACATCAGGTATTATTTACATAAACTCTGAGAAATTTTATCTGACTCCATATTTTGCACAGAAGGCTTAGCAAAAACAGGACAACACTGAGGCTTTGTTTGTCTGCTCTCAGAGGGGTTTGCAGCCTGTTCCCATCAGAGGAGAGGTGCCCGATGAGGCTCCTGCCCTCAGGCATGGGGAGAGGGGCTGTCTAACAGCCCCTGGAATGATGGAGGGATCTCCTGGGGGTTTGGCTGCTCCAGCCCTTCGTGGGCAGCCCCTGGTCCTGCTGTGCTGGAGGGCCATGGGACACAGCTTCAGGGCACCCTGCACCACTTCCCCTTCCTTCCAGGCAGGTTGTTCCGTGGTGAGGACTGGAAATTTAGATAGAAGCGGGGTTCTTGACATTTTTCTGTCTTAATGAGGATGGGAAGCCGTGTCTTCCACCCACTATACATTAAAAAAACAAAGGCTTTGACTGGCAATATAATTACAGCTGGGATTGATTATGAAGTTATTGCATTTTCTGTCATCATCTGATGTTTGCTTACAAGAGCTGAATGTGCCTGCACTGCCTGGGAGATTTTGTAACCAGTTCTTGCAGTTTCATTCCAGAGCTTTTACACATTTACCCAGCAATACAATGATTTCATTAAATACGGGGTTTAAGTAAACCTCCAAACTGGAATTCATCTACTCTGGCATTAAAACCGTGCAAAAATGAGGCACATGAAGAACAGCGGATGAGATTGGGCTATTAAGAATAATTAATACCGAATTTAATTGACAATTACTTAGCAGGAGTGATATTTGGCTTTCAAAGGCCATCTACACTTATGGTGCTACACAGAACAATAAAAAGCAGCAATCTGTTTTAGGGAGATGAACATAAAGCAGGGGGAAATGCAAACGCTGGGCTCCTTTATCCTTGGGCAATGCCTCCTGGAGCAGAGCAGGTACCCGATGGATGGTGCCCGCACGATAACCACAACTTCAGAAGGCATCTCCCAACTGCTTCTGCCTCGCTGGATTTTAATCCTGTTGGTGAAGGAGGACAGAGCTTTTTGAGTGGTGTTATTTACATATAAAAGACTCATCTGTTGCGTTAAGGGGCTGTGGAGTGTGAGTGTTTACCCACGGGCAGGCAGGTGACTCCTCCCACGGATAAATTCCCTTGTCTATTCAATCCCGTTACTTTCTGATTCCTGGGAGTATTTTCCATGTTTTTTTTCTCCCTGTTCATGGTTTGAACACTGATCTCCTCCACTCTCCTTTGTTCCCATGCTCATATTATTACTCCCTCCAGCACAGCACTTCCCACCCTTTAGGCTTTTCCCCCCACTTCGTGAAGCCTTTAGATGCAGGCAGAAAGGAACGGGGATAGAAATGAACAAATTAGCTAAAGAATCTGTAATGGAATGGATTAAAAAGCCCCAGCACCAAAAGGAATCAGTAACTAATGAGTAGGAAGTGCTGTGCAGTATGCTATTCATTTAGCCCTCCCTGCTCGGGGTAGGAGCAGATGGTGCCCCAAGGGACTTGGATGTTCCCATCCATGCTCCAACACTGCTAAAGAGGTGAGATGAGAAAAGGAGATGAGATGGATCACACCAATCAGCCCAGCAGAAAAATGATTATGATTACATAACTAATGACCCAGGGAATTAGACAATATCAAAAATAGGAAGGATGCCAATTTGTGCTGTGACACGTCTGAGCAGCCAAAGCAATATGGGGGCTGTGTAGTGGTTAAGGGGAAAAAGGGGGCTCCTCGTCAAGCTTTTGAAAATATTCCTTTTATTTGACAGCATTTTCTCTAGATGCTGAGAAAACTCCACTTTTGGGTATTCCTGCAGTAATCCTGACTAGGCTGTGCACTTAAGAGTGCTCTTTTTGCCATATTTAGCCCAGCTGGAAACTTGTCAGGATCTGATTTTGCTCCAGTTTTGTTAAACAGCTTTCCTGTGAGCGCAGTAGGAAGGGGACTGAGACCTCAGCCCAGCAGCTGAGGAGCAGCAGTTGTGCCTCGAGTGTACAGGGACTGTCAGAGGGGTTCCTGCTCCTGGGGATGGCATGGGCAGTGTGGAGCTTCCCACTCCTCCAGGAACAGCTTTGTGTCATGCACGTGTCCTCCGTGGGACCAGGCAGAGCTCTTGGTTGTAGGCCTTGAAAGGATGAGATCGTGGCCCTACAGAAAACTGAAACATCCCACACTGAAATATTCCAGGGGAAGGAATATTGGATGAAATTTGAATCTACTCAGGAGAAGCCTTTGTTTAGCTAATCTGCCTCCCCCAGTGCTGATCTATTTTTTTTCTCCAATCTATTGATTTATTTATCAAAATGTCTGGATTGAGATGGCAAACTCGTCCTGTCTGTGCTGTAATCCTGGTTACAGGACCCTGTTAGTGGCTACATCTGTGCCTACCAGCAACTCTGATTTGAAACGCCGACTCTGTTGCCCCACAGCTCAGAGGTCTGGCTGCAAAACGTGGAGCAGCCCAACGCGATATGAAATGCAGCTCTTTGCCATCTGCTGGAAAATGTTAATGAGCTGATGATCTCATCCTCTCTTTTAGACAGGTGTCCACATCCCCAAAAATGTGACGAGCAATGACATCTCTGTTGACAGTCTCATCAGATTAATTGGACTTCAGGAGTGAGCTAATTCTCACATCAAGAGGCTTGAGAACATACCGTGGGAGCTGCGAGAGGAACCTTGAACTCCTGCTTCTCGTGCTGTCGCCAGATCAGAACAGCTTTGATGGACTGGATTAGGAAATCAATACCCACCCATTGACATGCTAATCCCCCCAGGGACACTCATTAAATCACGTTTGATAAAGGGCCAGAGCAGTGTGTGTGCAATCAGGAGCTGCAGCAGGGTGGCACCTTTCGTTTGGGTGCTTTCAAACAATTTCCTGTAAAAGGGTCTAAAGCATTAAAATATCTATTAAGCTCCCCAAATCGTGAGTTTGGGCATTAAACTGAACCTACCTAAGGCACTCAAAGCGTGAGGAAGGGTCAGGTTTTGGTGGTGCATGCAAATTAATGGCAGGAAGCTGCAAGGAGAGAATGGGATCCGCTGGGTCAGGAGTTCAGGCCTCTGCTGCAGGAGATATCCATGCCATGGAAAACCTTCCATGAAGTGCTCAAGTGCCATTTGAAGACTAATTAGAATTTTTCTCCTCTTGGGACTCTGTTCTGTAACCTTTCCCCAGTAATGGGTAGATGCCATCATCTAATTTCAGGCTAAGTGTATTCCTGGCTAATTTATATTAATTTTTTTCCTCTTTCTTTAGCTTGCAAACCCTATTCTCCTCACTGGATGTATTTATGAACAGGAATATCTACTCTCTAAGTAGATGGAGACTTCTCTCTCCAAGGCTGGATTGCCAAACTTGGTGCATGTTCTCATTAAAGCATTCCTGGCCTTTGTTGATCTCTCTATTCCTTTTTTTTTTGCACCAATTCCTGCAGGATTTCAGTCTTTTGAGCACAAATGACACAGTGACATTGCTTTTCCTGTGCTCCACATCCCCCTCATTCACCAGCTTCCATTCCTTGCCTGGCACAAACCTTCCAGCCCTGTTGCAGGACAGCAGATGTTTTTATAAGGAGCCAGCTGGGGAGGTGGCTGAAATCCTGCCAGGACAAGTTCTGGTGGTGTTACATTTGCCTGAGGGAAAGTGGGGAAAAAATAATAATTAAAAAAAAAAAATCACTGAAATATCCTGAGCGAACTCATTTATATTTTACTCTTTGGTTTTCTCTCTGTTAGAAGTTGCTGGCCCTGTAATTAAATAAATAGAACAACCTGATTTTATGCCATTCTGGAATTCACAGCAGAGATTCAAATTGCTGTTAGTACTTAAATATTTTGTAAAGAAGAAATAAAGCAGCAGCATCAGCATTTCAGAGTGGATATTTTAACCCCTCAAAACATTTTTGTGACAATGAGTGTGCATGATACTGAATATATCAGTTTTGCTCCATAAATTCCTCTCTATTCTTTCTTTTTTAAAAATATTTCTGTGGATAAAGACAGAGCTTTCACAGCTCACCTGAAGGACCTGAGGTGCCCAGATGTGGTAATTTGAAGTTTTTAAAGATTATTGACCAAAAAGACAGGTGGGGCAGCTGTTACCTCTGTTTATTGCTTTGTCTGGTGAATGACTTCCTGTGGGGTAGTGATCCTTGCAAGGCCCAGCTGAATGAAAAAATAGGATTTAAATGTTTTGGGAATGAAGCAGAGAAGGGAAGAACAACAAAAAGATTTGGACATCTTCATTCTAGTTCCTTATCAAATCTTACGCTGTGATTATTACTTAAAATACATGAGCAGCCAGCAAGGATGATGGCAGAGGTTTTGGATTTGGTGGGTGGTTTGGTTTGATTTGGTGTTGGGGTTTCTTTTGGTTGGTCTTTTGGGTTGTGGGTATTTTTTTTTCTTTTTTTTTGTGTGTGTGTGTCTTTTGATTTGGGAGTTTTTTGTGTATGTTGATTGGAATGTTTTAATGACTAATTTTTCTAATTATTCTAACTGCTAAAAAAACCATTATCTCATCTATTTAGAAAAAAAAAAGCAGCTTACCCCAACACACAAAATACCTAGATACAAAGTGAAAGAGAATAACATGAATTATATTTATTTCCAGATTTTATGTTCCTCATAGCTGGCTTCCATCAGATTTTCCTGAGTTTACAAGGTGAAGTGAGACAAGGATACTTGAACTCTCCTCCTCCTCAGCTGCTCCCATAACCTTGTTTCACCCCATCATGATTTGCTGCAGATTTCACAAGTCAAAGGGCTGCTGTCTTCCTTTTTTTCCCCTGTAAAACCTCTTTTTTCAGTTTCCGTGTCTGAACCCAGACCCCGCTGTGCCTGGGGGCCACGCCCGGCCCTGCACTGGAAGTTCTGCAGCGGGAGAGGCTCGTTCTCATCCCTCCAGGGTGCTGAGTGTCCCTGCTTCGTGGGATTATGTTATCAGTTCAGGCTTCAAATAAACATCTTATAGAGTCTTTCTGACTGTAAATCACAATTTTTTCTTCATTTGATCTTCCTGCTCTTTCTTGCTCCTCAAAGCGGGCCTCGCACGACTCGGTTTAATTGATTATTTGGCTGTTACCTGTTTCATCTTGCATGATTATCAAACGCTTTCTGGGCTGGCTGGGGAAGGTTTGTTAGCAGAGGGATCAGCTGCATCAATAGCACAGGACAGAGATGTTAATTGCTTTGTCTACAGCTTCGTTCACTTTTGTGGTGTGAACTCTTGAGAGACTCTCCAAATATGCTGCAAATTCAAATTCATTTTGTTGTTGTGTGTTATACACATAGGAGTTCACCTCAACTGACACCGTCTTGGGAGTTTGGGAGAAAATCTGAAGTTTCTGGGCTCTTTTCTGATCTAACAACAGATTCGATCAGTTGATGCTGTTGCATTCTGTGTTACTGAAGTGTTGGCAGAATGTTGTGTGGAAAAGAGGTGATCTTTGTTCCCTGTAATTCTGCCCACTCCATTTGCACAGGTGCCACAAAATTGCTTTTGTAGGGTCAGTGTGGGTCAGTCAGTCTTGACGGCTGTGGAACTCGTCTGACTCTGGGTTTAAAGTGACTTATTTTAATGAACAGGTAGAAATTTCCACTTGGTCTCAACCTGAGAGAAATGAAAACATCAGAACCTTTAGAAGAGCTCTCCTGGTTTGCAGACAAGTTAAAACTTGGAGGTTTAAATTAGATGTTAGGAAGAAATTCCTCCCTGTGAGGGTGGGCAGGCCCTGGCCCAGGGTGCCCAGAGCAGCTGTGGCTGCCCCTGGATCCCTGGCAGTGCCCAAGGCCAGGCTGGACAGGGCTGGGAGCAGCCTGGGACAGTGGAAGGTGTCCCTGTGGAATTGGGTGGCCTTTAAGGTCCCTGGTAACCCAAACCATTCTGTGGTGCTATGATTCTATGACCTTCCTGCATGGCTGGTGTTTGAGCCATTTTTAAAAGTATTTCTTATATATATTTGATGTAAGATGAGAGAGGAAAATTGTACATTAAGTTTCTAGCAAGCTGCCATGTAAATCATAAAAGCTCATTGTTATCACCGGTGAGGAGCATTCACTTATGAAAGAGATTATTTTATTTGTTTCATATTTTATAAGGAGATATTTGTCTGTGGTGAGATAGCATAATTGGGAGTGGAAAACAGCAGGTTATTTTGGGTGCAGGTGACAGATGATACAGAGAAATTTGTGTAAATATTAATGCAGAAGCAGGGAGAGGAATGGCAGAAGTTGAAGGGAGAGTGTGGAGGAAGAAGAACAGACACGTGGGGCAGGTCAGGAGCGTGGCAGCTTTCAGTGTAGTGACAGAAATGTTTTAATGTGCTGAAGAGTAAGGCACGGGTGGAATCAAAGAAGAGGTGATGGAGCCGTAGGATGGGAATGTGACTGGTTTGTCAGCTCAGGGGTGGGAGTAATTCTCTTTCTGTCTGAATCTCTCCCCTTTCACTCCAGCGTCAAACTCAGCAGGAAGGAATTGAATTCTCACAAGTTTTTGCTATATTAAAAAGGATCAACTGATTATGCCACAAACCTTCTAGAAAACAACTGTTTTAACTAGAAATATCACAGCATGATCTGATACCCTTTGGGGTGTTGGCTGGGGTTGAGAAATGCCCATACTTTGATTTTGCCTCCTCCTCACAAACCTGGGATCATGGAGGGAATATGAACACAACACTCTCTGTATTTTTTAGTTTGTGTTGTTTAACCAACTTATCTTTGTCTTGATCCAGGAGAAGAGGCAGCTTTTAAAACCACTTATCTTTCCTCCCTTTCCCCCTTCTCTCGAGCCTTAGGTTTGAATGGAAATGTGTAAATAATTGGTCAATAACAGGAGGAGGCACTTAGGGACAATCGTGTGAGGAGTCTTCAAGGTCAGAGCTGGAGAAGAACCAGGCAGATCTCCTGTGAGGTTTGGTTTTATTCTGCTCCAACATTCTTCTCCACTCATTTTTTAACTCCACTCATTTTTAACAGATTTAATGGGGTTTTTTATATGTATATGTGTGTGTGTGTGTGTTAGTGCAGCACAGGTTGTGTATGTGCACACTGGAGACACACCAAAGGCAGTGACTGATTTGGTAAACGATGACCAAACATGTTTAAAACACTCCTTGTTCTTGTAAATGATAATTGTTCCCTTTTTTTATCTATCCTGAATAAATTGCCCAGGCACAAAGTGTCATTAAAAGCTCCTCTTTTACAACTTACCATTTCCCCACGTCCGAATTTCAATATTAACACTGGGTTCCTTTGTGAATTAAGCTTTTATTCATTATATTCCTTTTTGGACTAATAGTTATTATTATGCTGCTCATACTTTAGCTTCAGAGCTAATTATAGTCTTTGGCTCTCTCCTTCTGGAATATAGATACTGATATATATTAATGCCACGTACCTCTCACTCCAGCCAGCACTTATTTCCAAAGGATGCTGTGATTTTTGTCCTCTTACACTGACTAAAACCTCCCTTTATTTTTTTTTTTAATTTCTGCATTATCATTTTGCCCTGCTGAAAAGCATTATCTGGGAGAAATCTCCGCAAAGAGACATCACCCCCCTCCCTCCCATGGCTGGAAATCCCTTAATACAGCCATGTACTGTCAGCTCACACATAATGAAAATGTCAATAGTGCTCGGAGCGGAGCAGTTTAAGGCACTGAAACAGATGTAGCTCCACACAACATAAATCTGCTGAGCAGAGAAGGGGGTGTTGCCCTGATTTTTGCTAAAGCCTTCTGTTTTAAACTTAGAGTCAGAATTCTTTCTCACACAGTTTCATGTAAATAATAGCCAATGTTTACTTAACGGCATTTTCTGTTTTTCATTCCTTTTGTGATAAGAAAACTTTGATGAGCATCTTTCTTCTCCAGTGGGATTGAGAAAGAAGTGACATGTCCTCCAATCACTTGTGGAGTTGAGAATTGTATAAGATGTGACATATGTACATAAAGTTGCTTTTTCCCTCCTTTCTGCTGAACCTGGCAGGTGTGAGAGCGTCTTTATTGTGTTTTCCCAGACACAAGGGGGAGATGGCTTGGTCACACAGCCATTAAAAAAAATAACAATAAAACCCAGCCTCTAACTGAAATCAGCCCTGGAAATCCTGAGTGGTAAAGTCTGGCCCAGCAGTCGTGGTTTGGGTGGTGGATCCAGGGGGATCAAAGGGAATGAGATCCCAGGTCCTGCTCCCTGCTGATGGGATGGCCAACCTTGTAATCCCCTCTTCAGTCCTCAGCTCTCCTGGCCATAACACCGCAAAAAAATTATCGTTTTGTTCAACTTTCACCTTTCTAATTCCTTTGCAGGCAGGGTAGAAGGCAGACAGAGAAGTTCTGGTACAATCACAGGCACAGTTCCAGCAGTGCAGTGTTGTCCTGTTTTTTGCTAAGCCTTCTGTTTTAGCCTTGGAGTCAGAGAATTTTCACACAGTTTCATGTAAATAATGGCCAATGTTTATTTAACCATCTTTTTTGTTTTTCATTCCTTTTGTGATGAGAGAAAGTTTGATGAGCATCCTTCTTCTCCAGTGGGATTGAGGAGGAAGTGACATGTCCTCCAATCTCTTGTGGAATTGAGAACCTTATAAAGTATGAGAAATGTAAATAAAGTTTCTTTTTTCCCCCTTTCTGCTGAACCTAGCAGGTGTGAGAGTTTCCTTTATTGTGCCTTTACCAGCACAGTGCAGCTACAAAATGCTTGGATAAAATTATAAAATCTATGGAATACACACTTTTCTTGGTGTCTATCCCTGAACCATGCAGGAAAACCTGAGCTCTTCCTTTCATTTGGCATTCCTGCTGTTGGATTGGCTTCTCCAGATTTAGGTGGCTCTCAGTCAAGAGACAAGGGCAACATCTGAATCCACTTGGGAAATTTAATATCCTTTTAACAATGCTTTGAATTTTCACTTTTATTTCCTGTCAGGTCTTTGTAGATCAATGTGAGTAATACACAGTTGATTAAAACCTGCAAAATAGCCACAAAGTTACGTGAAAACTGCTGTTTCATAATCAGTGGAAAAATGGCTCCCATGAAAATGGGTGACTGGAAGGTCACACACATCCCGGGATTTATGAGCAGGGTAGTATTCACACAATTTATGCAATTTAGAAATTTCAGGGAGTACACAGAAGACTCCGAGAATGGTGAAGTGGTTGGAAAATTTGTTTGTCAGTAGGAGACTGCAGGTGCAAAGAGAATATTAACAGTTCACCCAATGAGTCTCTGCTTTTCCCTGTGAGAACCCAAATGTGGATAATCAGCTCCTTCAAAAGTTACTCTGAGATGCTTGTCAGGGGGAAAAAAGAGTCGTAGTCTCAGCAGGCAATTAACCATTTCAGCTGCTGAATGTTTTTGGTGGATTTTCTCTCGACAGCACCTTCCTTAGAGGAAATTATTCCACCTCCTCTAAGATCTGCTTTAGCTCCAGCAAGGATTTATTCCAAAGGCTTCCAGGACCCGTGTGAGCCCGTGAGGAAAAATTAATGACTGAGTGTAGATATCAGCAAGGTTTCTGTACTACTTGTGGTCCTAGAGAACTGAACAGTGCTCCTGAAAATGGTTCAGACCCTTCTGGAAAGACATCCTTGAAATTCAAGAGGATCTGGATGCTGCTGTGGTGAGAGGCATTGCTTGTAGCTGTGTTTACAGGGTTTTCCTTGACAGAACAGAGCTGTGATCAGCAGAGATCTCCTGAAACAGATGCACCTCAGCCTCACATCCTGGCACGGGAAAAGGGAACACTAATCCCATTTTTCCATACGTTCATCATTTCCTCACTTGCCTTGCCTGCACACACACACAGGGATCACGATTTTCCTCCACACTTCCTCCCTGAAATGCCTGGAATCTCTCAGCTGTTTGTATTTACTTTCTCAGTGACTTGTTCCATGTTGTTTATTATGTTTATTTATCTTTGAAACCCCTCTTAATTCCAAATCCCACTAATCCCATTTAAGGGGTGACCACTTTGTGTGGCATTGATATCCTGCAAGGAGACGGAGGAAAGGCACATGCAATACCTCCATTAATGGGAGATAATCTTATTAATGAGCGAAAAGAAATCAGCTTGCTGTTCTAAAGATAACAAAAGGCAAATAATGCCACGAGGAAATGTAACAGCACTGGGTGGGGGTTTCCTTGGTGTCTAGAAAATCTTTTTTTGAAGAGTATTTACAGGACGGGTGGATAGCAGGGAGAATAAATGCCTACAGCACCCAATATTTCAGTGTTGTGGATGGGATTTGTTACTCTTAGAGCAATATTGCTGTAAATTAGCCTTTGCCAGATGCTTTGTCTCGTGGCCTAAACTGCTGTAAAACCCATTAGGGTGTGCTATGCACATAAAAGGGACAGAGGAGTCGCAGAATCGCTGCGATAAGGGATTATGTGTTCCTTGATTGTTATCCATTAAACAAAAGGAATTTCATCATCCCACTTGAATCTCGCCTTAGATGCTTGAGTTTGAATCCTTAATGAAGATTACAGGCTGGAGCTGCAACCTGCCAGTGGAATTTCTCCTCTCTCGTATTATTGTTCATTAAATATATTATTGTTCATTAAACACCAGTTACTCCCTCGTGCTTCTGAAAGGAGACGCCAGGGCTGCAGGGATGTTTTAAATCACAACTGCTGGGGAAGGGGGCAGGGGCAGGGCCCGCCCTCAGCCGTGGGGCTGTGCCATCGTCCCCCACTGCAGACTGAGAGGGACCCAGGTTATTTATCAGCACAGCAAAATGATGTCATTGCTCTGAGAGTCGGGGCTCCAGCCTGGCANTAAATCCCTGCCTTTATTCCCTTACTCCTGTCTGGTCTCTGTTTCTAGGTGGCTGGGAGAAGGCATCACCATATTGCAAACGCTTCCCTGCAGGCTGGCGGCGTGGGCTGGGATTTTTGGGGAGTTACTGGGATTTAGATATTTTCCCAAGAGCTGCGTCAGACCCTATCACTGCTAACCCCGGGTGTGTGCACCATAAAATTGTAACCAAGCAACAAACTGACTGTAGTATTTCATTTTTAGTGGGTTATTTTTATTATTTACACTCTGTGTTTATTTATCTACTTGGTGTGGATTGCAGTAATACTAAAGAAAACTTAAGAGTAACTTTCAAGGATATTTCCCAGTCTAATTTTTGTGGATAGTGCCATTCTTCTATGAAAATCCATGTGAAATACATCCTGTTATGAGTTTTGGTCCAGAGTTTAAAAAGCTGAATGAATTGAAGAAAAAATGAGTGACCTGTGATCCGTTTGCCTCAGCTTTCCTTCCATCAGTTCATTTTCACTTGAAGATCTGCAATTTCCTTCCCTCCAATCTTGGCACGGAGGTTGTTTAGCTCTGAGGATTGTCTCAGGGAGCTTGATTTCATGTCAGCAGCTGCTGAACGTGTCACCAGCTGATTCCAAGCTGTCCCCACGTCAGCTGAGCTCCTGCAGATGGGGATGAAGAGGAGATGAAGAGGAGATGAAGGTCTGGCCCTTTCCAGGCTATTTTTGATATAAGCCAGGTCACTTCTTTCGGTAAAAAAATTGCTTCTGAAACTTGACAGGCTTGGATTTAACTTGTTCTACAGACTCTGCTTCTCACCGGTTCCGGTGGCGGTGGAGAGCTGCATTTCCTCGTCTGTGCAGGATGAACCTCTCCTAAACTCAGCCTGGGGCTCGTCAGCTCCACCAGGACTGGGGGCTGGAGTTCCTGGGTGATCCAAGAGAGCAGGATGCAGCTGGACCAAAGCCACTTGGTCAGACACTCGATCACATCACCCTGGCACAAGTGGGTGTTTTTCTGTCCCTTTTTCCAGCTGAAACCCCTGCTCTGGTTGGGCTGACGTGCAGAGACTGAGTTTAACACCCTGGCTGTGCGTGCTGAAGGAGGTGAAATCTGCCTTTGCCTTTCCCCGAGGTTCACTTTTCCATGGCTAAATTTTCCATCTCTCTCTATTTTTCAGTAGACAAATTCTAACTGTGCCCTCCCTGGGGTACCTGTAGAGCCAGCTCTGGAGCTCTGGCAGTGTCACCCGTGAGTCTTTGATGCTGCTGCCTGTCAGTCCTGTTGTGATGGTCTTGTGTCACTGCAAACGGGAAGAAAACACTGTGAGGAGAATATAGATTGAGCCACTTCCCTGTTCTTTCAGGTAGAAAGCAGATAATACCTCAGGGCTGTGTTGCTATTCTGTTTTTCTGAAAGCGATATTCAGGGGAACGTCGGCATCTGCTGAACCCACCTCCTTCCCTTTCCCAGCTCAGAACTCGGGGTCTTTGGGGAGGCAGCAAGAGTGTGAGGGTTGGTTTTAATATTCATTTAGAATCCCAGTGTGGTTTCTTTTCAAACAGAAAATTGCTCCCCATGCTGAACGATGCTGATGCACGCAGGGCTCAGAAAACAGGCTCGTGGCTTGTTTAGGCTTGGAAATTGGAAAGATTTCAAGATATGATGAGTGTGTAGATTTTCTGATTCTTTTTGTCGTGTAAGACCCTTAGAAGATGAGGTGCTGGAGTGATTTCATGCTGTGTAATATCATGTCATTGACAGGGTCTCTTTGGTAATGGAATTTGGGTTTTTCAAAGGACAGAGGCTGCTAAATCAGCCTGCATGAAAAGCCAGGGTTTAGGGCTTGTAATTGTGGCACTTCAATGAGAAGCTCAAAAACTGATGTTAAAGGCAGTGCCGCTGCCTGGAGGTGTCTCCCAGAGTACAAAGGTGTAGGAATGGCCATTGGAGGAAAAATATCTTAGAAATAAAATCTGGTTACTTAAGATTAACACCAACTCCATCTATAAGCAGCATCTATGAGATCTTTCACTCCACCTGAACAATCAGGAGGTAAAACTGGTGTCTACTCTTTATTTCATTGTGCTGCCTGTTAAAAATCCTCTTTTTAATACAAATGCAACCTTCTTTGATTAATCTTTAGTGGGTTTTTTACAAAAGGAAATTTCAAGTCAGAGTTTTGGTCCTTTATGATAAAGTTCCATTTTGGGGCAAAATAGATTCTACTTCAATTTTCCAAAAGTTTGGGAAGTCTACTGAACATGGAGATAGATTACATACTTTTTCTAGGATTTTTCTTCCTAGTGAGGCGCATGGGACTTTTGTTGAAACAAAAGGAATTGAACTGTAACAATCTGTCGTTACTATTTTTGGTTCTGTGTTGATTAATCATAGAATCACTGACGGGTTTGGATTACAGAGAATCTTCTCATCCAACCCCCCTGCCATGGGCAGGGACACCTTCCACTACCCCAGGCTGCTCCAAGCTTTGTCCAGCCTGGCCTTGGGCACCGCCAGGGATGAGGGTTAAAAGCAAACATGAGCTGTTATTGAAACAACTGCCCAAAAAAATCACAGTTCTTAGGGAATTTTCCTTCAAATAGTGTTTTGCAATGCTTGTGAATGAGGAGCCGAGGGTATTTGTGTGTGTGCTGACAATGGAGTGATAAGACAGAGATCCTGAATGTGGCGCCAGTTAGAAAGAAAGAAAATTTGACCGACAAAATGTTTATTTCTACCACTTTCAGGGTGATGGAGTTGAGTCACCTTCTCTTAAAGAAACAAAAACAAACTACAGGCTGAATGGGACAGGGTTTGGAATGTTATAAAGATGAAATAGGTGTGACATCTCTGGGCAGCTTTGTGGTAGATCCGTGGGGTTCTTGAGCCCCGCTGTGCCTGGCAGAAGTGCCCCTTTCTGCCCTTGCTGTTCCTGTAGCTGAAACTCCTAAACTCCGCACGTCCAGATTGTACAAATTTGGATGTAGGCCTGGGTGTTTGTTCTTGGGGTAAATATTTGTTATGGATCCCCGAGGCCTCAGCCTTCTGTTTCATGCATCCATAAGCTCTCTGTGTTAGCTGATGATGTGGGCTGGATTGGCACGGTCACCCTGGTGCTGCTCAGCTCCACATCACCCGAGCTCACGCCACTGCCTCTCTCAGCTCCGCGCTCCCGCGCCCATCCCCGCTCCACGCGCTTGAGCTCAGCATCCCTGCCCCAGTGTCATAGCTTATAGTGTAAGATAGGCCCCAAAAAATATTCTTTTACCATTTTCATGAGCTGCTGAGACCAGGCAGGGTGTTGCTCCCTGCCTCCTCCCTCTGGACTATTTTCTGTTCATGGCCCATCAAGGCCTTGCCCATGACTCACAGGTAACTGGCTCCTGATTATCTCCTGTTCATGGCCCATCAAGGCCTTGCCC
>VYXC01009630.1:30328-67000 GCA_013397175.1 Platysteira castanea | reverse complement strand
TATATATATTTTTAGTAAAAGAACTGTTATTCCTATTTCCTCCTATCTTTGCCTGAAAGCCCCTTAATTTCAAAATTATAAAATTTGGAGGGAGGGGAGTTGCATTTTTCCATTCCAAGGGAGGCTGCTGGCCTTCTTAAGCAGACACCTGTCTTTCAAACTAAGACACCCAGCCAGGGCTCCACGGGGTGTTTGTGCTGCCCCTGGGACCTGTTCCATCCCCCTGCCCCGAACCCAGAGTGGGAATCCTCACAGGCAAGCAGCGAGGGAAATTGCCATGCCCAGGGACACCAACACTTTTATTTTCATGGGGTTTATCCTGAAGCAGGTCTGTGGCTCTTCCCGGTGGCACATGGCTTTTCCCTGGGGACTGTTTTACTTTTTAATATTTCATCGTGTCCTGCAGATGGTCGTGTGGGCTTCCAAGGGGATGGGCCAGGTGTTTTCCTACATCCATGCAGAGCATCCACTGAGAGAGTTATTGCCTCACACAATGTGATTGTTCTGAGTTTTACACTTCGCAAATGAAACCCTGGACTTTATTCAGACTGGTTGTTTAAGCTGAAATGCTTCATGAATCCTTGAATTGTGGTACTTAAATATTTCTGTAGTGGCTGGAACAGAGTTTTGCTATCAGATAAAATAACACTTTTGGAATGCTGGCACACAATCTCTGCCCCTGTGTGAGCAGATGAGGAAAGGGGAGGCAAAAGTCTGAGATATGGAATATTTCTGTAAAATCCTGTCACAATTATGTTGATCATAGGAATAATAGAGTAGCTACAGCTTCTCACACAGGACCCTTCTCCCCTGGCCTGGAAAGGGGACAGAGCCTGGGCAGGTTTCCCGTGAGGAGCTCTGAGAACAGATAAGGAGCAGAGCGATGGCAGCTTTGGGTGACACAGAAAAAAACACTAAAACCCTTGAGTTTCCTCTTTCCTCCAACACTGCCTCTCCTTTCCCCTAATAATTCCTGAAGGACGCGGGCTTAGGAGAAGATCTTGGCAGATGAACTTCTTGTTTCTCTCTTGGAGCCTGTGCTGGGAAGGGGGGATGAGAACGGAGGGAGACTGTGGTTCATTTGAGGTGCCCTCAATGGGCACTCACAATTAACAACTGAATGCATCAGTGGCTGTAAATAGCCTGACTGCCGTCATTCATGGCTTTGACAAAAGCGGCGGCCTCATTAACATTTGGTGGAGTTTGAATGTTGAACTTTTATTTTTTCGGATTTCAGGGGCTGAGTCGGGAAGTCTTTCCCCCACACACATCTGTCTGCACGCTGGGGATGGGTCTTTAAGAGGAGGGACGCGGGATTTGGCTGCTTTAACTGCTTTTACTTGTCCCTGAATCATCAAAAGTGAATTATTATTGTCCCTGAATTATCAAAGTGAGCCGAGCAGGGCTGGTGTCCCTTCCAAGGAGCTGGTCCCATATTCCAGCCGCTGAACTCTGGGGCACAGCACTGAACGAGGTACAGGGAACAGGAATTTCAATTTTAAATGGCTTCACACAAGACAGAAAGGTTTAATTTAGTGGAAGAACGTGGATAACAAACTTGCCCTATTCACTGGTGTTACGATCCGTGGATTAGGTGGATTTCATGTGTGACTAAATATTCATGTTTGAACGGCAATGGTCTGAAATCAGAATCCTGCCCAACGAGAAACTACATCTGAGCCCTCTCTGCAAATTTGAATTAAATAGGAAATGCAGACGTGCACTTGGGGAAAGTGCTTGTTCACAAATCAAATTAAAACCAAAAAGCTGAATGAATGCTAAAAATTAGGTTTTGATGAGAAAACTCTTAATTAACTAGGTCGGTGAAGAATTTTGGGGATTGTGTTGTTACATTTCCTGCAATAAAAATGTTCACGAATTGAGGCAATTTTTTGAGCTTGACCATTTATTTCAAATGAATGGTTTAAAAAAGCTTTGGCAAAGCAGAAGGTGTGAGCTTAAACGCAGAATGTCGGAATTGCTGCTGTGAAATCTATAATTCAATCTTGGTTTATCATTCTAAGCAAAAGATGGATTTCTAGTAATGGATTGTCAGTTTTAAACTGTGCTGTAGCTTTTTGTAATAAGCACAAGTAGATTCTTGTCAACCAGACATGAAATATTTTTTCCACATAAATATTTTCCCTTGTAACATTCTGTCCTGCCTCTCTCAGCTAACAAGAGACCGCTCTTCGCGAGGATATTTGCTCACATCACCCAACGTGAGAGGTGAAGGACTGAGAGTGAAATGCTTTTGCAATTAAAATTATCCACTTTCAGTTGAAATCGTCCTAATTTATGCAGGGCAGACGTTCATCATAATTTATTCAGTGATTTCTCTTTCTTTTGTACCTGAAGACAGGCCCTGCAAGTCAGAGGTTATAACCCTGCAAAAAGGAGCCAGTAATTACACCTGCCAGCATCTCCCTCTGGCCACGGGCACCGCCACCCATCAAGGATAATTGACAAGTAGCTAATGGGATAAGCTTTTGTTTCTTTGGGTTGTTTTCCTGTGTTTCCCCCCTGCTTAGCAAGGGGAAATCCTTTAACTGGAGAGGCTCCACCAGGAATGTGCTGTGGGCACTCAAGGACAGAGCCCGTGAAGCAACTGGGAAGGGACGAACATCTCTAAGGGAGAAATAGATGTCTTTCATCTTCTCTTTGACATCTAAATTCCCAGCTCGCTGGCTGCTGGAGCTCAGCCCGTGCTGGGGCTGCCCCAGAGGAGCTGCAGCCATATGGGCTCCACCTGAGCTGGGGTGGGCAACAGGTTTTCTCTGGGGCCAGCTCAACAAGGCCCAGCTCAGGGTTTTCATCTGAGGAGCCAACAAAGCAGTGGTGCCTGGGCAGGGGTGGGACGGGAGGAGACCCCTGGGAAGCACAGAATCCACGTCCTGAGAGCTGAGGGAAGAAGGGCAGCCCCCAACACCCTTTTTTTGTCCCGTAGCTGCTCACAGCTTGGTCAGAGCAAACAGCGCTTGCTGTGCGAGGTTGCCACAGCAAAGGTGCGAGACCCGAGGCTGGGAAAAGGGTGAAAGTCAAGGGGAGAGGATAAATCACAGCTCAGGACACCCAGCGGGATGTGGGGAATGAGGATACCCAGCTGGAGCAGCGCTGAGCTGGTTTGTGGTTTACACCCCAGCCTGGCCCGTGATGCTGCTCTGGTGTCAGGTCCTGGTCAGGCAGAGGGGCAAAGGCAGCGTGGAACTTTCCCCTCTCCATGCCAGATCCACAGTGATTTCTCTGCATTTCAGCCAGCTTCTGAAGAGGAAATTGAACTCAAAATTGCAGAGGAAAGGGAGACCTTTGCAGGTCAGAGAGCAGCCTGAGTGCAGTCAGTGTTCAATGCTTGCTGATGGCTGGCTCTAAACCCACCCCTCCCTCAGCCTGTGGATGTTTTTAAGGTATTTTGCCAAATGCCCGATTACCTGCCTGCATTTCCCCTTCCAGAGCTACCTCTGGCAGCTGGCAGCGCAGCGCAAGTGTGACATCCTTCATCTCCCCCCAGCTGCATTTACTGGAGTGCAGCGATGCTCTTCGGATCTGCTTCAGGGCTCTCCTAAGTGGCACATTCCTCCTGTGCCTGCTCCCTGAGGATTTCAGGTTTGTTCCCCCGCAATCTTGCCTGCACAGCTCAGTGTCTGTGTATCAAGGTATGTTAAAATATCTGAAGGGATGTTATTAACTCGTATTATTTGTGTTTAAAATAGGCAAACCCATTATGTCAAATCACCTGCTGGTTTCCTGCTGAATTTCGTTTCCAGACCAAATCCTGTTACCTTTGAAAGAGCACAAAAAATGGGTTCTAAATAGCTCCTGTTAGAAAAAAAATCAAAATTATGAGTAAGGACGTTTCAAACCCTTTAAACCATCTGCATGCTGCCAGCTTACCTATTGTGCCTTTAATTTAAAAGGAATGCTAAAATGAGTGCAAACACTGGAAATTATGGCTCTCTGTGGAATACTAATCCGTAATATTTGCATATTTCTGACATTTCAAAATTCCCCAGACTCTCATTCCTCCATGCTCCCATTAGGGCAGTTTTGAGGACGTTCTGTGGTTATGAGTAAGGAATAAGAGTGGAAAGGCTCTCATCAGGGTGCTCTGTATGACTCGGAGAGCCTCCTGTAATTTTGGGATTTGTCTGACTGAAATCAATACTCCATCCCTTAACACTGAGGGAGGCTGTAAGAACCATTATCCCATCAGGAATGCAATAGGATTTTCTTTACTCATTCTCTTTCTGTGTCCTGATTCACACTGCCAGTGAGAAGGACGTTTATCCTACAGCCAGTCCCTAAAACCACACACGGTCAGGATCAGGCTGGAGAGGTGCTCAGCTCTTTATAAAACCCCTGGATAGGATTGTCCATGATGACACCATAAGGTGAGAATTTTTGGAACAAGCTGGAATTTGTATTTAAGGCCGGATTTTCCACAGTTTCTTCCGCCTCAGGTGACTCTTGACTCAAATGTTCTTCTCTGCTCTTCTCTGAGTGCTCGTCTCTTCTTCATTCTGGTGCTCATCCATGAAAGTGTTTTGAGGTGTGCTGCTGTGATATGCAACTGATTTGGGTCCTGGGAACTGTGTTTAGGGAAGAAACCAGTGGGACCAGTCATGTTTGGTTGCCCTGCTTGGCTGCACTGAAGAATCTTGCCTAAAATCAGCCTCCAGTTGGGAACACAGATTTGCACAGATGTAAAACCAGGTGCAAAATGTGCTATTTTGGAACTTACTCCAACACTAATTCCACACTGCTGCAAATATCTCTCATTTTACCCATTCATTTCCACTGCAGGATAACCAAGGCCCAGAACTTCTGCTGGGCTTTATCTGGCCTTATCTCCATCACCCTCTCCACTAGTTCAGAAGGATGTGACTGCAAGCAATTAACATTTTGATGTGCTTCACCACACAATTGCCAGTCTTTATTTTCTTCCCATTAAAATCATCGGCTGGATTTACAGCTGGCTTGGTTTTTAATCTGGTTTTTGCTATTCCTATGGTAATGGAATCCATTCAATTAACACAGTGTTGGCTGGAGGGGAATCCCAATCATTAACCAATGCCTATTTGCCCCGGCCAGATCTGGAGGGGGAGGTTGCTTTTTGCTCTGTCAGGGGTAAAATTTTTGAAATTTGATGCTGCCAGAACTTAATTTTGTGAGGAATCCAGGTAATTATTGGGTTTCGCTTGGCTGTTGGTGTGGGGAAGGATGTGTTAGGATGCTTGAGTCCAGAAGAGACAGCTTGGCTTTGGGTTTGTATTTGGTTGTTTGGGTTTGGTTTGGGGGATTTTTGGGAGGAAGAGGATGTAATATTTTGGAGGTTTGGGGTTTTTCTGGTTGGTGGTGGGGCTTTTTTTTCCTTTCTTCTTGATTTTTGGTAGAGGTTTGTTGGGTTTGGGGGATTTATTTTTAACTGAATCAACCTTGTTTTGTGCAGCGAAAGAAGCCTGGAGAAAACGTGTTTGAATTCTGCAGCCTGGCATTGTGAGCAGATGAATAGCGTGAAAGAACAGAGCAGAAACCAGTGAACCTGAGGTAGACTTGAACTTTCTGGACTTCTTTTGTTTTAGATTTCTTTTCATTACCACGGGAGGCATCTCAAGCTCACAACAACCCTCCTGAATGGGCTCCGTCAGCACTCGGGGGCAATCAGACCTTTGTTAATGCTGCAAGCAAAATATCCACAGAATTTGACCAGGATAAGGAATCTTCCTGCCTAAGAGGGAAGGAACCCCAGGAGGGGAGGGCCAGCCCTGGGAAATGCCCAGTGTTGGGGCACAATTATTTGGGAATCACGTCCTTCACTGCCTGGCACCCAACAGATCCTCTCTGGCTGCCTCCACATCCTGTTCTTTTCTTCCCAGTCGCTTCAAAAAGGGTGATGATCATGGCAAATGTCCCTTTTCATCTTTAATAGCTCTATTTTGCAGAGAAAGCAGATGTGGGGGCTCAAATATTGTGGTATCTATTCATTCAAAGGTTGGATGTTGGAGTCCAGGACATGCCTCTGGCTGCCCTGTGGGGTCAGAGACCACTGCATGGGGGTCTCAAACCCTGGCAGAATGCCCAAAATAATACAGTTTTTGATTATAGCCCATGCGAGAAACTACCAACGTTACGAAAAGAACTACAAAAAAATGCAGTTTGAAACATATCAGTACTTCAATTTATCACAGGGTGAAAATATAGAATTTAGATTTTTTAAATGAGGACTGAGGAGCCAGAATGGAGGATTTTGGGTGTGGTCACTCTTTTCCCTTCTTCTCCTCTCTCCTCCATGTTTCTTGGTGATGGTGGCACATTCGGATTGGTAAAGGTAAAAAATGACATGTTAGAATTAGTAAAAATTCACTGGCATATTAGAGTAAATAATAAAACTTTTCGGGTAGTGATTGGATTGGGATACAGGTACGAAAGGGACAGAACTGCCCGACCACGGGCAGTTCCTGCAGGGTTTCAGCTGGCACTCAGACCACGGCTGAAGCTGAGGGCTGGCTGAGAGATAAGAAACAATAAACAACCTTGAAATGGAACCTGCAGGTCTCTCATCTTTTCTGGCTCTGGAACAGGACTTTAGAACAGCTAAAAACCACCCTAAGCAGATGTGAGGAGTAACAACTCCTGCAGTTGGACTTGATGATCTCAGAGGTCTTTTCCAACCTTAATGATTCCATGGTTCTATGAGAGCAGCAATAGGGTAGATGGGAATAAATCTGGCCTGCCTGAAATCCTATTTCAAATCATGGTATGAACCACTGTTGTAGCAATCATACGAAAATAATGGTATTTTTTTCTGAGGAAGAAAAAAAGCAGTAGATAAACTTAGGAAAATTGACAATGTAACAAAAAATGCAAAATCAGTTTTGTTCTCCAAAGCCCCGTTCTAGCAAACCTCAATGCATAATTCACAGCAGTTTCACACTCAGACCCATCACACAACTGGTGTGTGCTTCAGGAGGAAAACACACCAAATGCTTCCTATTTGCAGATCTCACAAAAATCTGGGGTGGTTTTCAGTTTCACCACAAAATAGGAGACCCACACTCCTGTGGTCTTGAATTTTGTGGTTGGAATGTTTCATTGCCAGAGAGGAGAAAAAAAAAAAGCTGAACAGCCTGTTCAATTAAAATCAATGGAAATTTTCCCAGGGGCTTCAGTGGAACTGAACGTGGGCACCAGATCTGTGAGGATGGCTGGAAATGGTCCGTGGAGAATTCCAAGGCAGGCAGCTTTGAACTGGGAACGAAATAAATGGGAAACCAAGGGTAAGTGGCTGCCAGTGGGGCTGTGATAAGGCAATGTGCAAACACTTCCTCTGATAGCCCTGGAATTAGCTGCAATTAAGTGTGATTTTGATGACGAACACATGGAATTTCCAGCTCATCACAGTGAGCGACGCTTGTGCGAAATGACTGCAGCACACTGTGAGTCTCTGCAGGAGCTTCCTGAGGTTGGTGTCTGTGTGTGCACAAGCCTGTGGAAATTCCAGATTTACAGAAGCTGGAAAAAATTGGGACACACAGGAGTGAAATTTTTGCCAAATCGGAATTTAATGAGAAACTGGAAAGTGAGGAGGCATCAAAACCCTCTGTGAGAAACAGAAGGGAGAAATGTGGACGGCTGCAAGCCAAAACGTGGGGTGTCCCGAGCCATCACCTCTCTCAGGTGGAAGCTGTTTGCAGGGCACTCCCTGAGCTCCCCAAGCTCTGGTTTGCTGTCATTTTCAGGATTATGCTCTGGTTCACTCAGTGCAAACATTGAGGATATCAATCAGGGAGATGCTGGAGCATTTACACACACCATAAAGCTGGTATCCATTGTAAATAGGGGACACACAGTAAATATGGTGCTAAAACAAAAAGATTTTCATATTTCTTCTCGCCGCCCCTTTGTTTCTTCTCTTTCATCTCTGTTATTTTCGGGCAGGTGAGGTGGTGTTTTACCTCACTGCTTTAAAAACTGCTCTGCTTGCATGTTCCTGCTTAGGCAGTGCCTAACTTGGGGGTTAGTGTGGATCCCTTAAGGAATTCCCTAAAATGTAACCTTAATTACTGTTACAGCTGGATGGAAACGTGCTTGCCCCTGGCAATGCAGGGGATGATGCTGAATGGTGACAGCATTGTCCTCCACCTCCGGAGCATAATAACTCTTGATCTTTCCTATTTCAGCACGTGGAGGTGCTGAGCCTGTCTCTGAATGTCCCTGCAGGTGCTTGCCCCCATAAATTATATCTGTACAGAGCATTTTCACAGTGATTTTGCTGTAGGAAAAGGCAAGAAGGACATGCAGTTTCTAACAGCTCCAGCCCAGAATTGATCAGCGAAGCTGTCCTGGTTTTTAGGTTTTTTACTTACAGAAGGCAACTGAGCCGTGGCATTCGCAGGTGGAATTTAATCTAAATTAAAGCAGGTGAAATATGCAGTGTGAATTAGCCCAGGGCTGGCTGGACAGTGCTGCTGGCGGGGCAGGTGAGGGGGAGCAGGGGGAGCTCTCCCAGCTGCTGGAAGTGATTTCTGCCCTGGAGGTACCTGTCAGGAAATGCTGCACCCTGCAATCACAGGATTTGTCCTCATTCCCCCACATTCGTGCTGTGCCCGTGTGTGGGCACCCGGGTGTGTTTTAAAATGGGATGGAGAGAACTGTATTTTAGCTCACAAGTGATAAATTTGTTCATTGTCAGGGTTTTTTTGGATGAAGATTGCAACAGAAATGATGTTGCCTGAGCCCAGATTAAGCCTCTAGACATTGGGTAATTTGGAGCTGGGCTGTGGCCACTCGCCAGCCAAGTTTGGGTTTAATGAAGCTGCTGGCATCTCTGGATGTCCTGTGAGACCATCAGCTCTTCACTCTCTGCTGCTGAGACAAACTTCTTCATGTGTGGTGGTGCTTTTGTTCAGGGGGGCTTTTTATTGAGAATATTTGCTGGTTTAGAGCTGTGTTTCTTTTTCCTTTGCCTTTCCTACCCATAGCAGTGCCCTTCCCTTGTTCCTGGGGGTGAGCCCTGGTTAAGCAGGGATTGATGCAGAATTCCTCCACCATTACCCTGCACATCTTTGCATGTGGGAAATTTGTATTTTGGTTTAGCACCAGCTGCTGCAGTTCAAACTGCTCCAAAGGTGGGGGCACTTATTGCAGTGGTGGTCGTGAAGGACTTCACATAACATTGAATTCTGCAAATGGCAGAAGTGCTGAGGAATGTGGAGTTTGTGTGTCACACATGGAAATCTGCACGTCTGTAGGGACAAAAGCATTCGTGTAAATGCAGTTATTCTTTAATAGAACTTAATTTGTGCAGCTGAATCCACCTGAACTGGAGTTGGGATGAGCCATATCTGTGCTAGGAAGGTGTTTTAGCAAGATTTTGTATTTCAGACAGCCCTTACATAAAAGTGGTGAGTTAAGAGCATTACCAGAATCTCGTGCCTTCATGCCCACGATTTCATCTACAGTTTATGGTGTGATCCAAACCCTGCAGCTGCTACGGGGAGAAAACTTTTGTTCCTACCTTAGGAATTGCTCAGCATTTCTCTTTTGTAACTCAGCAGGGTGAAAATCACTAAGGGAAGATTCCTTTACAGAGGGCTGGAGAGCAGCGTGGTCACTTTGGTTCCCCCCGCAGGAAGGGAAGCAGGACCCCACATCTGCAGGGTTTTCTGGTGTTTTTGAAAAGCCCTTCCAACAGGAGAAGGTCGTGGAGGGTCCTCAGTGAAGATATTCAGGAGCTTTATAACAAAATGCCTTTCAGGGGTGTGTAATGAGGAGCTTGATCCCACTGCTTTGACTCTGAGGTTACCCAAGTGAGTAAGAGCCCTGAGATTTAAGTTCCTTGCTTTTCAGGGCCAGTGTAACTGTAGGTGTGTTTTGGCAGGAGATCCATGGAGGGACATTCAAAACAAGAATAATATTGCTAAACTGGAAATATCTTGGTAATAATTTTTTAAAAAATCTCCAAATAGAAAAGTAATAAATGGTGGCACCTTAAAATAAAAAAAAAAAACCCACACATTTTTTGACAAATCTCTTCACCTAAGCCATGCAAGGTAGAGAGAGATCCAGCATGAATGTTTGTCAGAAAGTGTTTTTTTAAGAAATGTGAGTTGTCTTTTGGAAACAATCTTTTCAAAGTGTCTGAGATGAGGTCACCTGTTGTCCTGTTTTTTGCTAAGCCTTCTGTTGTAACCTTGGAGTCAGAGATTTTTCACACAGTTTCATGTAAACAATGGCCAATGTTTATTTAACCGTCTTTTCTGTTTTTCATTCCTTTTGTGATAAGAGAAAGTTTGATGAGCATCCTTTTTCTCCAGTGGGATTGAGGAGGAAGTGACATGTCCTCCAATCCCTTGTGGAGTTGAGAATCCTATAAAGTATGATAAATGAAAATAAAGTCTCTCTTTTCCCTCTTTTTGATGAACCTAGCAGGTGTGAGAGTGTCCTTTATTGTGCCTTTACCAGCACAGTCACCCATTAAAAGTGGCAGGCTGGCACCGTAATTTCAGTGCACTCCCTGCACACCTTGCTTCTCAGAGATGCATCACGCACTCTCCCCCAGTATTTGATTTTCCTTTGTGCAGAGGTGACCCCGAGGCAGACGTGAGGGTCACCCCTGTGCCAGGCACTGTGGGAGTCCATGGGCTGTGCTGCTGGGGTGGTTTCAATCACTGCTTTTTTAGGGCAGGATAAGTTACAGGTCTGCCTAAAAGGGTTGGGCCAATGGGGGAGATGAACATTGGCCACTTTTTCAAGAAGATGGGTGATAAATTACAGAATAGTTTGGGTTGGAAGAGACCTTAAAGCCCATCCAGTGCCACCCCTGCCATGGCAGGGACACCTTCCACTGTCCCAGGCTGCTCCAAGCCCTGTCCAGCCTGGCCTTGGGCACTGCCAGGGATCCAGGGGCAGCCACAGCTGCCCTGGGCACCCTGTGCCAGGGCCTCCCCACCCTCACAGGGAGGAATTTCTTCCCAACATCCCATCTAAACTCACTTCTAAACACTTATGCCTTTCCTTTTCCACTGGGGATATTGTGTAGGGTTCTATTCTGAGCCAGAGTTCCCTGTAATGAATTTTACAGACAAGGAGCTGGATCTCTCCGGGAGAAGAAGCTGAGCCTTTGTCAGAGATGGAGCACAAAGGTGTTTCTTACACTTCCTTTACTCCCTGTGAGTAGCCACAGTTTTCTTTAAATTTGCTGAGAAATTTATGGCCAAAGCCCCCAGCCCCACACATCCGATGGTGTGGGGATGTGTCTCTACAGGACAAGAGAAAGAACCACTCTGGCTGAGCTGAGTTGGGCATGAAAAGGGGGCGAGCTTTATTTGTCCTCCTATATTTATACATTTCTCAAATATATTTATATATTTGAGAAGGGATTGGAAGGATGGTGTCACTTCCTCTCCAATCCCACTGGTAAAAAGAACTGCTCATCAAACTTTCCCCTCATCACAAAGCAATGAAAAACAGAAAGGGCAGTTAAGTAAACATTGTCTATTGTTTATGTGAAAGTGTGTGAAAATCTCTGACTCCAAGGTTACAACTCAGAAGGATAACAAAAAACAGGAGAACAAGGATGGGACCAGGCTGAGCGTGTGCAGCAGGAAATCCCAGCACTGCACTCAGTCACAGCTCACCAGTGCAGTACTTTGCATTTCTTTAGCACGAGATTAACAAGAAATAATTCTAGAGAGGGAAATCAGTTTCTCAAAGCCCCAGCATTTGGCATCCCAACGATTTGTACTGATAGCTCCAGGCTAACTATATTTTTTCCTGACAATTTCTGCTGCTCAGCCCAAACTAGGAGATGTAATTTGCCTGTGGATTCATGGTCAGAATGAAAAGTTGGCTTCCAACTGACTCCCAGGGCTCCACAGAAGGACTCTTGCTGTGGTCTGGTGCGATGCTGTTCTTTTATTATCAGTTTTGAACGCTAAAACTCTTCATTATAAGAGGCATTGCTTGAATTCCATTTGAAATGTTATTTATTGTTATTTCTAAAGCTATCATTTGGTGCATAACATTATTCCTCAGCCAGTCAGCAGGCCTGAACATGAAAATGGTAACGTGCAAATTGCTGGTCTCTGGCACTGAATATGTATGTTTGAAACCAAACTCTGCTCCTTGTGAATAATCATTACTCCTAGCTCTAAAATCCCCAACTGTTTAAAAGACAAAGTTCATTAAGTTAATTACAATTTCTCGATGGCAAATCGTCTTGTTGGCAAAGTCACTCTCTATGGGAAAGCAGAAAAGCTGCAATGTAATCAGATGCTGCTGCAGAAAGTGGTTTAAAAAGGCAAAAAGATTGAAATTAGTGAATACTTAAGGCAAAGGCAGTGTGTGCCAATCCCAGGTTCTCTGGTTTTTTCCCTTTGTCAAACAATTGATTTTTGTGTATTGTTTTTAAGTCGGCCACTACAGTGGGTAATTCATCATCACTGGGAGATAGAAACTCAAGCAGTCTCCAAAAATAATTGAATTTTTCAGAAATTCTCTAAGGGGGTGAAAAATCCATAACAGCCATTAAATTCTGCCCTTTGTAGAAGGAATATGAAATACTACAATTATGTTCAAGAAGAAAAAAAAAACCCCTCTTTAATTCCAGTTGCTGAATCTAGCAGGAATAATTCCGTGTTTTGTTATGCTGCTCTGCAGTTTCAATGGAATTTGAATGGAAAAATGTGATAACACATATCAAAAGATGTCATTTATAAGGGGAGAGAGAAAGCTGTTTAGGAATTCCAGACCGGCAAATGCAGGAGATTACAGCCTTGATCTGGAGCTGTGCTGGGATCTGCACATGAATTGGTGCTCCATAAATGAGGAAGCGTTTGGTGCCTGCTGACTCCAAGGTTACAACTCAAGCTGAATTTCCCATTTCTGTGGGATCTTCATTTTTAGAACATCTCCAGATCTCCTTTTAGCTCTGCCTGCCTGTGCTGGTAAGGGCACAATAAAGGACACTCTCACACCTGCCAGGTTCAGCAGAAAGGGGGAAAAGAAGAGACTTTATTTACATTTATCGTACTTTATAGGGTTCTCAATTCCACAAGAGCTTGGAGGACATGTCACTTCCTCCTCAATCCCACTGGATTAAAAGGATGCTCATCAAACTTTCTTTTATCACAAAAGGAATGAAAAACAGAATAGATGGTTAAATAAACATTGGCTATTGTTTACATGAAAGTGTGTGAAAATTCTCTAGCTCCATATTATACACAGAAGGCTTAGCAAAAAACAAGACAACACCTGCCCAGCTGTGATTCCCAGGATTCACTGTGCAACTTCTGGCCATGGGGAGGTGTCGCTACAGGACACGAGAAAGAACCACTCTGACACCTGAGCTGGTTGAGCAAAAAGAGAGAAGAAAAAAACTTTATTTGAGCTCATCTATTTATAGGTTTCTTAATTTGACAAGGGATTGGAAGGACAGTGTCACTTCCTCTTCACTGGTAAAAGGAAATGCTCGTTACACTTTCCCTCACCACAAAGGAATGAAAACCAGAAAGGACAGTGAAGTAAACATTGGCTATATTTACATAAAAACTGTGAGAATCTGACTCCAAAAAATGTAAATTCAGAAGGCTAACAAAAACAGGGCAACAGGGAGGAGAAATACCCACCTTGGAAAACCCATCTGCTCTTGGCAACAGCAGGGCACAGGAATGGCACCAAGAGCACGAGTGGGATCCAAGTTTGAGCTCTTTATCAAGAAGATATTTCAAGGCAAGTGATATCAAGAAGGTTTCCAAAGCACGTGAGGGAATTAAGACAGCTTCTCCACGGTATTTTGTTCCTTTCCTTGCAGTTGTACGATTTGAGCCGCCCATCATCTTTAAAAGCGGACCAAAATTTTTTATAATTCTGGTGTTTATCAGTAAGACTTGAGGTCTACTGGTCATACACTGAATATTTGCTGTCCAGGAGAGATATCACAAATATTTGTGCTTTCAAAGGGCTCACAAAGATTAGGAAAAGGATCCATGTTTTTGGAAATGGACTTACACTGGCATGGGTTAAATGGGAAAGGAAGCAGATATTGAGGAGTAAATAGAGCTGTGATAATTTATCACAAGCTGTTTTTTCTATATACATAATAGCATGCTGTAAAGCAATAGATCATGTGAGATGAAGCCATAGCATGACAAGATGGATCATTTAAGAAATTAAATGATGCTTTTCTGTGTACTGTTGTTATCCAAAGTCTATTAAAAAAGTATCAGACAGGATATTTTTTCCCATCACTCTCACGTGCTTGGACCTGGCTTAGGAAATCTACTGCAGCATTAACTCCTGCCCGAGTTCAGCTTTTAGAACAGTTCTGAAACCACTCCATTGGAAATGGTGATTTCATTGGTGTGTCTTAGTGACAGAATCATTTGGGAATGAAAGGAAGAAGTGTCCATGCTCTGTTATGGGATCCACACCCAGACCTAGTGGGAAAGTGGCGTTGTTTGAGTTTAGGCACAGGATTTGATTTTGTGTTGGGTCCCGAGATGCTTCCCCTGGCTGCTGTGGGGGTTTGCTTTCTCTCGAAGAGGGTGGGGAACCCACACTGGGCGTGGGGCAGGGTGGGGACACGATGGAGCCCTGCTGGGGGGGCTGCCCCAACTGAAGCACGAGCAGCTCCTGTTGAAGTCCTCTGACAATGCTCCAGGCTTAGCTCTCGGTGTGAACACATCTTTAAGGCAATGAACCCCAGAATCCCAGAATGGTTTGGTTTGGAAGGGATGTTAAATCCCACCCCATCCCATCCCAGCCCCTGCCATGGGCAGGGACACTTTCCACTATCCCAGGCTGCTCCAAGCCCTATCCAACCCAGCCTTGGACATTTCCAGGGATGCAGCCAGAATACGCCAGAATATTTATTTTAATTTAAACAGACTTATTTCTGTAGTAGCCAAGAAAATATTCACTGAGTTTGACATTATCTGTCAGATTTTATCCGAGCCTGTCCCTAACAGCGACTCCCAGCTCTCCTTTGAGGGACTATCACGAGGGAAGGGTCACTGAGTTGCCACCCTTGCTACCCCCCTTGGAGAAAGGGAAGAGTGACTGCCAGTAATACCCTTGGCTTTATGAAGTGGAAACATCTTTATTCACAAAGGGCACTGCGATCATAAATTTGAGGCCGGGTTGATGGGGAGCTGGGTTATAACCCGAGGGGAGAAAGCAGCGCTCACTTCCAGCCATCCAACACACCCAACAGCAGAGCTTGGCTCTACCACAGTGGATCTTTGCTCTTAATTAAAGCTAGGAGCTCTTATTTTTGGCTTTTCCAAAATTTTTTCGAGGATTGTCTTGCACTTTATTTTTCTGCTTCTTGTGTCCTGCGGCATTTTGTGTTTCTGGGGCTCGTTAAGAGAGGCAGGATTGTCTCCCACTGAAGAATTAACTGCTAGCCAGTGTTGAAAGGAGGATATAGGATTTCATGGACCAGCGGGCTAATACGATGTGAAATCCTATTTTCCTATCATCCAAGTGTCTACAGAATTCCAAGCTAATGTACTTTATATTACATGGTTGCCACCTGTTTATATTATCAGTAGTTTGAATATTTAAGCATGACACACTCCATTTCCTACCAATTTGTCTGCATTTCCAGAATGGATTCTCCCAGTGTTTCCATACTTAATTTTTTTGTCTCCTTTTTCCCCTCAAAATGAGTACTCTGGCCTAGCAGGACTACGTTTAAATTTTCACTTAAAAATCATATAGTCCACAGCACAGATTTAATTGATCACACCCTTACCTGGTGTAAATCAACCCAGCACCATTAATTCTAACAAGATTTCTCACCAGCTGAGGATCTGCTCCTGTGGATTTTTGTGTTCTCAAAGCCAGGGAAGAGCAAATCTTCAAAAGACATCTTTGAAGATGGCTCCCTTTTAGTTGAAAATCACTTTTTGCCATCACATGCACATTTGGGGAACGTCATAAATCTCACGTAAACAGCCCCTGGTTCCAGTGCATGCATTTAAATATCTGATGATCCCAGGGCCCGTGGAGCACAGCCGGGCGGGTGGGTGGGTGCAAACACCACGGCTCACACGGGGTCGTTGGATCATTCCTGCATCTGGACTAATAAATGGCAACTGCAGTTAATGGAGAACAATGAATCTTGGAACAAAGGGGGAAATAGCGCATCTGCTGAAGGAAAGATGTGCCGAATACTGATGAGGAAAGAGATCTGGGAGTTGTTGGGGAAAATCTCTAAAGCATTCAGCTTAATGTGCAACTGCAGAGAAAAGGGCAAGCAGAACGCTGGCTTGTAGTGCTGGGGGAAGGCAATATAAATCAAAGCAGCTGCCTTTGTTTCCATCAGGCATTGTTTTGACATCACCCAAAGAGCTGAACTTTATTTGCTATTGGCCACTCTGGCTTCAGAAGAATGTATTTCTTGCTGGAGGGGATTTGCCGTGCACCAAAGTAAATTACCATCTTCTGCATTTTAAGATAAGGCAGAGGAAGAAACAGAACAAAAATCAGCTCATTAAGAAGTAAAGCGACCGCTCTGATTGGGGCAATTGTTGTCAGAGAAGAGCAGTCTACAACTTGACCTGAGGTTCAGTTTCAGGAAAAAGAGAGGATGTGGAAATACTACCTAAAACATGGTTAATTCAGATTGAGAAAGAAGTGTTTTGTTGAAAATCTCATTTTGTGCGACTCTCAAATGATGTGAGTTATCGCTACAAAGAGAGCAAACGATAGAGGAAAATGTAACTGCTGGGGAGTGAAAAGCCCAGAATAATGAGCTCAGTGCTCTTATCTGCTTACCAGCATTTGGATTTTGTTGTGTTTTAATTTTACAAGATTCCAGGACCAAAGGAGAGACGATGCTTAACCCAAAACTTACAGCAGGACCTGCTGCAGCTTTTGGGGGCCGTTCTCTTGGTGCTGCCATTGCAGCTCCTTGCATGGAGAAGTTGTTGATTCAGCCATAAATAATCCCTGCTGGTTGGAAACCTGGAGTGCAAAATTCCAGCTCGAATTCAGCCACAGGGGCTGTAAAATGAGACATAAAGGAGCTGTTTTAAACAACAAGGATTTGTCCCTTCTATTCAAGCCTTCAGTGGGGATATGGGAACTGAACACATTTTGTTCTGGCCTCCAGTTCCACCAGGGGAAATCTGGGTTAGATGTTAAGAAAAATTTCATCACTTAAAGAGTGGTCAGGCATCGAAACAGGCTGCCAGGGAAGTGGTGGAGTGACCATCCCTGGAGGGATTTAACAAATGTGTGGATGTGGCATTTGGGGACGTGGGTCAGTGGTGGCCTTGGCAGTGCTTGGGGAATGGTTGGACTCGATGATCTCAGGAGGCTTTTCCAGTTTTAATGATCCCTTGATTTTTATTGGATTGGAAAAAAGGTCTGCAACATCTATCTTCTTTTCTTCTTTATACACTTTGAACTCCAAGTCCCTCCTGTGGGCTTGTTAAAAATCACTCTGCTTTCTCCAAAACCTTCTCCGTACAAAGAAAACTGAAGGCGTGGCAGGAACAGCTCTGAGCACCCTGTGGGGTTGTGCTGTGTTTGCAGTGGAGCTGTGACAGCTGCCCTGATGGGCTCCCTCATCCCTGGGTAACTTTTCACACAATCCCAACTCGATTTTAGTTGGAAAAGTCCTCCAGGATCACCCAGTCCAAGCTGTGCCTGATTCCCACCTTGTCCCCAGCCCAGAGCACCAAGTGCCACCTCCAGCCCTTCCTGGGACACCTCCAGGGATGGGGGCTCCAAACCTCCCTGGGCAGTTCCAAGGCCTGAGCACCCTTTCCATGCAGAAATTCCTGCTGCTGCCCACCCTGAGCCTCCCCTGGCCCAGCCTGAGGCCGTTCCCTCTGCTCCTGTCCCTGTTCCCTGGCAGCAGAGCCCAACCCCCCTCTGCCCCCTCCTGTCAGGGACTTGTGCAGAGCCACCAGGGCCCCCCTGATCCCCCTTTTCCCATTTTCCATTTCCATCCAGCCCCAAAACCTCTCAGAACAACTCAGTATCACCAACAGGGCACTTCTCACCTTCCTGTCTATCCCTTCCCTGTCTCAATTTCTGAATCTGATGTATTATTTTTCAGAATTATTCCAATTGAAGTCAAACAACAAGAATAAATTAGAGGAGAGTGGTGAGCTGAACAGTTTTCGCTTTAACAGTATTTTAATAATCAGCAAAGTCACTCATGTATAGTAATGATAAATTGCTTTGCTACAGGCAAATAAAAACTTTACAAGTATAATAAATATTTCTGCTTGGCCAAGAAAACTGAAATACTGGAAACTGCTTAAATATGTGCATCAGAATGAATGAAGATGAAAAACTGGGGAATATTTTTAAAATAGCTGATGTTTTTTGTAAAATAAATCTCAACCTGTCTTTAAAGAAACAGGGATTTGGGTCACTGATGTGTTTATGGTCTAGCTGAAATCAAGGAGATTTTGGTATCACATAGGTACAAAACTTAGATTTATTTCTTTTCATGTTGCTGTTATTGAGGTGGGATTAAAAGATGCAGGGTTATTGAAAAGAAATATGTCCATTTCAGATTTTTCAGCTAGAGATTTGCTCATGGCACAGTATGTTGTTGAGCCAATAAACCCCACTTTTTTTCACAGGGGAACTCTTTTTTTGGAGAGCTACAGATGTGATCTGTATCAAAGAGAGCATTTATTAGAGACAGAATGAGATTTTTATAACAGCCCTGCAAAATTAGTTGTTAGAAGTTCCCACTTTCCATCAACAGCCAAGGGTTGAGGGAACTTAATATTGTGGTGCCAAGAATAGCCTGGTATGAAAATACAGGTAGCAAACCCAGAAAATGGTAACAACTTTATTAGGTAACCTTTAATCTCATTTAGGGTTGGAAGTTAACGGGGAGAAAAGGAAAAGCTTTGCCCCACTGGAAAACTGGGATTCCAAGCTGGCTTCCAGCCCTGTTGTCAGTGCTTGTGACACCAGCCTCTCACTCATTCCGTGGAGGACATTTTCCAGCTTTATTCAATTTTCTTTCCCAAGTTATTACATTTCTCTCCTGCTAAGAAACATTCAACTTCAGTCAGAGCATGCAGCTGCAGCAGCCTGGTTTTCATCTGTCTCTGTTCCCCCTGGATATTGTCAGTCACTTCCATCTCAGCAATCCTTTACACCAGACGTGTTTCATCCAGGCTTTCCCAATATTTTAAAGAGAGATGCAGTTTTTTATATGACTTTAGAATAAATGCCAGGGCGTTCCCACTTCTCCCTGTGCATGTTTCCAACATGTTTTTCTTTTTACTGACTCATATTGATTTTTCCTGTGCGTCTTCTGTTTTGCTTTGTTGGTAAAACTGGTGGATGGGGAAAAAAGCTTTCCAGCTTCTGCTTCTATTTCTTCATCATCTTTTCCCTTCTTTCTCTTTGCTTCCCAGCTCTGTCTCCACAGGAGTGACAAGGCACCGCTGAGGGTTGATGTCACCAGTATTTGCACTTCCTCTGCGAGGGACAAATGTCAGGGAAACAGGTGCAGAATTATCTTCTGCCAACACCATAATCCCCATTGTGAAAGATCTTTGCAAGGTCAAATTATAACAAAGGATTTGTGTATTTTCCAAATCTGGCCCCGGAGAAGAGTGGCATCATTCAGCTTATCCTAGGGACAAGGGGAGCTGGAAATCTGAAGTTGACGTTTTGATCTCAACTGTGAGTTTGAAATAAAATCTTGCTGATTGTCTCCTCCAGTTTTGTTTTACATTTCCTTCTGTACTCTTCAATGTGTGGGTACGACTCCTGGAGTGCAGTTCCTGTCAGGAATAAGCAGGATTCTGTCTTTGCACCAAATAAAGGGAGGATGCTGTGCTGCAGGAGGGTTTTGGGCACTATTCTGGTTCACTGCCCTCTTCTCCTGACTTTTCAACTCTGCTGAATAATTTCATTCATTTCTGATTTGTGTAAACGCTGTGGACAAAAATCACTTTCTGAGACGCAGCAGCTTTCTAGTTCCTGCGTGGCTGCTGGGTGGGTTTACAGCAGATAAGGCACTCAGAGCTGGGAGGATAAAAACGAGAGCAGGTTTGTTTCAGAGCTGGGATCAAGGGCTGGGGTCAGAGCTGGGATCAAGGGCTGAGCCCTTTCCATGGCCCTTTTGGGGAGTCAGTGCTCAAACTGTAACTCAAATTGACTTCAGTGCAGGAAGGAGCACGCTCAGGAGCCCAATATCCAAATAAAGATGATTAAAGGGAACTTTATTCAATTTTCTTTCCCCTTTTGTAACCCTTTCACTCCCTCATTTTGTAAGAGCACACACAGACTCAAAGCCTGACTGCCAGGGATGCTCAAGAGGTACTCAGAGCACTATAGAATTGTCTGTGCACATCACTGATGCTCTTGGGATCAAATCAGCTCCCTGTTCCTCCCCGGGCTGCCTGGAGGTGGCTGCAGAGTGAGCCAGGAGGTCCTGCCAGGTGTGGGGCAGTTCTGGTGACCTGATCCTGCCCCTTCCACCCCGTGGTCACAGCTCCCTCCTGCTCCGTGCCCGGTGAGAGGTGTAGGGGGTCCCCTGCCCATCCTCAGGGGGATTTTGGTTTGGTACTGATTTGTGATGTGTGATTCACTAAGAACAAAAATTTCTGTCAGGAACAGAAAATGATTTTATGAAGCTCTCATTCGGGAACTCTTTATTTTTTTTCTTTATTTTTTCTTAGACAAGAACAGACCCCGGATCCACTGCTCAGAAGGGATGGGGGCCATACCCTACTCTCTGCAGAAAGGCCTCTGATGAGTCTTCCAATTGTTCTCCTGCTTGGAACACACATTTTATTGCTCTTGCTGCCATAAACAGTGCTGGCATTCCTGCTGGGCCCAGCACAAGCCGTTCCTGACGGGGCAGGGAGAGATTCCCAGCAGAAGGAGCTCACAAGCACCACCCGTGCTGGGGACACCTCGCGTCCCGTGTCTGTTTGCACAGGGGAATGGTGCAGGCAGTGGGGAGTAATTAGGATTGATCCCTGCTGTCTCGGTGGCACACATGGGTTGTCCCATAATTGAGAGAGATTCCACTGGTGGAATTGAGCTGATTAGGCTGAACAAAGTGATGCTGCATCCACATGCATCCTGCCTCCGTGTAATTAGAATTGTTGGTCTTCCAAGAACGACTGGGAGTGGAACACAAGGAACTAAAGGATTCTGTTCATATTTAGGAGCACACAGGTCCTTCTCTGAAGCACTTCTGGTCTGAAAGGAAAATTGAAAGGTGAGAACAGCAAGAGAGAAAGAAGGCGGTGAAGTATTTTCCTGAGATTACATCACACGATAGCTGCTGTAGAGGGTAGAATGGAAATGTCCAGGGTTTCTGCATTTTTCTCACTGTGTTGCATTCAAAGGCTTGAAGCCACTGTAGTACAGGCACCTTTTAATTTATTTTCTTTTTAAGTCTCCCTGCCTTCAAAAGCAAAACTAAAATACTGGCTTGTAAAGGGGGACTGAAAGGATGGCAAACACCCACCCCTGCAGGTGCATCCATCCCTGCACGGTGTCACCCTGCTTTGAAAAGCAGCAAATCCTCAGTGCATCCATAATGGAAACACACAAAAGTTGATATTTATTTGCAATTTGCTGCCTAGGAAGATTCTAGCAAATCTCCTCTTTTTTTTTTTTTTTTACCCTGAACAGTGCTGGCCTTGGTCCTGGACAGGTGAAATCTCATGGCAAGCCTCCTTAAAAAAAAGAGACTATTTTTTTTTTTTTGTTCTTCATGATTTATTGAGGTATTTGAAAGGTTTATGGCAAAAGGAGCTCTGCCACTCCACATTTACATAAGCTTCTTATGTCAGACAATACCTTTGTTTGTTCCTGAATACACCATGTATTTTTCCTCCATGTTTAAATGTGGATTCGCATTAGGGGATGATAAAAGCATTGGAAATTAAACAGTTCCTGAGTTAACCACAGCACTTTCTTTCAATTAGGCCTTCCTACATTATAATAATCCCTATTTTGATATTATTCCACTATGTAAATGGAAGATTATAAGCAGGAATGCTGAGAAAACCCCTCTCCCCCACCCAATTAACGATTTATCCTCTGAATCTTTTCGTGTAACACCTTTCAACCTACTTGGATCCAGTTCTGCCTTCACCTCACTAAGTCTCACAAATGTTGCACACCGACAAAAGATTTCTGGGCACTGATTTTAAAACAGTTGGGTTTTGGCAAAATTTTTCAGTCCTCATCAACACCTGGCATTCAAAATCCAGTAGGATGAACTGCTAGAGCAAGATGTGCAACGAGCAGCTGAAGGGAGGGAATAGGGCTCCCTGAGGACACTTTTATTTTATCAGTATTTTCTGGAAAATGCTCACAACCGAATTTACCCTAAACAGAAAAAGGATTTTCCCTGCCACACCAGTCTGTGTGTCTGTTTTGGTTGAAGTCTGAGTGATAAAGGCAAAAATATGATTTGTTAGAAGGTACTACTTGGTAGTCATGGCCTTTCAGAGCCCTGCGGGGGAATAATGCTGTGCAGCCTCTTGGATCTCTGCTTTGCCAATTTCTTTCTCTCCTGCATCCAAAGAGCTTCTGGTGGAGCAGCTGTAGGCTGGGGACTGCCCCTGCATCTCCTGAGGGCTGCACGTGAGGCTGGATGTGCTGGAGAGCGAGGGGCTGCCCTGCAGGAGGAAAAACCCCCGTGGATCCAGGGAACTCGTTCAGGGTGAAGGGAGCTCCTCAAGGAATCTGAGGGTGACGGTGTGTGAGGAGGAGTGGAGGAGGCAGCACCAGCCATGGAATGAGACCTGGAGGGTGATTTTTGATATGGGCAGGTAGCGATGGATAACGGGGAATGGTTTCAAACTAAAAGGGAAGGGATTGAGATTAGAGGTCAGGAGGAAATTCCTCCCTGTGAGGGTGGGCAGGCCCTGGCACAGGGTGCCCAGAGCAGCTGTGGCTGCCCCTGGATCCCTGGCAGTGCCCAAGGCCAGGCTGGACAGGGCTTGGATAATCTTTAAGGTCCTTCCAGCCCAACCATTCTGGGATTCTCTGACTCTGCTCTCTTCCAGGTGTCCTGCTGACCCAAGGACTGGCTGGGTGTCCCTGGCATCTGCTGCAGAGGCACAGCAGGGCATTTATCCCACGTGTTACAGGCAGGATCTTGGAAAGGCTCAGGTCACTTTGTGCTCTCAGTGACACGAGCAGCGCTGAAATCACGAAACACTGCACATCATAAACACCTCCTTCATCTTGTGCACAGCTCTGCTTCCCCAGTCCTCAGTAGTTTTTCTAAATATCTATTTAATGTCAGCTTCATTTGTTTTAATTCACTCCAATATTCCAAAGCAGTAGCAGCTGAAACACCTATTTCTGCAATTAGTGCAATCTTGCTCCTGCATGATAATCTTTTCTCCAGGCTGCTGCCAGCTCCGAGAAGTGCACTTGGAAGAGAACTGGCTCTCAGTCGAGTTCAGGGTAACTGGAAGCGATGTAAACTTCAGGAGCAAATACTGATGGAAAAACACCATGTAATTGAATTTTCAGGTGGAGGGACAGACAGTAGAACACCAGATTTCACCTTTTCTGTGCTGCAATTCGAGGTCTGATGCCCTATTCAGTAATAAAAAGCTGTCTGTCCATCACAGGGCTTTGTTCTGTCGCTGTGCCATAGTGACCTAATGTTTTTCTGGTGAGTTCAGGAGCTACAGTCAAGTTCTTCACTGATCACACCAA
Organism: Platysteira castanea; assembly: GCA_013397175.1. NCBI lineage: Eukaryota > Metazoa > Chordata > Aves > Passeriformes > Platysteira > Platysteira castanea. The sequence goes on along the minus strand of VYXC01009630.1, from coordinate 43,315 downwards.
ACGTTTGTATCTTCTCCAGACTGAGAGCACTGCTCGAGGAAAGAGCTGGTGTATCCTGTAGGGAAGGACAATCTTTGCAAAGAAAGGTCTTCTCTGTGCTTTGTTTTGTGCCCCCAGGACCCCTTTGACACTGATACCTACACTGAAGGTCTGACGAGTGAGGACTGATTTATTTGGGAAGCTCCCACAGTGACTTTGCCCTTGGAGCCACATCTCTTGCTCATGAGACTCCTTCCACAAGACCTGTGTATCACAAAGGGGTTTTGGCTTCACCAACCTCAGGCAGCGCAGAGCAGCACAAAACCAGCCTTGAAGAATCCAGCTTCACATCCAAAGAATTTGTGTCAGCTAAAAACCCAGGACCATTTCATGGACCCGAACGTGTGGCTGCTTCCACAGCTTGTGTGTCACTCCAGCATCACTGCGTGCCTGGCCAGCCCTGGCCTGGTGACACATCTCATGGGCTGTTCACATCCCCTCTCTCCCAGTGTGTGAGCTTTGCTGGTTTGAATTTAGAGCTACCACAGGCCCATAAATAAACATCAGGACCTCGTGTCTGTCTAATGCCCACAGCCCGACCACACCAGTGGTCCCACTGCTCTGGAGGAGCTCTGGCACCAGGAGAGGGCACCAGAAGCCCTGACTCTCTCCCAGTGTGGCCCAGGGATGGAATAGGGGTGGAATTTCCTTCAATCCAACCATTTCTCTTCCTTCATTCCCGTGTCCAGCGATACCTCACGCTCCGACTTGGAATCGCTGCGGTTTCACCTATGAGAGCTCGCAGCATCCTGAGTGGGTCAGGTTTTCCTCCAGGCACTCCTGAGTGGACAAATACTCCTCTAGAGGCTGCCATTCCAGGCTGGCATTATCCAGAGCACTGATCAGCAGCTTTAGCAGGGAGCTGAAGGTCTCGGGAGGAGGAGGGAGCTGCAGACAACCTCGCTCCCACCACAAAGGTGTGAGCTTCAGCAGGGAAGCAGCGTCGGGGAATTTGCCTTTCCTCTTTTCTCCCGTGGAGATGGTGTGAATTGGCCAGTGATGGTTTTGTTCTCTGCTTAAACCTTGCAGTCTGATTTACAGCCTTTGAAGAGTCTGAGGCAAACTGTGCAGCTGAATAAAGAGGGAGGGAGAAGCGAGAGAACCAAGGGTGCTCGGGGGAGAAGCAGAGAGGAGCTGCTCCATGGATGGAGAGCAGAGAAGGTGGGATAGGAAGCCCTTGGAGAGATTAATCATCTCTTTTGCCCTTTTTGCAACCAGCCACATTTTCCTGGCCTGCTCACACGAGTCCGTGTGTCTGCCAGCTGCCTCTTGCAAGTTCGCTCTGAAAGAAGTCATTGAGTCTCTGAGAAAACTGCCTTGGCTCGTGGGCTCAGAACATCAGACTGACTCCACACAGGGCTGGAGCTCCAAAAAACCCAGTCTGATCTGCCAAGCAAGCAACTGGAGGCAGAGGTTTGGAGGATGCATGTTTTCCCAGATGAAATAACACAGTCGGAATTATTATCTCCAGCCTTATTGCACCGAGAGTTGCTGGATTTCCTCAGGTGTCCTTCTCCAAATCACCACTGTCATCCTGGCACGGGTTTATAGCTGCAGGTCTTTGATCCTGCAGCTTCAGGAAATGAGTGGAATGAAATTTAAGAGAACGAAATGAATTGGAGAAACACGAGGAATGTCCTAATGAAATGTGCACCAGGTGAAATTGCCTCTGCGTGTAATGAGGCGACTCCTGAGGCAAAACCTCTGGCATTCCGCAGGGCGATGCTGCACGTGCCCCCAGGAGGTGACAGAAATTCACACCAGCAGGCTTTCCTCTGGATATGGCCATCCCAGGAATGCCTCTGTGGTAGTGCTTTCGGCTCTCTGTGCTCATTTAATGTATCGCTAAAATAACATCCTCATCTTTATTCAGCTTTGAAGCTGCACAGAGGGATTCCCTGACTACCTGCCCTCCCTGCACATCCAGGATTCAGAAGCTCAGCAGCCCTTGGACAGCCTGTTTCCATAACAACAGAGCAGGAAAAACCTGAGAAGTGCTGGGTAGCTGCATGCGGGGCTGGCTGGTGTGGCCTGCAGAGGGGCACCGGGGCTCCCGAACACCCCCGGGCTGGGAGGAGAACTCCCAGAGAATTCCCTTCTCCTCCCACCAGCCCCTCCTCCCACCTCCCTTGAGGGAAACTTAAAATTCTGTCGTGGTGGGAGCTGGAACGAGCAGCTCAGCTCTGACCCTCACACCAGGGGCTGGTGGCTCTCAGCTCCATCAGTTAATTTTTATCCAGCATCTTTTGGCTGTGCATCCTCTCTCCGAGGGCAGTAACAGACTCAATCCCCCCGTGCAGACTCTCCAGGCACCCCCTGCTCCCTGGGGACCCCGAGCTGTGTTTAAGGAGCACCCAGGAGGTGTCTGGGAGCCCTGAGGAAAAGCCTCTCTGGCCAGCGAGCCCCTCACCAGTGCCACGGGCATCATGGAATCACAGAGCAGGATCCCAGGATGGTGAAAAAAACCCTTTAGTCTATAAAACCCAGAATTGTACTGCCAGCATTCCCCATTCCGCTGTCATTGTTTGCACCAGCCTCTGCCTGATTTCTGTGTTTTTGGGTCTTGTCTCAGGAGTGAGCACACAGCCCACACAACACTGAACTCATGGTCATTACTGCAACAGAAATAGTAATAAATTATTCTGCAAGCAAAACAAATCCTGTGCAAATTGGAGAGCAGAGATGCCTCTCTAGCAACTTTAATTTAAGGCAGTTTGGTGTTTGCCTCGTGGCTCAGGAGTCACTTGTTCATTTAATGAGAAGGGGCCTCATTCTGATCAATCTGTCCCAGTTTCACAGGGGTATCACTCCCCTGCTCAGCAGCATCACTCCTGATTTATCCCAGCACTCCAAACATGCTCCTCTCTTACTCAGCTGTCTTATTTTATTAATTCCAGCTTGTCTTTGCCCTTTCTGGCATCCATAACTCCAGAGGCACAAGTGAGAGCACTTACTCAGCACAGGTGGAAAGGCAGCTGCCAATTAACTCCCTGTAATTCATGGTCCTTCCCAGCCCAGAGAGAGACCCCAGTGTGGGATCAATCCATTTATCCTCTCCTTGGGTCACACTCCAAGCCAATAACCTCATCAGCGTAAACACCCTTAAGCTTCCTTATCCTCTTCATCACAGTTTAAGCCATATCTTACTTTCTCTCTCCTTTTGCATGCTGAACTTGCACTTTCTCTGTTGCCTTGCCCCACTTATCCCACCGACTTTGCAGTCACCCCACAGAGTGAATGGAAATCTCTGGTTTCCCACTTTCCACCCAATTATCTCATTTTCTTTGGTGGACCAAAGTAGATTTTCTGGCAGACGCATAAGCAAAGTTTCCCTGGTCGCGAGGGGTAATTAATGCTTAGGACAAAGATTAATTATTCATCCTGAGGGATAAATACTTGCCATGAAACTGTAGGGAAAATATTGTATTTCACCTCTTCTGTTGTCACCATCAGTTTCTAATGAGCTAATACACAATGTATTTTAAAGAGACAACAAAGTCCTATCTAAGACTATTCAATTTTGAGCTACACTGGTCAATTAATGTTAGGAACCATAACAGGTGCCCCCAGGGGTTATCTTGGTTTTATTACAGCAGTATTTAAGCCCAGCCTTGGCTGAGTGGTGTGCGACCACGTCTAGGCCTGGCTTAAGAGAGGCTTTGTCAGCACAGGTCTTGTCACAGTCCTCAAAACTCTCTCTGGAGATCCACAGCCACAAATCTGCTGCAGCTTGCTCAGTGTTTTAAGTCCAAACAGCATCCTTTAATGAGAAAACATGAGTCAAAACACTGAGGTGTGAGTATTTCTCACTGTTTTTTCAGGTTTTTTTCCCCCACTGTGTGAATCACTGGCAGCATTCACACCTCCATCCATTGCTTTGAATATTTCAGGGATTTTTTGTTTTTTTAATTTGAAGACATGATTTTTTTTTTAAATTTTATTCTCTCTCAGCTGCTCGTGACAAACACAACTCCCTGCCCTGTTTCACATCTCAATGTGGAACATTAAAAGTGCTCGAGTGTTTCAGGTAAGCCAACACTGTCTTCTCCCTAAATACATAACCTGGCTGGAAATTGGAGTATATTTCTAACTGTTTAGAGCTTTTTAACTAGTGCTGCTAATATTTAATTAAAATTTCAATTATCTTAAACAGTAAATCACTCTCTCGTGCATTTCTTGTGCCATCAACACCTCACCTTTGGACCCGCGGTGACACCTCTGCAGGCCACGCTACCGTGTCACTGAGGGTGGCCCAGTGACCCACCCGGGGTGGATTTACACCTCCAGCCTGGCACCAGAAGAAGCTGAAACAGCCCCCAGATTTTGCCGACTCATTGGTCTTTCAGCTCCTTGTTGTGAGAGCTCGGAGCTGTGCCAGACAGCAGCGGTGACAGGAGAAATTAAATTCCGGCGCGTCCCTGTGCCCATCTGGAAACAGCAATTCAGGCTGTTGGCCACTGACCTCACCAGATTAACTGGCAGCTGATAGCCTTTATATTCTAATTTTCCACCTAAGGGCCCTGTTGTGTTTCAACTGCTGGGCCTGCAGAAAGGCTTCTTCGTGTGGAATTAAACTTGTAGGAATGAAACAAGTCCGATCTGCTTATTTTGAAGTCTTGTTTTGTCCTTTCATCCCTGCTTGCTCCAGCTTTGGAGAGACAGGTTAGCTTAGAAGGATTTCCTTTTTCTGTGGTTTGTGTCAGGGTTTTTTTGGCTTTACTTTTGCTGCAGCTGAATTATTTAACATCCTTCTCTTTATTTGCACTCAGTTCAATCTCTCGGCAATAAGGGTGGGGGACAAATTGATTCTCAAGAAATATATAAGATTATATCACTGACTATTGTCAGAGGGAAAATACAGTTCCTTAGTCCCCTACAAATTAGGAGATAATTAACAAGTGAATGCTGCAACTATTTAGATTGGGGTGAGATGTAGTCAGGTAGAAAAGTCAGAAAAAAGTAAAATTTGGAAGAGCTTTTTGTTTTATTTATAATTTGAAAGAAAATGGTAACTTCCCCCTTCCTGTTCCCCCTACCAAGAAAATGTGTAAGGCTTTAAATGTGGTTTGGATGGCACAGGGAAGGAAACTCACTGCAGCAAAGGTAAGAGAAATAGAAACAGTTTGAGCGTTCAGAGCTTTACAGAGGATTGAACATCTCTGTCTGGAAACAATTCCTTTTGGAAAAGTTCCTTTAGTACACTGGTGATTGCTGTCATCCTGGGAAAATGATGCCTGGCTTGCATTCCTGCCCAGAGGTTGGAGGTTGGCATGGGGATTTCTTTCTCTGCTGGTTCTCTAAGGGATGTGTGCTACCCCTGGAGGGTGGGATATCCTCAGGGCTGTGCCAGGGCCTCGGGAGGGCTCGGTTCTGTCAGCAGGCAGGGAACACTCTGCAGAGAAATTTACAGCCAAATGCAGATGTATCGGATCTGCTGCTTTTTAATCATTACCTGTTTGTGTTACACGGGCATTTAGCTCCCAAAGGACGCAGGACACACTCAAAATGTCCTTCCTGTGGTGCATTTCTCTGCTTGAGTGTGTTCTGCAGAGCCACTGCCGGAGAAACTGCAGCGAGCCCAGCACAATGGGCAGGTGGCAGAGGCACTGAGGCAGCAATCTCACCAGAGCTGAAATCTGGGAGCTGCTAGGGATGGGAGAGACACTTCCAAAAGGACCCAGGATGAATTTCCAGCTGCTGGAGAGTGCCAGAGCAGATTAAATTCAAGGAGCTCAAATTTGGCACGGCTTGGGCTCCAGGGTAACCCTAAATCATTTCTCTCGTGTGTACCTCAGCACACCTGCAGGAATCCAGACACAGGTGGATCTGACTGAGGTTTTTCCCTGGTTTTGTTTCCCCTCCCTGCTGGAATTACTCCAACAAGGATGCATCTGCAGGGTGACATCTATCTACTCCTGCTGTTGATTTCTGAGGGAGCAACTCACCTCCTTGAGGAATTTTTGAAGCCCTCATGCAGGAGGTGGCTGTTGGAACAGGGTTTTTCCTGCTCCATCCCAGAGCTGGACTATGCAGCAGGAATCAGATGTGGAGTTTGCTACAGCTGCAGCCACTTCGGAGCCAGGCAGATCTCAAAACCAGTTTCCTTTTGCTGACAGGACTTGGATTAATGGGTTTCTTTTGAGGTCACCTTTGTGCCTCCTTGGCTCATTCCAGGCCCCTCTTGGCCTGGATCTTGTGCTGAGTTGGGTTTTTGCCACTGCTGGGCATCAACCTTTGTGATCAACTGACAGGAACTTCTTATATTCCCTGATTCAGTCTTTTTTCTTGAGCTAAAAAGTATTTTTGAGAAAAATATCTTGGTTCATAATGGCCCACGACAAATGATTTACCACAACTAAGAAGATTTTGCAAAAGGATTAATTCAACTCTGTGCTTAGAAAAAAAAAAATCACAAAATACAAAAGCAACAGAGATTTTTTAAAACCTATTTCACATCCTCTGCTCATTCAGATATGGATTTTGTAGCCCTCAAACAGATCAGGTTAAACCTGTGGCTTTTAAATCTGTCTCAGAGTTATATCCCATTCAGAGTGTAGGATCTCTGCAGGTATCCCTGTCCCATGACTTGCATTCCTTGTCCTTGCTCCATCCCATTGCATTTTTGGATACTCTGGGAAAACCTCCTGCTTGCTCAAAGCCATCTGACCAAGGGGTTAAAGTCACCCCGCACCACCTCCTTTCCTCTCAGGTTTGATCTGAAAGTTTTGGAAGTATTCATCATTTTACGTTATTTTACATTTTTTTCATTAAAAAAAAATGTTAAGTACTGCCTGAGCAACCCACTGAAACTATTACTATATATTATCATTCTTTACAAATATAATTCTGATCTTTTGGGTAATCCCCAGCACTTCAAGTCCTTACTTTCATTCTTGCAAGAATATAATTTTTCACTCACACTCATCATCTTGCCTTAGTGACAACATTTCCGGTATTTACTGAGTGATTCTTATTTTTAATAAAATTTCTTGGGCTTCCATGACCTGAATTTATATACAGACATAAAAGGTTGAAGGGTTTGCTTTTCAACAGTGTTTTCCCAATTATTCTATTTGATATTCCCATTACTAGTTTGTTTTTCTCATTGAATGTCTTGTCTGAAGGACACCGAAGAGGGATAAATCATTTATGTGCTCTGTTACCTGAAAAACTGCCAATATTTTTAAAAGAAGCCTCATGTTGTTGGTCAAGCTATCACTCCCCTGCTTGCGTAATAATTTTATATAGCTGCTCATAGCCTGACTGTGCAAAAAAAAATTGCTTTAATACCAAGTTATTTGTATGCTGTTTTTTTTCCCTAAGCCCTCTAGACTTCCATAACTTCGTCTGTCTGGTGGAATTCAAAAGCAGTCTGAGGTGTAATTGGAAAATGTGTATCATGGCTTGTAGTATTTAGAGGCAAATTGTCTGGGCTGAAATTGCTGATGCAGGTGACCTACTGAACACCCTGCAAGCCACCAGTCCCAGTAAAGCCGTGAAGGAACACAGGGAGCACCAAGTGGTTCAGCAAACACCCAGCTGCTGTTTGGGGGGGGTTATGGGGTTTTAATGCAGGTCATTGTAATAAAATCAACTCCACGGATGTGAAAGATGGGAGAATACAAACGGCAGAGTTAGCCAAGACCACTGTGTGTCCCTGTCTGAGGAGAGCTGGGCCATTTCTTCTTCTCTCATGAAAACAAGTGAAGCCCAAGGCAATCACCCTGTTCCCGTGTCTGCACAGTTTGGGAAGGCGTCCCTGGTAATTCTGATTTAGCTGTTTGTGTTCAGAACTGTGACTGCTCGGTTTCAAGGGTAGCTACAATAACTCTGTAAATGTTTGTTGTTATTACAATCCAAACGGGTTGGATTCTCAGCTAAAAGTGTGCACAAACCATTTCTTTACAGTCCTGGATTTTATTTTCTTGTGTTATGCCACTGTAGGGTTTTTTGCAGTAGAAATTTTGTGGAATATTTGTCAGTTGACAAAAAGAAAAAAATAAAAATATCCACAAAGCATTTTATCCAGCAGTTGGTAAGCAATAGGTCTCATCTACATCACTGGAAAAACACAACTGTGCTTATGGATTATCCAGGCAAAGGCTCCATCCTCCACATCCCACCTCCACACTGGGCAGCGATCAGAACTGCGAGGACCTTGCTGCTGAGGTTTTGTCCAGCGAGCAGCAGCTTTTGTTCAGGAATAGGAAATCTTTATTCCTGGGCCCCTTTAATCTCTTCCACAAATGAATGAGATCGATGCCATTGTCCGGACGTGAGTCACGCTTCCATTTCTCTAAATTTTGCAGCTTCCTCCTCCTGGGCTTTGTGCCAGTTCTGGCAGAGACCAAAGATGCGTTTTCAGACAGCTGTTTTTGTGAGGTGCACTGGCTTTTCCTACAAATGTCCTTGTTCCTCCGCATGGCAGAGCACTGGACAGGGGCTGCTCCTCCNCTGTTTTTCAAGGAAAAGAGACCACGACCTCCTTTTTTGATGGAAACATATGGAAATATGTGGTTGGCCATAGGATACACGAGTCAGCCTAGTCTGTGAATTGTTTTCCATCCCGATCTTTGGATCTGAACCTGTGGATGAACCCCCCTTGCCTAACTAATCTTCCAGACTCACTGTGACATCCGTGCTCCTAAGAGTTGTGAGGTTGTTTGTTTTTTGGATTTATTTGTTCTCAACCCCGACCTTGCTGCTTTCTCTCAAAAGGACCATAGGAAACTAACTGGAAAACGAGAACCAAATATTTCCCTGAGTTTGAGCCTAAATCTCTTCGTGTTTGCACAGCAGACAGGCAGCTCGCTGTATTTTGGTGTCAGATTTGTTATTACGGATTAGATCAATTGTCTGGCTGCAGTAGCAACCCCCCTCCTTGTAATGCACTTAGTCAGTTGTGAAATCATGGACTCAGTGGTGGGAAAACCACAAAATTCTCCATAACCCCTCCAAGCAATCAATTTATGCCCTGAAGCATGAGATTTGATTACCATTGTTATTATCTTAGCTCGCATAGTTACAAATGTTATTAGCAGTCATAAAATTATCCAGCCTTAAAAAAAATCAGATTAGGGGAAAAAAAAAATTCCCAACATTTTGCTCTGGGTTCTCCAAAGCCTGAATTCCTGGGATTGCTTCGAACTGCGAAAAGTGGTAGTTCCTTTAACTCACTTTAAATTTGCTGTCCTTTGATCATGTGGATTTCTCCTGGACTCTCATTAGGAAGGGACAGATGAGCGTTTTCTGGCACGTCTGGAGTTTCTCTCTGGTGAGGACCCATCCAACTTCCAGCGTTTCAAAGCTAAGCGTTGATGAGGTGTGCTCAGATCCGTGTTTAATAAGCCATCAGCAGGACGTGCATCACCCTCTCCCTCATCTGTGTGCTTCCCTTTGTGATTCAGATCTTTGCCTGTGAACTCCAAGCTCCTAAAGCAGCTCAGTGCTTCTCAAGCTGCATCTCAGCTGGTATAACTTAAATGCTCTAGGAATTCAAAAGTTAAGGAAAATACTGCAAATTGTTGCAGCAAGGAGCCATTTCAAAATTTAGGTGGCATCCTGTCAATTATTTTAGCCACTTAATTTGTCCAGAACCAAAACAGATTTCCACAAGCTTATCCTGTTTACAAAACCAATATCAAATTGTGGTTCTTGATATTCAAATACAATTCCATTTTTGCATATCCACCTATTCAGGAAACTACAGCGTCTTTATTAACGAGCTCTGCTGATGGGATATGTGCTGGCAATTACAAGCAAATTAATTTTCTCCACAGAAAATCTGGCCAGCCTGCTCTTTTGTCCTGAGCATTTCACGTGTCTTAAATGGCATTTAGAGTAGGATTGGGAATCTTCTGAGCCTGCCACCAGACTCGAACTGGGTTTAAAATGGTGGGTGTGTCTTGAGGGAGAACATTCGGGGGATCAGGTAACAAGTTACAGTTGGGATTGGCAAAACACACCCTCTGTTCCCTCTGATTCCTTCAGACAGTGCCCGAGATAAATATTCTGAGGGCGTTTTCTCACACTTGATTTCAGATAGTGTTATGCATTTAATGTGTATTTTAAATGTGTGGTACCAGCCTAGAGAGAATTAATTTTCCCCGTGTTTCCAGCGGTGTTGCTCTCTCAGTCTCACATCAAGCAGAGGGTCTGGTGAAAAGGTTCCTTGATTTTCAGCAGGAAATCCCAAAATAAAGAGCAGTTTTGTGAGACACAGAGAGGACCACACTGAGCTTCTCTGTCTTTATTTTTGTTTGGTGCAGACTTAATGCGGTGACATTTGTCCCATTTCATTGCCCAGCGAAATGTGAGGCACGACTGATTTTGTCTATTTACATTTTACTTAAGGCAAACCCAATTCTCAAACAGATTTAGCTAGTGCCATGTTACTACCATTATTAACAGCAACACATTTTAATTTGCAAGTGTGGAGCAGCTCTGGATAAGCTGCTGTATTTTGGCTTTTCCATCAGCTGGCTTCCTAGTGGGAGAAAAACTTTGTGCACGATTCTGTGTGAAAAATTAAAGCCATTTAATGCGTTCCATGGCCTGAAACCTGAACATGGGAGAAGATCTTGGGAAAATCATCTTGACAGAGAGGATGGAAAAGTTGGGCCAGGTAAGCAGGCAAGTGAAGGTCTGAGGGGTGGCTGCGTTTTGCAAGCCCAGCTTCCCTCTGTGGCACAGGGATGTGGGGATGCAGGCATGGGCAGCCTGGGAAGATGACTTTGGCAGCAGCCCAGCCTCAAGCAGTCTCTGGAGGTAATTAAATTGGTGTCTGTCTTCTTCATGCCAGAGACCTGTAAAAATCAGCCTGGAAACTCCTGGAACTGCTGAGGCATCCCGGGTGGAACTCAGTATTGGCTGGGGAGGGTGAGAGTCACTGTCCCCGTTTTTCATCCTCCTGGCAATGGCAGGAGGAGCAACGCCAGCTCTCCCTGGCTTTCCCAGCTCTCTTATCTCTGCTCCCAGACAAGCAGCTTCCCACCCTCGGCACTTCCAGTTATTGCCAAGGCTCCAGTGCATCTCCAGTCACCTCTGGACTGGAGCGGCTCTCGTTGGTACTGGGTCAAATGGCTTTTCAACCCACGGGCAGCCCTCAGACATTGCTCGGGAGCTGCCTCCTTGCCCAGTTATTCCCGAGTTTCCGCTCACAGGGCCCAGGCCTGTTGCTTAGCTGTTGGTTGCTTTGGGGAGCAATGTGCTGTAAATGTAATATTTTACTGTCTTCAGCTGGAACACAAAACAATTCAGGATCTGGCGTGGAGGGCAGGATCCAAAGGGAGGATTCCCAGTCCTGGGCTGGGTGTTTGCCACACAGAAATCTGCCCATCTTCAGAGCTTCCTCAGCAGCTTTCTGTGCTTTGCTCTGTGCATTTATACTTGTGCAAGTCCCCTTATGCATAGTTTAATATAAAAATTCTATCTGTGGATTGACTTTGCATGACTGCAAACTTACCATTGTTTTAACTGTTTTGCATTTACTTAACAAATATATTAAACTATTCCGCCCTTTTCCCTTCCAGTTTTCAGATATTTTTTCTTTTACTGCAATCTTTACAATGCCTTTCCTTAAATCTAACTATTTACGTCCCATCCAAAAGGCAAGCTCACCTACTTAAATCTGCTGGAGATAAACACCAGTTGGCCAGCACATCCACAAATTCTAATTGCTGCTGTCCCAAAAATCTTTAACCCAAATGCTAATAACCCCCGGGAGTGCCACTGTGATTCGGTAGGGTGGGTTTATGGTTTAATGCCCGTGAATGCTACTTTATGATTATTGTTCATTGCATTAGGCAAGGCTCAGAGAAAAGAAAAACACCCAAAGGTCAGCAGCGACTCAGAAACGTCTGAGGAGTCCGAGCCCTCATGAAAACGATTATGTCTGACCTTCCCCACCTCTCGGGATGGAGCGCTTAAGGCAATGACTGGCAGATTGGTGACGAGTGTCTTCACCCATCACTTAAAAATTAAGCCCGTTCCACGCCGGGCTCGGAGAACGCAGCGCCCAGGCAGAGTCCGGGCGCTCAAGCGCACTCGTGGACCTGAGCTGGGTCTGGGGTCACGGACAGCACACAGAGCAAAACCTACACAGCGGGGCATGTGCAAAAAACGAGGAGAAGAGGATTTGCCGAGGTTTGGTGTTGGGATGATTGGGTACATGGGGGTTCAGTGGGGAAGAGGGGTAGGGGGGAAGGGCTAAACCCAGTTGGGGTTTTCTTAATCTTCATCCTCTCCTCTGGAAAGCAGTGAGAAGTCTACACCCGAGAAAGGGGTGAGAGGAGGCGGGGACCGTCCCTTCCCAGGCCGCGCCTGCCTCCTCCTTGCCCGCATTTTGGCGGAGCCCCTCCACGCCAAGCGAGAGCATCCCGGGGTCCTGCCGGGGGCAGCGCCCTCAGTTCGGCCATTCCTTTACCCTCCTCCCGCCCCGAGTCTGCGCTGGCCGGCACTGGGAGCCCACTCCGGCACTGGGAGCCCTCTCCGGCACCTGCCCCGGCTGCAGGACGGCCCCTTGGGCTGGGGGCGGGCAGGGGCTTCCCTCGCTCCGTCCTCTCCTCCCTCCCTGCCTCCCTCCCGCTGCCGGCGCCGTCCGCAGGTGCCGCCCGGAGCAGCGGAGGCGCCGCTGGCAGCCGGCTCCGGCCGGGGGGATTCGGCTCGGGCAGGTGGGACCCGGAGCGGGGCTGGGAGCCGGGGCGGGGGTGGCCGTGCCCCGGGGGAGGCTGTGGGGAGCGCGGGGGCTCGTTGCCATGGCTCCCTGCAAGCTCCGCCGGAGGAGATAGCGATGCCAGTCACGGAGGGACCCTCTCCCTCCTCGTGGGTGTGGAGCGGGGCTGGCTTTGGGGTGGTTGCGTTGGGTTTTTTCTCTCCCCCTCCTTCCCTCCTCCTCCCGTTGCTTTTTTTTTTTTTTTTTTTTTTTGGGGGGGGGGTTTTAATTGGCGA